>VZSF01004862.1:85440-242113 GCA_013398295.1 Chionis minor
TTTTTTTTTTTTTTTTCCCCCAAGCCCACTGAGGCAGAGATGAAGCAAACTCAGCCATAGGAAGGTGGTTAGTGATGTCACAAGTTTGGTCTTTTCAATAAAAGCAATAGAGAAGGGTCTCCCTCACTATATATATTAGGAGAAGCTTCTGTTCCTCATAATAAAAAGAGCAGCAAGGGAGAAAAGCACCTGCTTTTAACACCCTTTATGTAGCTCTAATCTGTTGCAGACAGAATAAGAACTCTGTAGGGCAGTATTTCTTTTGAAAAGTATTAATTTTTTTTATTTGTTTCACTTCTTTTTTTTCTTTTTCTTAAGGATAGAGCATAGTTTTGGAAGCGATTGCTGAGAAGATCTACCACTGTTGGCCAGGGTGATCTCTGAGAGGCACAGAGGGCTGTAACTCAAGGAAAAGGTGAAGTAATAAATTGTGAAGAAACTTCAGTATTCCAAGTTTATAAAGACTATTTATTTTTCCTGAGTCTGTAAGGGTTAGGGTGGTTGGGTTTTATTATTATTATTATTATGATTTCTGGGTGAAAGGAAATTCTAAAAATATTTGATGGACGTTTTACTTTTAACAGCAGCAACAGACGTATGAGTGTGGGGGGCTGTTTTCAGGGAATGTCACAATTTTTAATTAGTCGAAAGGGCAGTGCGAATCAAAGAAGCCTATTAGCTATACATTTTAATTTATAGCCTACCAGGTGTTCAGGGGATTTATTTACAGCATAAACGATTTAATGTTTTCAGCATGATTTCTATTTCAGCTCTTACGTTTTCTGTTTTATTTGCCTGCGTGGTATGAAATTTGGCTAAAGAGCCGGGCTTTTAAGTCGTGGCAGCAAGCGGCGTTGAACGCAAAATAACCTGCAGGTAGAAAAATGGCTCGCTTTGCGTCCAAACTTTCTCCAGAAAGTGTTCCTTAATACGGGGAGAGGATGAGAAGGAGCAGCCACCCGGCACACCTCGGTGTTTTGTTGCGGCTTGGGAGGGTGTTGGGAAAGTATTTGCTGCGAATCAGGCTGGCGGTGGCGGAAACCAGCGAAGCCCCCGTACCTGGGGGCAGCGGGCAGGTGGCTCCGGGCACGTTTCGGCGGGGCGCGGAGCCCCGCGGAGAGGTGCGGGATCCCGGGATGCTACCGGCAGGTAAACGGAGTCCCCAGGTGGTTTTTGCTGCCAGCTTGGGGAGGGCAACAGCGTGTCCAGCCTTCGGCGTCGAACAGGAGATTGGCTTGCAAAGTATTTCCCTTTGGAAGAGCCGCCGGGGGGTGGGGGCAAGGGGCGCACCGAGCCCCCCCAGGCTTTCTCCCCGTACCTTGCTTCGTAATAGCCGGGGGCAGGCTGCATGAAGGGGCGGATTGGGTTACCTTTGCTTTTTACAGAAGGGTTTTCCTGTGATGGAAAAATTTGGTCCCTCCGTCGGGGGTGCGGGGCTGCCGGCGGGGCTCGGGGGCGGCGGTCGGTCGGTGCCCGGCGGGGCTCGNTACTAGCGCACAATTAACATCATTAGGAATCAACCCTCCAGCTAATAGGGGAACTGCGACGGACAACGGTAGGTGTGTGAAAGGAGAGGCGCAAGGATCGCAGGCCGGACTTGGGGGCTCGATCTAAAAAGCGCCCCCACTGATGGGGGGGTTCGCCCTTTCCACCATGCCACGGCAGGGGAGGCACTGACCTAGGGGTACACACAAAAAGGGCGAGGTGGAGGGGGGCAGAGAGAGATGCAGAAGATGCGAAGAGCTTGGCCGGAGTCCTTAGGGTCTGCTGAGTGCATGTGCTGCGGGGTGTTTCCCTTTCTTCCCTGATTTTTTGATTCCGGTCCCGGGAAGCGCTGATTTCTAGTCTCCTTTTTGGCTGTGGGTATCCCGCCGGGGCTCTGGCTCTCTCCGCACATGTTCCTAGGGCGCCATCTCTTTGCAAAACCCTCCGTCCTCCCGCAGGTCTCCCAGAAGCTGCTTCGGAGCGTGTGAACATCGCAGGCTCCAGCCCGATCCAACCTGCGGAGCCAAGCATGCTTCCCAGCCCCTGAGCCTGCCCGGGCTGCCGCTCCTCTCCCACCTCCGGGGCTCTGCAGCCGGGCAGCGCTCTTTGCTTGGCTTCACGTTCCTTCTACCAGTTGTGGACCCAACTTTCCGGAAACAGAGGACGTGAACCTGACTTTTTTTTTCTTTTTTTTTTTTTTTTTTCCCCCTTCCCCCTCAGAGGTATATTTCAAGACAGATGTATAGATGCATTCTTCTCCCCCTTTCCCCCTCCATTCCCCCACCCACCCCTCGCCGAATCGCTGTGTGTGTGTTTGTGTCCGCCAGTGTGTTTACAGAGAAGAGGGTAGCTGAGCTGACTTTTGGCAGTCTGTCCTTATCTGCAGAGAGGGCTTCTCTTGCACCGCAAAGCCCTGAGACAGCCGCTTAGCGGACTAGGATTGAACAGGGCTCAGGGAGCCAAACGGACGCTCTCTCTGACCCCATTCCAACATGAGCTAGATGATTTTTTTTTTTTTTTTAGCTAATATTGAGAGAGATCTTGCCTCCGGGCAGCGAGACACGGGGAGCGAGAGAGAGAGGGAGGGAGGGAAGGAGGGAGGGAAAGAGGGAGAGGCAGACAGCAAGGGAGAGAGACAGAGCAAAGTTTGGAAGAAGTGAGCCGCTGCTGAGAGCTCAGAAAGTTTGTTTTTCCTTCACAACCTCGGAGCTGGTAGAGCCGAAAGCAGGGACGGCGCTGGCGCATGTGTCCCTCGGGACTGATCTCCCTTTCCTTGCAGGTTTTAAGACCCGGAGGATACAATGTTCACTAAACTCTTCCAGCAGTGGAGTTTCGCAGTGTTTCTGCTGAGTTATTCCATGCCCTCTTACGGGAGATCAGTAGAGGGGATCAACCGCAGACTGTGAGTTTTTCCTTTTTCTTTTTTTTCTTNCAGCTCCGCAGTGGAGCGGCTCCGGGTTACCTGCTCCAGGTAGTCCCTGGGGGTGTCTCAGCCACAGGCGGAGGGCGTTCGGGGCAGGGAAAAGGTGCTTTTCAGCTCTCGGCACTTGCAAAGCTTTTTGGGAAAGAGGTGTTAAAGCTAAGGGTCTCCCGAGGGGAGCAGCCGTGCAGCTGGGTGTTGGTCCAGCGTGCACTGCTGCCCCCGCACCTTGCTGCCCGCCCCCGGGAGGGTCCTGGTAGGGAGCATCCCGTTTTATCAAGCTGCTGTGTGTTACACTGAATAGCATGTATCTCTTTAGCAATGGCACGGAGCCAATATTGATAAGGGTAGGGGAAACGTACAGCAGGGAGGGCTATCGTGAACCCAAAGTACCCAACAATTTCTTTGGATTTCTGCCACTTCAGAAAAAGAAAAAAATTCCAAAGGGAGTCCAGTGTCTGACTTGGAGGCAGAAGCATATTTTTTGATAAATGATAATGTAACTCGAGAGAATCTCTTCAGGAAGTGACCTTTTTGCTCCTTCCAAAATAATCAACGTGGTTTATACTAATACTCCTATGCAAAGTGCAAAAGAGAAGCCACTGGGTTGATGTAGGAGCAGCTGTCTCACACATCTAACACACTGGCTTTCACTGGACTTGCATCAGATTTTCTAAGGAAGAAACACTTCAGACATACTGGGGAGGGCTGTATTGTTACCAAGTTCAAAAGGAAGTCAGGTTGGAGAAAGAGGACTGGAAAATCCAATCGCAACTTATAGGGAAACATGACACAACAAGCTGAATTTCAGATGGATTTCCTTGTAACTGTTTTATTGCACACATAAGGACAAGATCTCCAAATAGCACTTCCTCTGCCATTTAAGTAACAAAAAAAGTCCCCCAGGTGAAGTGACTTCAGACACATCTAAATCTTGGCACCAGGCAGACAGCTATTACAAATCTCCTACAGCAAATTGTGTAGAACATGTTATTGCTGATAATTCCTCCCAGTCTATTAACGCTTAGCTGGTTTTTTACTCCTGTAAACTATTCTTGAGCTATTTCTTTCATTTTAGACTATTTTATTCTCTTGGGGTACAGAAGAACCAAACTTCAGTTTCAGAAATAAAAATGTAAATGCTTGAAGTACAGTCAAATGCTGTATTTCCTTGGCTAGGAAACTCTGAACTGGCTCTAAGCCAAACTTGTTTTTTTAAAAAGTTAGATTAGCTAAGAAATACTCTTTCTTTTTGAAGCTAGCGCTGTTCTAGCACTTGTTTTTAAAGGTCAGGATTAGAGGTCTTCCCAACATCCCCATTCCATCCTGACAGGGGTGAAAAAAGTGGAAGCTAAACAGTCAAAATGCATTTTTCAGCTCCCTCTTTGCTATGGCATGTAAAACACACAGAAGAAACCAGTTAGCTGTCAGTTAGTGGCATTCACGTAGTTTTGTTTGTGGGTACAGCACAAACACAGACACCACACTCAAACATGTGTCCTGTTTTAATATCACCACAAACCATTCCTAGAGTTAATGGTTAATAACTCACTTAAGCCTAGAGATATTTTTTTCAGTCAAAGGCTTAAACCAGTAGCGGATGAAAATACTGAAGCACGTTATTATAGCCATGCAAAAATAATCAAAATGACATAGGCCTGGTTCTACAGACTTTACTGAGGCAAATCTCCCATGGAAAGCAATAGCAAATTGTCCCAAGAAAAGAATGCCAGGCATATTATTTGTTATAGAAATGTTTTAGCTGTTGAAGAACTTCTGAGAAACCCAGTACTGCCTCAAAGTGAAATTAGATATTTTTATCAGCGTGCCCAGACACTGCAGCATCATGTCCCCAGATTTGTTCAAAATATTTTTGCTAACGCTCAGATAGGTTAAGCAGCTTTCACTCCCTTTGGAGCCAGTGGCAAGGGCACTCTATCTTGCAAAATCCAGACACAGAGCTGAGTGAATCCTTTCCAGTTATTTTGCTGAACTTATGGTCAGCCCCAGTGTGAATAGTCAAGGATAATAACAGTTAAATAAGAGCAACTCTGAGACAGAAAGTTGTCACTTGGAGAATGTTGCCTCTCAGTGATGCTAGATAGCCAGTGATAAAAATGAAGAAGCGATGTGCCTGAAAAGAACAACTTACCTGGAAGTACATGAAGTCAGAATAGTCACAAGTCATGGATTATCTACTGTGTTCCCCGTAATGAGACATTAATTCCTTTACGTGCATAGCATACTTAGATACAGTAATTAGTTTGGACACTCCGGTCAAATACAAACCATCAACATCCTTCTCTCAAAAGTGCCTACTACATGAAAGCTTAGCATTTACTGCACTTGGTTCGGGGTCAGACTCTTTTTCCTTGAATGAGAGGCACAGTTTACGGAAGGATGGAAGGGACCTCTAGTGGGTCATCTTAACCCTAACAGCCTAATATTTTTTTACATACTGTACCCAATATGTGAATGCAATCATTCCAGTTTCTATTGCTTTCCTACTCTCTGTGCGTGGGTGAGATATTGTTGATATCTCCATTATGAAGCACTTCTTGCATCAGCCTTCTTGGGCAAGTATTTTTCCCTGATTTACAAACACAAGAGTTGTTTGAATGATGGAGGCAGAAGGTCAAAGACATATGTATCTACCACATCTTCTTTGTTTTAAGAAGATTTTTGATCTAGAGCATACGAAGGAAATTGGTAGGCAAAATGTAATCCTTAAGTCTGGCTGAGTAATAAAAGTCATGTGAAATGTAACACTACGTAATGTTATACAATCATCTGGAATAGCAGAATGTTATTTGGGGCCAGACTTGATGCTAAATGTCATACAGACATTTAAACAGAAACCCACCCTCTTTGGCACGCTAACCCCTCGCACGTCAATCCCTGCATTATTTTGGAAATGCATACTCATACAAGATGTAGATCTTGTAATGCTCTTTGACTGCCTTGTGTGTACTGGAACCAAACCTTTAGGTTTCAGCTCTGTAAAATGGAATAGCTTTTCAATCAAGAGAACTTTAATAACAGGCTTTAGAGATTCAAGATTTTGTCACAGTGGGTAAATTGACCAAATACACATTACAGGATTAAGGCAGCTTTAGGTTGTCTGTGATAAAAGGAATTATCCTTGGTAGTTTACGAGAGGCAGTAGGAAAGCTTTGCTCATCACATATGAGACATACTGTTTCAGACTCAGTAAAGCACTAAGATTTTGTATGCTTTTTATAAACTAGAAGAGTGAAAGGAGAACTGCATTTCCCATGCAAATATCCTGGGAATATAGATTACTGAAGCTAGGCGTGTAAAGTAAGCCACAATGGACAGCTTGACAAGCACCACAGAAGTATGCCACTCAGAGGATTCCAAGGTGCTAGTTTCATTAGCATGCTTGCAAATCGGACTGGCCTTAATGAGAAGGTTGTTAAGATATGGCTATTGGAGAACTTCACGGAGTGCACTGGTCAAAAAAATTCTCCTGGGGGAGATCTTGAGCTTACGTTAATGGTCACAGCTGCACTGAAGAGGGTGAAAGAATATGAGTTCAGCACAGTACTATCACATTGCGTTTTTGCTTAGGCACGTTGAGTTGAAGGGCATAGAATACTTGCCCTAGAGTCTGAAGTAATCCAAAACTGATTTTGGGGTGTTTAAAACTTGGACAATGCTTGGTAAAAGGTGTGATCACAAACCTGAGTATAGCTAGGCCTGATTTTGAGCAAGTATCCCTACTGTATCACTTCATTCAAAGCCAACAGCCATCTCTCAGTCTCGTTGTGGAATGGGGGAAAGCTGCTGTTTGAATTTTAGGCTGAGTTATATAGATGATGTATCACTTGAACCCATCACTTGAACTTAATACTCAAAAAGTGCAGCACTACAAAGACAAAAAGTGAAGGGGATGCCTTAAACCAATGCTACTTGAAGTTGCCAGTTTCAAATAGCTCTACTCTTCATCCCATCACAAATCTAAAGTGTTTGGCTGAAGGGACTGAGAAAGACAAATTACGGAACACTCCAAATCATTTAGCATGCTATCTTTGTCCACCACATTTTGAAACCTGGATAGGATAATTAGGGATGGGTCGGAAGGAAGGAATATTCACTCACAGTTGTGTGTCTTCTCCTGTTTCACCCACATGCAGAAACAACTTCTTATCCAGCTAACTGACCAAATGATTATACAACAGGCAAGGCAGTGAATTAATTTTCTTTGGCCAGTAAGAATCCAGTCACATGCAGTATCCTTATTCAAGATGAGAGGATACATAGCCAATCTCAGCACACTGAAGTAGGGCAATTGGAAGGATAAACCGTATTATAGTATTCATGGGAACATAGCTAAAATCCCAGCTTGCACTTTCTGTGGTTCACAGTGCAGCTGGGCATCTATCCTACATCAAGGAAAAAGCATGTATTTTCTCACAGTTATTTATTACCCAGGTGGCACTTGTGTCTTCTTTCCTCAGACGCTCCATACCTTCTCTGCCAGTAGAGCATCTCTAAAAGACAGATAGCTAACCATCCCCCAGTTCCTCGAAAACAGGACAGAGATTAGTGAACCAAAAGGTCACAAACTCTGGAAAAGTACCAGAGACCCACTCAAACAAGGATTCTCTTGAAGATCCAGTGAAGAGAGCTAAGCATAAAACCCAAAGAGCACAGCAGACAAGAAATTTGGCCCCAAAAGTTCACGCTTAAAAGAATACTAGAAAGGCACCTAAAACCATAATTAGACACAAGTGGCCAAGCAGTAAAATCAACAGGAGTGGCTGAGGCTCATCTCAGCTGACGCTCAGGCTGCTGCCTCTCTGGATAGCTCATTATGGGCTGAAGCGCCTACGTTTTAGGCACACTAATTTGAACATTTTTCCATTACAATCCTAAAACTGCACTCATTTAAATATAGAAATGAAATGCACTTTTATGTATTTATTTATGTTTTTGAAGTACATGACCGAGCAGAAGAAAATTATTAGAACGATGCTGTATAAACATTGCTTCCGGCTTCAGTACAAGTACTTGTTATTCCTTCTCTTGCTTGACTGCAGTGCTCCATTATCTGACCCTTTAGTTTTCCTGTCTCTGACAACTGCCTTCCTACTTTTACTGCCTGAAGTGTGATATATTAAGAGTTGTAATGCTTTCCTAGAACAGAGCAGTGACTAATCCAGCTCCAGGTCCAGTGGTGTGTGATGGGTCAGCTGCGAATTATTACCCGCTTAGGTCTTTCCCTTCTCTGTAGGGAGCAGCTACTCTGAGAAGCAGAACTTGCTCCAGCAGTCTGACTTAACTGGATGTCTTCAAGCCTGAGAGCTGGCACACAGTCACCAGGGCTGCCACTGCCAGAGGAGACAGGAACTCTGCCAAGTACTGGGCAATAACCAAAATCCTAAATGCTTTTTTCCCCCCTCCTCTCTTCTCTTTCTTTAGCAAACGCGCTGTATCAGAGCACCAGCTATTGCATGACAAGGGCAAGTCAATCCAAGACTTACGAAGAAGAATATTCCTTCAAAATTTAATTGAAGGTGTCAACACTGCAGAGATCCGTGCAACTTCAGAGGTTTCACCTAACCCTAAGCCTGCTACCAACACGAAGAACTACCCTGTCCGATTTGGTAGTGAAGATGAGGGCAGATACCTAACTCAGGAGACAAACAAATCACAGACCTACAAGGAGCAGCCCCTGAAGGTATCAGGGAAGAAAAAGAAAGCAAAGCCTGGAAAGCGTAAGGAACAAGAGAAGAAAAAGAGGAGAACCCGCTCGACTTGGCTAAATTTTGGCCTGTATGGAAGCAGCATGACTGAGAGCCCACTCTTGGACAATTCTGTTACTACACATAATCACAATTTAAGGTAATATTGCTACATCCTTTTAGGGGGCATACCATACATTTACTGAGATTGTTATCCTTTGTTGTGTGAGACCTTGGCCTCACGCAAACCTGGAGCACACCCTTATGCTCATAACTGGGCAGCGGCTTTTCAAGCAGCCTACAGTCTCAAGGTGCTTTCTGGAGGTCAGTGCCCTTCCCGCTTTGCACTGGTGACAAAGTCTTTCTTTCCTATGACAAACAATTCATGTAAACCACTATTGGCCAAAATGAGCTTCCTGAAGCTGAGTGATAGTAAGTAAAGTTATTTCTACAAAAATAAAGCGCATCATGGCCATTAAAATTTCTTTTCCTGTTTTAACTCTAGTGTCTCTCGCTTCAGATCTTGGTCCCACACTTGGGCCTCAGCAGATTGAAAGCTTTGAGTTTTATTTAAGGCTCTGCATCTATAAAATGGCAAAGTTTTCTTTCCTCCCTCTCAACGCCTCCCCTTTTTGGCAACTTTCCTACCCTCACTTTACAGTTTTTCATTTTACTGTTTAACCTTAGGGGAGAACACGGAAAATTTCTCTCTTAGTAATATCTGCAAACAATGCAGACCAGCCTTTCTCCATAAAAGTTTCCCTGCCATTAGGACTTTTTAATTCAGCTCCATCTTTTTACCAGCTTGTGAAATAATTACGTTGCTGCTGAAAAATGTTGAGCACAGCTTTTGGAGAGAGACGTGCTTCCCTCGTGTATGACAATGAAGGGTTTTCAGGGCAGTGACAAGCTGGAGGTTAGGTGCCCCAAGCAACTCACCCACTTGCAGCCATCTCAGTTTGCGTGAAGTCTGCACACTTGCAGACAAAGCCAAGGATTCCACTCCTCAGTTCTCCTTAAACATTTGCATTTTCAACAGCAAAAATTCCACCTTTTTCTCTCCTCCTCCCCTTCACTTTGGAAGAACAGGGACATAAGGGAAGTGCCACTTGCTCACAGTAAACCCCTTAGAAAGGGACGCCAGCTGTGGGATTTACTAAAATCCAGCCTTGGGTTAAGCTTTACCGGCCACAATTTGCAACATGCTGCATTGCCTTTACTTCTGCTGGCATTGACAGGAGTTACTGGCATTTAGGGCTAGGCATTCAGTGTCCCAGACTGTAAACCAGCTAGCATGGCTGTAGCGGTTAGTTGTGAAGTATGAGAGGCTGGCTTGTCTCAGCGCCTTAGGAAAGGCATGCTCCGGGACTCCGGTCATGATGTTTCAACAGGTGTTAAGGAACTGTGGTGACCAAAAAATAGTACCTGTCTTTGGCACAGAGAAATCTTGAATGCAGGGGAAAAACATCCTAGGACATTTTGACTGTTATTTCTTTTTTTATTGGTTTTATATCCAGTGGGGTATGTAAAAGAATGACAGGTGCAACCCTGCTGATTTTCCTAGTTCAGCCTTTCTGTTTCAAATATGGTTGGATGGCTGAAGGCAGTCAGCCTTACTGTGGAGTCCAGACGGCTGAAGGCAATCTCCAGCCTTACCTTACTGATATTATTGCCCAAGATGCAGTATTTCTCCAGTGCAAGAAACAGATTCCTAAAGAGGACCTGTATTTTAGATACTTAATTAAAGATGATTAAACAAAAAGAAGCCAGAAACAGGAAAACAAAATTCCTCCTTCACAAGTACAGAATACGCTTGTTCAGCTCTTAAGAAACTGCTAGTATATGAGCTTGTACTTATCCATTAGACTGGCAAAAGATACCATTTGTAAACTTTAAATGAAAGAAAGTCCCAACTCCCTGACACGTACTTTAGGGGAAGTCAGGTTCAATGCAGTTGTCTATATGGTTGTTGGCACAAGGTCGGCAAGCGCATTTTAGATGGAGGGATGACCACATCTGGGTGAGGCAGAATCCTCAGCTGTCCTGAGCTGAACCAGGAACTTGTATTTTATCTGCAGGAGGGAGACAAGGAAGGTGTGTGCAGACAGGATTTCCATATGCTACACCAATAGAAGCTGCTTTTGTAGGACCCTTAGTGCAGCTTAGGAGAAGCATCATTACTTTACAGTGAAAGAGTGGATATGCAGAATGCAGCAGGGCAAATTCAAAGCAGTACAAAGATAAACTTTAAGTGTGCTTTTTATTGTATCCTTGTGCTTCTTTTCTGCTCAGTACACTGAACTAAAATCCTCACGCCAATTCTCTCTGCACAATCTCTATCTCAAAACTTGAGGTTTAGGTCAGAAAAAAGACCAAAAATAATGTGCTCTTTACATCTTTTGACTTAGTACGGGAAGTATCTCATAAAAGAAGCCAATCTTGCAAAATCTGGGACCAAATCACAGAAAGCAGCTTGCAAGTAGTCATTAGTACAGAGCCCATTGTCAAGATGTGGCTTAGCTTAAACTCTAAAACAAAGCCTAAAATCCAAGCCAAAATGAAAATGTCAGCCTCTTAAAAATAAGTCTGTGTAGTGCAAAAACACATACAGTCATACTATATGAACTGTGTGCCATTATTATACATATTGTAATACAACCTGTATATACCCTGATATTACTAGTTAATTATTAAGGAGCTCTATGCTAGCATTTCCATTCCAGGCACTAATTTTTTTTTTTCTTTTCTTTTGAACATTCCAGCTAGGTTCCCATTCCAATTCAATTAAGCTGTTATTACTTTATTTCCTAAGAAACCTTTCAAATGAGTAGACTCCCTAATGTTAAATTTAGTCTCATGTTCAATGTGCACATAAAAACCTCACTCAAGCTCTCAAGGATTTGGGGTTTTTGTGTATCTCACGCCCACACACGTCTGCCATGTGGAATACTACCCACAGCTTCAGCAATCAGTCCAGGATCAGAGCAAATCACGCTCCATCCTGTAGCTTCACATTCCACCCTATAGCTGTTTCCCAGGGAAACAACGCGCCTTACAGAAATGTGCTGTTCACAGGGACAGGAGGGAGAAAGGCCCAATCCGTCAGCATTTCTTTCAGCACCGCTAAGAAGTAACTTAAAATAATGTTATAGTATAAGAAATAGAGTGTCAGGTTAGCAGCACACTCTGCTTTTATTCTCATGCCTTCACAAGGAAGGGAGGAGCGCAGAACTCAAACCGGGCTGCCAGCATCCATTCAAAAACTCCCAGATCTTAGGACTGTATACAGCTGACTGTTTCAGCTTTGACTGAATACAACAGGAGTCAGAGCTTAACAGGACAATATGCTTGTTTTCTTTCAGGACCCAGGTCTTTGGCTCACAGAGGGAACATTTCAGGATTATAGTCTTTCAATTCACTCAAGCACTTACGAGAGACACAGGGTCAAGGCTCTGCTCACTTCAAGACCTGAGCAGCCTTTACAGCATGAGTATTGCATGTACTCATATGCATGACAGCATAGAAATACTTACTTCTATGATGAACAGACCCTTGTCTAACAGGTGGTCTGTCAGTGGGAAAGATAGACCAAATAAGCCCCATGAAACACTTTTAATCAGAAGCCCTGCACCACACCCAAGTGATTAACACAGCAGAGGCATGATTGCCATAGTGTTCAACAAAGACTTTCTTATTCTTATCTTCAAAACAAATTTCTCATTTCTCCCACTGTACTACTTTTCTTTTTAGCACTTGGTATATTTATTATAGATTGATACAATTTTTCTACCTGTAGCACTTGGGAATCTTCTTGCATAAGGCTCTAAAGAAAACTAAAGCCCCTTCCTGTTTCCCTGAGCGTACAGCAGAGTGGGATAGATGACCCCAGCGTCGTGATAAACTGCAGGTTTTCATATAGCTATCTGAGTTGCATTGAAGGAAATACAGTAGAGGTCTTGAAAAGATGTCTAAAGCCATAGCATTGGCAAACAGGTCCTATTATTGCAAATGTTTATGAGCAGTGCACACCTGTTACAGTCTGTGACACTTGCTATTAGTTTTGTGCCGCCATGTATTTGAAATGAAAATTAATTTTTCTATTTATTCTGTCTTTTTTTCTTTACAGGAGGCGCTGACATTTTCGGCAAGAGATTTTTGGAAGACATATTGCAGTATTCTGTAATAGTGAACATATGGGAAGTATTAAAATATTTATTACTTGTAAATATTGTAAATGCTCAGAATAAAACCTTTTTCCCCCATTGCTCTCTGAAACTGCACATTTGGTTATTGTGAATTTTTCCCTTTTTTTTTTTTTTTTTTTTTTGCTAAGGCTAAAACAATTATTATTGTCACATTTACCATAATTTATTTTGTTGACTGGTGTATTTATTTTGTGAACGTATCTTGGTGCTGCTGACTTTCTATATTTTTCGTAACATAATGCACTTTAGATATACATATCAAATACATTGATAACTGACGTAAAATGTTCCTGTTTTGTGGTTGACTTCAATGAATGCCTAGATACAATTGTTCAAACTGATTTTCCTTTGTGCATGTATAATAGCAGTATTTTAAGATTTGTAAAGAATGTCTAATAAAATATAATCTAATTAAATCATGACTCAGAAGCAAAAATGTGTCCTTTAGGAATTTCAAGAGCAGGAACACTATTTTTTTCTTTACTACATTTGAAAATCGTTTTAAATTTAATGTGTTTACATTGGTTCAAACTCCCACATTTTCACATTAGCTTTTACTTAAAAACCACTCAGAACATATTTCGTTCCAGTGTGCTATTTCAAGTTAGCTAAATTGCTGAACTACCTGGAGGCACTGTCATATAGCTCAGACCCTGTTGCAGAGAAAGCATGATTCCCAACCTTTACAGCCCCCAGCACTGCAAAGGCCACAGCGTTACTCTCTCTAAATGAGAGGATGTGAAAAACAGTCCCAGGGGATGCATCACTTACAAAAGTCTTGGAAAGTACTCACATGTCATACCCCATAGTCTTGTTCAAAAATAGGCAGATGCTCAGTGTCCTTGGCTCCCACTAATTTTGCTCAAAAATGAAAATGTCTACCACGTGAGTAGAATGCCAGCTCTTTGTACTTTGGGACCAGCTTATGCTATTGTGAGGGGGGCAGAAAGAGTGTCTCCTGGGTGAATATATAAAGAGAAGAAAAAATGGGAACTGCAATAGGTTACACATTGCTAGGTACTGTTGCATTGCTTGAATAACTTTTCCAACCACAAAGATGCCTTCACATGGCTCTGTTTCCAAAAAACATCTGCATTAATTTTGCTTCTGCCTTATACCCATAGATAATTGCAGTTAAGGGGGAGACCATCTTCATTACTTCATGGTCACTGGCTGCAGAAAACAAGAGAAAAAAATTCTGATCTCCCACCACTTTTTTCCCACTTCCTATCCCTTTTGCTACCACCCACATGTTAATCACAGCAGCTGCTGTCGAGGGCAACCTGAATAAAGGAGATTGTTTCACGGAGATATCTGTACTTTGAAAAATCTTACTGAATTTCCTCTGTCACTCCTTTAACATCAGCAACATCAGAAAAATGCAAGCATGGAAAAATAAATTACAAATCCTGGGAATTTTAAGATAGTTCTTGTAATTGTTGCTCCATTCTGTAGTTGCCAAGCTTTTCTTTTTTCTTCTTCTTTCCTTTTTTTTAAGTGCCATCTTTTTTCATTGCCAAAGTACAGCCATCATATAATATGAAACAGATGTATTTATGCTCTCTACCCAATCTTGCAGAAAACTACCTCCAAGAAACCAATAAAAGCAAGAAATTTTGACAAAAACTTACCCATCCTCCCCCATCCACTTCTCCAAAGTGTGAAATTCAACGCTTCATTATGTTCAGTTAATTACTACAGCCGCAAAGCACATGCATATTGTTTCCTTTTCAGATGAAAAATATTACACATGATGAAACGAAGCACAGCTTCGGGGTTGCATTAAAGAAAAGAGCCATGGTTCTTGCACATTTTCAACTTGGCCTCCTTGCACATCCTGGCTATTTATAGTATCCAGCTAATGCTTGGATTTATACAACTGAAGTTAAATGCAATACATTCAGAAGACATTTTTGTACCTCAGGATTACCAGCATATCCCAGCTGGAACTAAAACCTAAAGCTGCAGTGGGCAGGGGCAATTTATCTTTGTCAGAAAGGATGATCTTTGGCAGACAGGAGTCTTTTAATGCTCCAAAGAGCATTAAAAAATCCCGTACACCCAAATACTAAACTTTGGTTCTGTGGAACTGACCACTTCATAACAGGAGGCCTGATTTTGAAGTGCCTCTGGCCTCCTCCATATCTTTAAACTTTTCATTAAGGTCTGGCAATTTTTTCCTAGTTTCTATATGTAAAATTTGCAATTGTAGCAAATGTCCTGTTTTTCTCATAGACCTTTATACACGCCTTATAAAAGCTGTCTACGGATTCTGTGATTCACAGACTATGGTTTGAAAGTCACTGCTGCAGATGGTTGGATTTAACTCTGCAAGGCTGAATGCAAGTTTTTTTGAGCTCTCAGTTTTGCAGGAAAATAAATCCTGAAGACCCCTATTTCTGAGCCAAACTACAGCAGCTTTGCCTTCTTAACTGTGCAGGGCTAAAATTTTCCAGAGATACCAGTTTCTCAGACAGTTCAGCCTCAATGATTCAACTTGTCTCAGAGACCCTGCAGTAATCAGGACTTATCCTGATATTTTCTGATACACGTGATGTCAAATGTAAGGTATGATTATTTCAGAGGAATAAAAAAATAGTGCTAGAGCATTGTACAGCATATAACCTCTTGGAAGATTGTACTTTTATGTTCATGTATGCCTGCCCACCTTATGTTCCACATGGCACATGTGCACACCTAAACACACCTAAAATAGACAGCATTATGGTTAAGAAGGCACTTCAAGAGTTTGGAAGTACCAGAAGAAATGTTGCTCACGCAACTTTCATTTGGTCTCTTTACTCCCACATTACAGTCAAATGTTACAGTTCTTACTTCTGCCACCTATCTTCTCTTCCCTCTTCCTCCCTCTACCTTCGCCTCCCCATCCATGTCTCTACCCCTTTCCTCTGTTGAAATCAAAATCCAGCTCTTTTCTTTTCATCAGATCTCAACTGCCCTGTGGTCTCCTTGGCTCACTGTCTCTGTTCCCACCATTTATGTCACCGTCCCTCTCCTCACTCCTCCTTCCCTCTCCACACCCCAACAAGTCCTTTCAGCTCTGTTTCTTCTGGTCTCCACCGTCCCCAGCAACACTGCAGTTTCCCTCCCCTTCCACCAGCTAATCTGAGACCTCACCTCACCCATGTCACCTTCCTTCACTAGTCTCTTGGCTCAGCAAGTCCCTCTTTTGCATCCTGGCTCACAGTCACTGATCTTGTGTTTCTCCAAGCTTTTCATCCCAGCTTTTCTCCACACCAGCTTCCTCCAACTCTCTACCTACTTGCTTGTGGGAAAAACAACCAGAGCAGACTGGGGAGATTTCCTCCTCACCGTTGTTTTATATCACCCTATCCCAGTGACTTTTCCCAATCCCCTGGCTAAGTAGGTGTTGTGGGGAAAGAATTCCTTTGCCCTCATAGCCTCTGAGCACGGGCCTGCTCAGATGGCAGGGTCTGTGCTCCTGATGGAAACATGGGAGCTGGAGAGGGGTGGGGTACCTTTGATTGTTCAGTAAGGGATGTGCATTCAAAGTCCAGTCACGGACAGGAGTTGGACCAAACTCAGTGAAGAAGGCTTTTGCTGATAAAGGAGCCTTCTTCTTTCAATGAGTGTGATTTTTCAGAGGGTTACAAGATGGCCAGGTGTTCTTTAAGGTGATAAATAGCATTCCTAATGCAGAGGATGCACTCTAGTTTTTCCCCTGAGCCACAAAGGTGCTCAGGCTTCCCAGAAGGAATTCCAGAATATTTTTAACACGGATAATACAATTTATTTTCCTTGTTTTGCATTTAAAAATGGTATGACTACTTTGGCTGAAATTTTCTAAAAGACAGTTTACAAATTTTCAGCTTGAGAGGTCAAAGATGAGTCAGAATTACAAAGAAATGAAGCCAAGTTGTCATACTAGGAGATGGTCAACTGGCTCAGAAGTGCACTGAACAGCAGCACTCAGAACCAGCTAATACATTCAGAAATGTTGTTACTGCCCAAGACCTCCAAGGGGAACTTATATTTGGCACCCCACTGCTGCTCTGTTTTTAAAGCAGTCACCATGTTTACTACAGAACTTAAAAGCTGTTAAGAGACATCAAATGATGACAGTTCTTCACAGCAGCTACACTGTACTGGACCTCAAAAACAGACCTCTTTACGCTCTGTGCACTTGGCTGGGGTAATTCACCAACAGTGGAGTTCCAGTGGAGTTTGTTTCGTGGTCCTTCGTAAATACAGACATTCATTTGGCTTTCAAGACACAGAAGAAAAAAGCCAATGTAGTTTACGCCCATACTCTGAAATGACTCTATGCTCTCAAGGAAGGGATTTCAGGCACAGGACCTATTTGGCTTCGGTTTAGGCATTCACCATCTCAACATGTGGACAGCACTATTCCCAATACAATGCACCTACAGTGTAGTAAGCATGCGTGTTCACTTATGAGTAAGTGCCCTTGATCTCCCAAGCCACCACAGAGAATTTGGCTCTCTTGCAGTAATTCAGAAAGTAGGGGAATGCAGCCTGTATTTAGTTGCAGTCTTTGAGAGTTTAAAACATTTTCTTATTTGGTCATAATTTACTGCAGAGAAAAGGTGATGGAATTGTTTCTCTGGAGTCTGAAGGTCTTTATTTAATTAAAAAATAGATACAACTAGGGGAAGCACAAACTAACATTTAAGCATCATGCCATGATACCTCCCGTAATAAAATGAAAACCATCAATACGAGGAGTCACGTCATGAGAGCAACAAACTCATTAAAAAGTGTACATTTTGTGCTCTACTGAGACCACCAGTGTTTTAGAAGAAGGGCATAAAAGAAAAAAAGAAGGGAAAGAGGTACATGCATTCACCTCCAATTTTAACAACAGGAGCACTGGGGCTCCTTGGAGAAGTCATTTTACTTCTTTATCCCAGTAGTTATTCAAAATGGGGTCCAGCTTGCCAATTTTTCTAAAATGTTCTGAGCTCTACTGAAAACTTAGTGCAGAAAGGCAAAAGATAATTGTATGGCCTGCCTACCCCCACCCTGCCCTGAATTTTTGTTGATTGGGTTTTGGGTTTTTTTCATGGTTGGTTATCCCAGTTCTTTCACTCAGGCTATGAATATTGTCATCATATAGTCATAGGTTTCAGTATTCATCCAGGTAAAAGTGACCATGCTTAAAGGCAGTTTCTCATTGCCCATCCACCACGATGCCTCTCTAGATATTGGCTTCAGTGGAAGTTATGCACACAACTTCCCAGACAATTCTTTGAATATGTACCACCTAGAGTCCTCTCCTTTAATTGGTTTCCTGGACTCCTCTCCTCACAACAACCATAATTTTTTCCTACAGTTGTTAAACAATTTTCTGTGGAAAATATCTATGATCTAACCCTCTCCGTGCTACTCCTTCTGAATGAGCTAGTGATTCAACAGAAGGGTTTGCAATGGATGTCCATGGACTGTCCTTTCCCAACAGCTGGATCCTGTTCTATGACAAGGGAACATAGGTGAGCATCCTCTGCACCTTACTGGGTGCACTGCTATACGAGAATACATGCTTGGACTTTAGAGAGCACGTTTAAGACCACTTTATGTATTGTGGGCAAGTTGCCCTTAAGGAAAAATTCAGAAAATTTGAAGTGATCTTTTTTCCCACTGGAACTGCAAGGTAAGCAGTATGTATGTACTAATGAAAACCCTTCATAAATAGCAAGATACTGGAACAGCCTTTCTTGCCATGACTGTGCATGTACAAGCATGCTAAAGACAGGAGGGATTTTTGTGGATTACTGCCATTAGAACTACATTTTATAAGATCTGGATCAGTCAAATAGAAAACAAGGGCACGATAAAAGGAAAAAATATCCCACCTTGTAACCTGAGTTTTCCAATATGCATCCAGATTTTCTATTTTATTGCTACATTAAAGGAGTGAAGAGGACCTACTCTGATTCAAGTTTTCACACTGTTGGTTACTTTACCTGTGTTCATAAACTTATTCTTGCCCTCTTTGATCCACTAGTAGCTGAAAGGATGTGGAAATATACACACATGTGAGAATAAATCACTGAGCACAGCTAAACAAGACTAATTCTTTTCCCAATAAGAAGAAAAAGTGGCTGTATTCCACTTTGTCAATGGTTCAGTCCTGCAACCACATAAAACCTTGGTGTGAAATGTGAACTGCCACAAGGCTTCTCTCACCCAGGCTGGGGCTCATAGGTTTGGTGGCCCATCAACCCAAGAACTGGGGGTATTAGTAACCAATTCCTCAGTCAGGCTTTTAGGCCAGTCTGCTTTTGCAATTCTGAGACAAAATAGGGAAGATTTAGTGCTTTGCTGTACCCATTTATAATATCTACAGCTTTCAATCCCAGCAGCCAAGAAGATTCTTTTCTTTTCTACCTTTTGCATCACTCCGGTTCCTGTTCCAATAATAACCAAGAGAGATTTACCAGGAAAACACACAGACTTAGTAAATTTTTTGTAAGACGAAATGGATTTATCATGCTTTTGGGGCTAATTAAGAGTGTTCTCATTGTATAGTGATGACATTCCACTCACACATATGAAATCACAAGAGATGAAGGGCAAGGCTCCTTGTAACTCACTAACTGTAGTGAGAAGTTAGCTTCAATCTACCTTGGCTTGACAGGACTGCTTTACAGCCTCAAGCAGCTTGAGTCTGATACACCAATATGAGTCCCACATGATTGCTCACAATCCGTCAGTAAGCCAGGATTGCATGGTCTCCTTAACCACAGAGGGGTTGTTTACATACAGAACCGCTTGGTACTGTAAGCATGGATCACAGAGACGTCCTACAGGTTTGTTGATGTGGAATCAGTAACACACAGTAAAAACATGGCAATGTGCGGACTCTGTAAAGCTGATGTACCCCTGGGGAGAACAGGGGCAGAGCCACCAACAGTGACTGGGAAGATCTTAAAGCTTGTCTCTCATTACCACTGGGCAGCACAGGACAGTGTTACTGATGACCACTTGTGTGACAGTCAGTTCCAAACAATATGCTGTGAGGAACTGAGACCAGTATAAAAACTTGACAAAACCCTGGGGTTTTTTAAGTGTGAACGATACAGAGAGGCTGTTCTTTAAAAGGCCTCTTCTCAAGTAGCCTAGCTCTTGTGCAACTGCTACAGGAAGTTCCTTACCGGACAGAGTAGATTTGTTTATATTTGAAACACCAGATCATGAAATAAGATACAGAAAATGCTATCTACGTTAATGAAATGCAGCTGACATCCACTGATTTTTTTTTATTTTTTGGACATTTCACTTACTCACACGTCAGGACTCCATTAGGCTAAGCAGCTCTCAGCTTCGCTCAGTTTCAGAGGCTCTCTATTGGCAGGAGAACGAAAACTTTAAATAAATATATCACAATCACTACAACTGTATTTGAATTATTCAGATAATGATAAGATGACATGGGGTAAATACTTTGAGTTAAGAGCAGCTCTAATGACAGATGATCTGTCATTTATATTTAATCCATTTAAGAGCCATTTTTATCAGACAAAGATCAACTCACAAGCACCATTAATAGTTACACTTAAAAAAAGCCAGCAGCCAGAGACCAACAGAGACAGACATAACAAGAGTTAGTCTCATAGTCCAAAATCACCAGTAAATTTAGAACACACTAACGTGAATAATTTGCTGTGCATGTTGTTATTTAAACAGCATTGTAGTAAGAACATATGCATGCATAATGAAAAACAACTACAAGGATCTAATTAAAATTTTCTGAAAAAAAGACCTCAGGAAAACATGCAGCTCATCCTAGATGATTTTAACACATTAAGAGTATAAAGAGAGCACACTGGCAAGTTGCCTGAAACTGGGAAAGAGCAGTCCATGATGTGGTTTTATTTGTCAGAGCCTAGGTAGGGTTATATGGAACAATCTACAGTGATATATACAATGTGTGTTAGGTATTGTGAAAGGAATGTTTGTCGGTGTTCACTATAAACACCCTGCAGAGCTTTTGTTGATGTTAGCAGGAACTATCCCCGGGACCAGCGCACACGGACCAGACGTTGTGCTGCAGGCTTTGCTCACCCACCCATCATTTGCCTCATGTGCACAAGCGGACTCAGTTTGTCTGAGGGCAGGCTCTTCATCCGACTGGAAAAAAAAAAATAACAGTAGCTAGCACATAATCGAGAGGTGGATCTCACGCTGGATTCTTCGGAGTCGTCGTGAACTTCACCAATATTTTCCCTTCTGCCAATAGACAGGGCTAGCAAGAACGAGGAAGATGTCACAGCAGATGAAATGCACAACTAGCTCAGACTAAAGTGAAAGCTGCAGGCAATTCCAATCAATGAAATGTATGTGTAAATTTTTCCTGATACCATTTTCAACAGACTAGGAATTCATTCTCGGTCATTTTCTTTAACACCCAGGCCTCTGGGTTTTTTTGTTGGCCTTGGGCAGGCCAAGGGGAGAGGGATGCTCCAGGGCTATATTCAGCTGCCCTTAAGCAGGCAAACCTTCCATTGAGTTCACTCCTTGTTTTGCCTACATAAGAGAATATGCCAAGGGCCCCTCAGAATTTGAAACTACTTGACTGGTTTTCAACAAAAAACCTCTTCCTATCTATAATGATTTGTCTCTTCTTTGTCTACAGAGGTGTCTCAGTTCTAGCCTCTGATACCCTTCCCTTTCATTCCCATCTTCCAGGACTGTCCCATCGTCCCTCTTTAAGAGTACAGATTTATATGCTGTACATATAGGGTGAGCAGGCTTTAGCTTCAGAGATTCTGGCACAAGGTACAAAGTAATAGCAACAAAAACACTGACATATGTGGCTGTTTCTTTAAATAAGGGAAGGCCAAGCAAGGTGACCGCTGCCAGCCAAGTCTGAATGTATAAAGAGAACCACTTCCAGAAAGAGGGCTCACAAAGTTCTTGAAAGTGGGACCACCTCAGAGATGAAGTTAGTCCCTTACCCTCCCCCAGTCTTCCCTGACCTGCTTCAGACTTGAGCAAATCAGTTTTTCCAAGCCTCTCACCCCCTCCCTCCCCTTGAGCAGTCTGATTTTTCTATGTGAACATTTTGGCAGATCTCAGAACAGTTTTACCCATTCATTTAATAGTCACAAATAATGGTTCTGTTTCACCAGCTAATTATTTCACCAGTCTCACAGATGTATGCCTTTCCTGCACGTTCAGTGAGGAGGAATCCAGTGCCCACATGAGCAACAGTAACAATCTGGTTAAAAACTGTTGGATTCTTATTTCTTCCCTTAAACAGGCTTTGCTCTGTGGATGAGAAGAGAAGAGAAGAGAAGAGAAGAGAAGAAAAGAAAAGAAAAGAAGAGGCCAATTTCTTTAGGACAGAGCATACGGGACATAAATGAAGAGAACCACTGGAGGTCACTGTGACAGAAAAGGAGAATGAGTCAGATGAAAGCAGGACCTCCAATGCACCAGCCATCCGTTTGAGGTGGTGGTGGTGGCAGGGGCTGAAAGGATGAGAGAAGAGACTGCATCTCCAGTCTGACTTTACTGGAACTTGAAGGCACTGGCTGCAGAAGCAGGGAAGGAGACGAGGCTTGTGTCCACATCAAAAACTTGAATTCTGACCAGGTTTCCCTCCAAAGAATCTCAAACTTTTATCTCCTGTATGTGTTTACCATCTTCAGTCTGACTGTGAAGTGTCCTGCCCTGCTCCAAGCCTCCCCACTCCGCACCGCTCTTAATAGCAGCTTTTGTAAAAAACAGCGTTACATTATATCTTAAATATATAATACCATTTTGCTTTCAGAAATATTATTTCTCCCAGCACTGAGGGAATGTTAACCAAAGGCTGCAGATGCTTTGCCTCTGCCCTGGCTGGCAGCAAGGCTTTTGCGCCCCAGCCCTGTACACAGCACATGGGACTCGTTCCTAAAAGGAGAATCACACATTGGTTACAGCGCCACCGGCTCTCCAACCTATTTCCAAGAACTGCATAGCCTGAAATCCTTATTCGCTTTATTAATGCCTGTGTAGGAGGGAGGGAAGGAAGCACGGTGGGGGCGAGGGGGACAAGGCAAGAAACATCATGCCTTTCAAATGTAGGGGGTCATTTTCTGCTTTTTCCACCCTTCCCCCTGCCAGCTGTTAAATCCCACATTTCTCCAGTGATGCCTGCTGCCTCTATGACAGAGGTATGCGCAGCAATCATCACTTACAATGGCTGAAATCACTTGGCTGGACCCACAGGAGAAGAAGTTTGCAAGTTCATTTGGAATAAGAATCAAAAAAGCTATGCAAGCTTTTTTTTCCTTGTCCTTTAGAGGCTCCCTCTTTAGCTGGCAGCTTCCTTTCCGCCCCATAGTATCTTTCTTAGATCAATTTCTGCTGTGCCCTTAATCCACCCTGTTGCCCTTGACAAGTTTCTGGTAACTTCATATGCAGCACAGAATACCTTATAAAAGCAAGAGAAATGTGAAATAGCTGTTATCAATAAAAGACGAAAAAAGAAGCTGCAAAAGCTACAACTTGCAAATGATCTTCGTTCAAGAGCAGCTTTCCTTTCTGCCTTGTTTTTTGTGTATGTTTGCATGTATTTTTGACTAATAACTATGCATACATGCACATGCACGTACGAGTGTGTGGGGGAGTGAGAGCCAGAGAGCATATAAAGGGTATTTGGGGATTCTTTGGTTTTGGACTCTCACACACAGTTGGGGGAGGCAAGTTATAAACATATAGGTAGATCCAAGAATGAATACTTTAATATTTGCAGATCTTGATGGCTGCCAAATGCTAGCATTTCAGGGATGCATATTCACATGCAGCTGGCGACACACGTTGGAAAATACCCAACATTTTGCCAGTTAGGTTCCAGACTTGAAATATCTCAGCAAACCCATATGTGTATCTTAACACCAAGTAGGGAATGTTTCCCCTTATTCTCCATACTCATTAACTAATAAGCAAGCAAAATGGTTTGCTGAGAATAGGAGAATGGAAATAAATTCTTTGCTTGAAATCTTGGCCTTTTAGAAGGAGCAAGTTAACCTTCCCAGGGCCTCCAAGTCAACCTGTTAGTTCCCTAACCTGGAGAAAGACACCAAAGCTTATTAGGCTCAATAAAAATCAGCCCACAGTCATCCCCCTTTGGGACGCCTCACCTTCACGATACTTTCTAGGCATTTGTGCTAAACGGTTCATTGCACCTGGGCTTTTTATTTAATTTCATTTTCTTAAGGCTATCATACAGCTCCAACATTCCCCCGCTTGTTTACTGCTACTCTCACCAGTAAGCCGGGTGCCAGTTTTATTTAATTTATTTTTCCAGTGGCAGCAACAATCTGTGTGGAAAGCATAAACAGAGGGAAAGAATCTGGAATCGGCAAATGGTGTGCACAGCTGCACACCATAATTTCTGCTAGTGAAAGTTTTAATTCAGTTCATCAGAAGAAGAGCAGAAGAGTTGGAGGCAAAGAAGAGGTGGAGTAGTGGAAGAAATATAGCAAGAGGAAATAGTAAAATCCAAGGCAGCTGGAGAATCTTGGAGTCATTATAATTAAGGCCCAACAGGTTACAATTTCTCCAAAAAAGAAGTCAAAGCCAGAAACCAGCCAACAGGTCTTCAGGAGGGATTGCTCAAAGATGTGATTCTAAAATACATTGTAATGGAAACAGGAAAAGTGCAATCTGCTTTCATTTCTCTTGCAGATAAGAACATTTCACCAAGACACAAAATGAGGAGAAAAAAGTCATAATGGGAAGAAAACTACAGCAATCCAAAAAAGGAAGTAAATAAATCTAAAAAACAGAAGTTAAGAAGCATTGCTGTTGGAGGTAAAATGTCCAAAGTGGCATTTCAAACCCCTCTTTAGTAAGAATATAACAAGTAAATGGTAAAGTTGGAAGCCATGGCAAAAAGCAAATGTTAATATAGAAATGACAAGAAAACATACCCATCACCCGTTCCTCGGAGGCACCACAAAGCAGCCATTATTCGTTGTAGAAACAAGTTAGGCAGTGAACTGACTGAATTGCTAATATCTATACTTCAAAGTAATTAGGAGAGGTAGTGGAAAAAAGTATATAATCGATAGAGCTATTTAAACAGAGAGGAAGGAAGGAAGAACTTTGGCAATTAACAGTCAGGAAATACAATTGCAGCCCACAATTAGAACGAAACTGCAAATGCTCAGAAAAACATCCTCAGCATTTATGGGCTGGTAGGTTCATCAGGAATAAGAGGTATGGTTCCTAGTTTCTTTCTCGCTGAGTATCTTCTGATGTCAAGTCTTTCCCTTTAAAGGTAAAGCAGTTTTTGTGCTTTCTAGACCATCACATTTTAATCAATCCAGTCATCCAGGTGAATTCTGCCACTTGCATGGCTGAAAGCTTGTAGACCATGTGCATGCCTTCACAGTCATAACTGCCTTTTTGCCCTTATTCATGAGATACTATTAACTGGCCCATGTTCAGAGGCAGGGGATAATAATGACTATTGGTATTATTGTGAGGACTGAGTTCAACAGAGTAATTTAATCCTCTGTGGGCTTGGATGATTATTGCCTGCCCCCCCCCAAGTAGATCTATTTCACAGGAGCATGTAGGCTTTCATTTGACCACCTGTCTTTTAATTTTCTTAATGTATGTGTTTTGTATGATCTTAGCGAGGCTTCTACAATGCTTTGGGCTGCATTTGAATGCCCAGTACATCTAACTGTTGTTTATGGGTAGGATTTAGTCATCTCACTGCTTCCAGATGAGGAGTTCAAAACAAAAGCTGTTAGACCAAGTTGGAGATGACACAGGTGGAAAGATATGGAGTTTCCACCATGAGCCGTGTTTTGTCCTTTGTTTGCAAGAAACTGCACTTCAGTTTGAGGAGCCAACAATGGCAGCAGTCCTGCTTTTCTCCTGCTGGGTCCTAAACTAGCACCAGTGTCTGGAAAGCCCTCTTGTTCCGTACAGTCCTTGCTTTCCTGTGGCTGCTAAACCTACTCAGAGGTCACCACTACTTTTTTTCCTTGGTGAGCAACTATTAACAGTTAGCAAAAGTCAAGGAGAAGACAGAAGGTGATGGTCCACAGCTATTACCTCCCAGTACAGCATGTACTAGGAGGCCTTCACTTTCTGCCCCCATCCCCCTTCCAGATAACAGCTGCAAGTGGCCTTGTCAGGCTCAGATTACGGTCCAAATAATGCTGCTTGGCAGTCATTTAAATGCTTAATTGACTGCAGATAGCAGCAAATTAGTGCAGAAGCTCAGCACGCTTGTGCTGCATGTACTCCACAGCTACTGGCTGCCTGTGGGGGTAACTGAAGACTTCAGCTTAACCTCAGCTGAAGGCAGGTACTATGAAGTTGGTTCCCATTCATATTTTAAAGTCTGTCTTCTCCCCTGTTCAACCTTCCTCTGCTGAAACAACCCAGATTTTTCAGTACACAATACTTGATGGAAGAGCCAAGGAGTGGGGTCATGGTTACATGCCCATTAATTAGACATTGGTTTGTGCTGGGACAGAGGAACAGTCTTGCCCACATTCATCCTTGTGCCACTGGGAGAATTCGTCAAGCCGTGTGGCAGAAAGACTAGTGCTAGTGCCAGGACAGGCAGAGCAGAAAAAAGCAGGAGCCAAGGGTCCGATGGAGGGGAGGAAGGCAGATACTCCTTTTGGCTGCATAGAATTATGCCAAATTAAAATGACCATTCAATAACTGGGTGAGATCTCAAAGTCTGTGATTATTGATTGTGTTAATGAATTAACATATTCTCAAGCTTTTTACAAATGTTGGCAGCCCTTGCAATTTGCTTTTAATCTACCATCGCATAGCTGATTGAAGACCTCTCCCTTTTTAGCAGTGGTTGACATTCATGTTAATGTATCTCAGATAAAGGATGTTAGAATATTTATGTACAAGTATTTGAGTACCAGAGGTGCAAAAATAACTCTTAAAAACATAAGTAAACACAATAAACATAAAAATAAAGTATTTTTTTCAGGGAAGCAATACCTATTTTTCTTTTATTGTTTTGTACTTTAAAAGAGCTACACATGAAGCAAATAGTTTTCACTGTATTTTTATCAAAGATTTCAAGGTATTGTTATTGAAGTTTACTCATTTATTTGAAAATTGACTTGAACTTCTATACTGTCAGACTGGAAATTGGCTGAAAGACCATAAACAAAAGGGGAGTAAGAAAGACTGTATTTTTGTCACAGCTGTCATGCGAGTCATGGATTTTCATGTGCTTTCAAAGTATCCGTGACTTTTGATATTTAGGGATTCTGCATGTGGGCTGGTAAACGTGATGGTTAAAGAGCTGAACCAATTTCTCTGAAAACCTTGAGTTCTGCCAAGTTAAACCCTAGACTGCACGGGAGGCTAATAGAGAGCAGGAGCTCAGCAAGAACACTGTGGTTACACAAAGGATCAGACCAGCGAATTCTCACTGAGAGCTTTAATTCCTCCAGGGATAGAGAGATTTGTCTTTTCCCACAACATTTGCAGTTAGGTTGAATTTGCAAAGGCCAGCTCTGGCAAAACAATGACTGAAGCTAAATGGCTTCTTACAGCGAAACAGAGCATATTAATTACTGGGGGTGAAAAACCCCCCCCACAATGAGAGAAAAAAAAATAAAGAAAAGGAAAAAAAAAAAAAAGATTACTTAAAACAAAAAAGCACTTCTTCACCTGCATCACTGCATCTGTCATGTCTCTCTCATGACACTTCCTTAAAATTGTAACAGTACTGAGTCAGACCAAAAATCTGTCTGGCTCAGTACCCTGTCTCCAATGCTGGCCAAAAGCAGATGCCCAGGGAAAATTATAAGCAAAAGATACAGTGATACTTCCTTGGAACAGTCTTCCAGCTTCCAGCAATGTGCAGTTTAGGGACTTTCTGGTTTCATATTTAATAGTCTTAGTAAATTTTTCTGCCATGAATTTGCCCACACACTTTTTGAAGCAGTGTAATTTTTTCTTGAAGTTACTGTCACTGAAGATTAATCAGAGAATTCAGTACTAAACAATGATACTAAATAAATATTCAGAAAACACAGGCAAACTTGCCAAAGGAGTTGCCCTTGGTCCTGTGGTGAACATTCCTTGAAAAAAAAGGCATGGGGGGAAAGAAATCTCTCTGTTGCTCCATCAGTTGCCTGGTCACATAACTAGTAAGAAAAAGTGGTCAAGTATCTCGGGATACACTAGAGCTAATTATATACCAGAACTTCTATATATACAAAATATACAAACGAGAAATAAAGATGGAAAAATAGCGTTTACAGTAAGAGACGCTGCTAATAGCTATTACAACATGGAGAGAGATTTCAGACAGACAGATGATGGCTTCCTTAAAAAGCAATGATCAGTCTATTCATCCTTTTCCAACTGCACTTGTTCAAGTAGAAGATGAGTTTTGCAAAGGGACAGTGAGCTTTCTTCCCTGGGGGTTTTTTTGGGTTTTTTTTTGTTCAGCCAGGGTACCCAAGACTTAATTGATCTAGCCAAAAGCCTTAGGACCTGTTGTTCCTCCTTTACCTTCTGTGCTATAAACAAAATAGCAGGAGCTGGAATTTGCTTATATCAGCCATACATTTTTGAAAACTCCAACTCTGAAAAGCCTCACCACAATAAAATTCATTCATTTATCGCAACACTGATCAAAAAGGCCCTGTATCTTCCTCATAAAGCTCTCCTATTTTGTCAGAAGTGGAATCCTGTGCATATGCATCTGTACATAAAAGTGTCATCTTGTCTGCTCTGACATGCTAAGTTTCTTGGGGCAGAGATTATGTTCTCTACTAGCACACATATCAACTCTGATGTCAAACCAGTTAGAAAAAAATAAGATTTTTTTAAGGTGACACTTTATTTTCTTAAACACAAATAAGGGAAAAACAATAGCAATCAGAAAATCAAGCTGCATAAAAGATTCTTATGAACATTGGAGGAAACCTGTCATATAGGTCTTTAAAAACAGATTGGTTACACTGAGCAAAATAAAATTCTGCATTGAACCTTAGTTTTTGAAAATGTCAGGGCAATTATGTGTCCTTGATTTGCATGCACATTATAGCATTCATGCATACAGTGGAACATTTGTAAGGGGAATCATTAGAACGACATACCAAAATAAAGCACTCGGTAGGGCATTGGGTATTATGAAAAAGCCAACTTTACACAGCTTCCTTATTCCCCATATCTACTAGCCACTGTAGATACAACAAAACTCAGAAATAATCATGTGCATTGAGCCAGACCTGTGGTGGGGAAGATGTCAATTGACATTATTGCAATTCAGTAAATTCGAAGTTCACTAAAGGTGGGGTCTTATACCAACAGGTAGTGCTGCCAGCTCTGTCTTAGCTCTCTAAAGTGTCTTTTTCATACTAGGCTTTGGAAAGCCCCACTGTCTTGCAGATGATGTTTCCTAGGGGTCCAGAACCCCACAGGACCAAAGACTGCAGTGTTCATGATGAGTTGGAAACTCATCATGGAGTAGTTTTGCCCAGATTTGCCTGCTTCTGCCATTCAAAAATCATTTGTCAAAATAAAGAAAGGTTCTTCTTTTTTAATGCTGCTTTCTGAACCTATTATTTATCTTTTGATCTGAAATACAATATATTCATTTTCTGTTCCATATACAAATCACTGAGACCCATATAGTGTCTTTAGTGCCTATATGACAGAAAAAAACCCGTTTCCCATTCAGTTTCTGCTTTTAAGGCTACTCTTCTTTTATGTTTTTTGGGGTTGCATGGGGTCTTTTCTGGTTAAAATACATATTTTCTATCTTATTTTCTATCGTCTCTTACTAGGTTAATTTTTACTTTCAATGTCCTTGATCACATCCCTTGAAAAGAAAAAGAAAGATTTTTAAATTACTTCTGCTCCAGTCTCATAAACCATAGTGGCCCATGGGAACTCCACAGTGCCATCTACTGCAAGGGACTGGAATAATTGATATTACAGCACATTTTTTTCCAGTTGATCTTACCTTCCTGACTTGTTCCAAGGTCTCTTTTCCTTCTGCACAGATCCCAACACATTCTGTTACCATGCCAGTTTCTCTGGCTCTCTTTTGTGCTGTACTTGCGGTCATAGCATTGCACTACTTATTTCCAACCCTAATTTTACCATGCATATTATTATTTTTTTTTGTGGGTAGGTGTGGTAGAGCCATGTTGGTTTCTGAGGCATGACTATGCCCCCTTGCCAGATCTCTGGTATCATCTTTCCTTCGAAAAGACCTCGAGAAAATTCCCTTCAGAGTCTGCCCATGATGATTGTTCATTGGCTAGATGTTGAGGTGAGAGACTCAAACCAAACAAAGCACTAACATCCTTCCGGAGGGAGCCAAATGTGCTGTCTCTGCAGCTTCAGCTGGGCTTGGAAACAAGAAATCAGGAAAGAGAAATATACCACTGCTCAGTTTGACAGCAGTAGAGCAGACCCTGCATTGACTGACAATTTGAGCATGGCCTGCCACAGCTCATCACTTAGTAACGGATCAAAGCAGCTAAGGTTCACAAGAGTGATGCTTTTTCCTTTGACACCGTGAGTTGTTCCATAAACGTTAGATTTGGAAGCCGAATGCTTAAGTGGGATATAAGTGGGCTCTACAGGCCTTCGATTAACACTCTATGATGGTTCGGTTTTCAGGCTTTGTTTTTGTTTTAGGGAAACCTTAGGATGCAGTGAGACACAATAAGAAATGTTTATCAGTTAACACGATCACCAGCTGATAACGTAAACCCATATGTGGAATAAAAGTTTCATCAGTACCTCAACAGTTTTTTAGCTTTAACAAATGTTAGAATTAAAACAATATTAAAAAATGAATATTTGATATCATCAGGCACCACTACACTTATTCTATCCTAGATAGTTCTGCTGCTGGATAGACCAAGGGAGCTTAATCTTTGACCATGGAGCATGTAGCCAGAGAGGCACTTACCTAGCACTTGCCTACAACGTAGCTAGATTGTATTAAACTGAGCGCTCTTCACTGCAGCTGCCAGTAGCTGTAGTCTAAAAATCCCTGTAGAATAACAAAAAGGAAAAGGCATGGAAGGGAATGGCAAAAATATTAAGCTGCAAATCACAATACCCCTTCAAGCCAAAGTACGGCACGTTTATTCCCCAGACCAGTTCTCACCTCAGATTTGATTGGTTATTGTCACATGCAGAGTGGATTTGAGAGATACTATTGAATTACATGTATTATGCAAATACAAATGCAAAGAAAATGAGGTATGATTATCAAATGTATATCAAATGTATGTGTTTCTTTAAATTATAGGCTTTTGTGTACACTGGTCATATACAAATGTTTGAACATCAGTGTACTTTTGACAATTCCAGGTAGGAAGATTTCCTTCATTACTATAAATAGGTCCGTATCCTGTTAAACACTAGCACAGTCATTAACACATTATGTTTATTCTCTGATCAGAAAATAGATCTACCTAACCATGCCAAAGAGACATCGGTATTTCTAAAATTAGGCAGGGGAGGTCAGTAATCTTTTAATAGCACTGTTAAAAATTGGCATCCTAATTAAGTTATGAATTACAAAAGGCTTTACAAGCTGGAGCTACTTGCTCAAGGACCAAATAGATATATAAGGAGAAGTTCCTCATCGAGTCTCAATTCCTTTCTATATAAGTAATTCCCAGGCATCTTGAGTAAGGATTGAACCCAGTTACATAAGTGCCTTGAGAGCTAGTTAGATAGTTAATAGGTGATCTAAGGAAAGGGTAATAGTACGTGTGGGTTTATTTTATTCCTGTGCATCTGTTTTGTTAACCTTGGAGGAAGAAGAAATTAATTCTTTATTTTCATTTGGGTTTTTTGTTTGTTTGTTGTTTTGAAAGGGCAGTGTGCAAACCACTGAAGAATTTCAGCGGAATTAGAATATTCCTCAAGACAGGGGACAGGACCACGGCTGTAACGACCAATATTTCTAAGGAATACTCAAGGTTACTGAGGAGGTAGCAAGGTGGTTCCTTGCTAAGCAGTATAGAAACAAGTCAGGCAGTGCTACTCTTAGTAACTGCTGTGAAAGTGGGGGCTTTACCAGGGCATCTCCACTGAGGGACAGTGGCTTCAGCACCTGAGCCTTGTTGGTCACTCACAGTTTTCTAGCACACACAGGGGAAACTGGACAGTGTGACCTTGTTTACCGCAGTCCGAAAATGTTTTTTAAAAATATTAAATTACACCTTTTCTACCCCAAAACAAAGAATCCCCTTGGAGTACTGATGGTCCATTCCTGGAATTCACTCTAAAAGACCAAAAAGGTCACTCAGACTCTCCCCTGTGCAGAGGAGTGCAAATTTGCATTGGGTTGGGGGCTGTTTTCACATGCAGAAACAACCCCCTGGACTTTATAACATATGCTCAGTTCATATTTACCTGATCTATTAGAGGCAAAAACATTTCTGACAAGAACAGTAATTACAAGAATGTAATGTTCATTTCTACAGAAGGCACGGTGTCTGCATGCCTGGGAAGGGCCCAAGATGCTTACAGCATTTCTATTTTCCATGCTGTGGTGAATTTGGAACCTTTACACAGCTTAAGACAGAATAAATTTCACTCCAGCACAAATCTCTTGATCATTTCTCCTTCAAATGTGGGAAAACAACACTGAGAATGTGGAAAGTGTAGAGCACATCATAAATCCATGGACACAGGAACTCAGAAAGCTGCATAAGGCACATAAGGTCTGCTATAAAGGAAGCACTGTGCTTTCATATTATTTTCTGTTTAAAATCTACATGTGTGGTTTGGGACAAAGGTCTTTTAGTGTGGAAGAAAGAAGGTTCAGTGTTTTTCTTTTTTTTTTTTTCTTTCCTAAAGAGAGGTACGTCTCTGGAGAGACAGTGGAGAGATGTACTCCAGTCTCTAGCACACACTGCTACAGGAAAGGTGAAATTTTTGAAACCGCAGAAATAATAATGAGGAGAACTCAGCACCCAGGATGTAGTTCATGTCTGAATAACCAACAGGTGCTTAAGCAAAGGTGAAGGTAAAGGTCTGCATGCTGGGTGTCATTTGGTGATTTTCATTACAGATTTCTGATCCTAAAATTGGGGTGTCTTGAGGAAGTCTTCTTCCACCACCTGATTGTATTAGAAAACATACATGTTCTTTCCCTCTTTCTTCTCAGGAAGCCAGAGTGATCCCAAAAGACTCACCCTGTAGCTGCTTCTATCTCAGCAGAAGTACTAGAAATGCCACCTGCATATTCCTACCAATGCTTTAGAAAACAGATCCCTGACACAGAAGAAAAGTTTATGTGTCTCTGTTGCTTGGTTTCTTAGGGCATCTGACTCTCAATTTCACAGAGCCTGGGAAACCTTCAGGTTTCCTTTTTGCCTGTATATGCTCAGCATGCCTAATCTTTTCCTTGTCACAGGTGAAATGCAGAATTCAAATCCCCAAAGGACTTAAATACACATAATCTAGACAATCCAAAACCAAATTGTAGATGAGTCATCTATTTAATGGAAGTCAAATCATCAGCATCAGCTGTCACAATAAATGCTATCAACTCTATTTTTGCTAGTGTATGCTCTATATTAGGGAGAGACATAGGAGCTGAATTTTGCAATTCACATTCACTGTGCCTATCAACAGCAGCAGAGTTTAGGTGGGGCTCATCTCCCTTCACTTTCAGTCTTTACACAGTAAAATTCATTCTATTGCCAAATGAGTCATTCTGAGATCCCTTGATAATGAAGACAAAGTTCCACTTTTAGAGACCCATTCAGTTTGATTAGATGATTGTTGTAGGTCTCTTCCAACTGAAATATTCCGTTCCGTCCCATCCCGTCCCATCCCATCCCATCCCATCCCATTCCATTCCATTCCATATCTTGCTAAGCCAATGCCATCTTAGTTGACTAGCTTTGGGTGGGATAGATTATGCTCTAGGCACCACTAATTATACTGACTTGATCCTACCTCTAAATGGGGACCAGTGTGACCAGCTCGAATATGGTCTTTGATACTGCAGCCACGTACACCTGGATGAACATATCTTTTCATGCTTGAAGCAAGGGAGATGTAGTTCTCACAGCGCTGCTGGCTGCAGACTTACACAACTTCTACTCTCTTTGTTGTAAAGTTAGACGAGTGGTAACCAGAGTTTCACACATCATGAAGCCAAAGTTTTGCCCTCATTCACACTGATGAAACCTCAGAGACAGTTCCCAGCACAACCACGAACAGTGCCTGATGGAAAAACATGGTCATGCTGTGGAAATGCAGTGGGACAACATTATGCTAACAGGCTTCTAGCTCCGTTCCTGAAAACACACATCAGGATATATTCTCACCTACCCTGTGAAACTGTCAAAGGAGTATCAGTAGGACAGTTATAACCACAGTGTGGTGTGACTGAGCTGGAACATCTGAGATCCCACAGACCCACAAGGACAAACCAGACTGAAGCTCAGGTTGTTTCAGGAGGAATATATCCTCATTTCTTTGAAAGAAAGCTCAAACTTTCTGGGGCATTTTAAAATGTTTTTTTTCCTAATTCAAACTTTCATTATATTACATTTTCCTCCTTTCCTTATATAAATACAGTTTTTGCTCATTTTAAAAACTACATGCCTCACAAGCAAGATTTCTAATCCAAATAAATCTGTACACTATACAGTATACATACTTGTTTGTAAGTCTTCATTAAATTGTATGGTGGAAAGGAAAAGTAAGAGAACTTTTTCTTCAAGGGAGGCTTTTTTAGGTGCAATGAATTTCAAAAGTTATTATTATTGCATTAGGAAAAAAAGATTTTTGCTTGTGGCGCAAACATGAAGGAATGTCAGAGTACAACTAGAACTAAAATGACGTGAAACATTAATCAAATTCTTGGAAATCACAAAGACTGTTTCACTGTTCTTTATGCAGATATTCTACAGCATTGCAAATTGCAGAGCAGTGAGGTAGCTTGTATTTGGCTACTGCTGCTCCCGTGGGCTGCCATGGGAGAACAATTGTTCTTCTCTACTCCATAAATGCGGGTTTTCACAAATTGGTGGACTGTAGAAAATCCAGGTTCCCTATTCAAAGAGGTTTGTCTGTGCAGTCTTTCATGCCTGATTATTTATGATTCAGTTACAGCCATCCCAACGGCATCTCCCATTGTGAGAAGCAAGGTCTTCAGTAGGCTCCACAGAGAATCGGTGAGAAGCCCTCATGTACATGGGATTTTGATACTAGTAGCAGCCATTGTACTACATGATCCCAGCCTCCCAGTTCCCCTGGGGTCCTTCTACAGGTGCTGCTGGAGGCAGTTATGACCCCCTTGAGTCAGCCTCAGGATAATCCTGTTATTCTTGTCTACACAAGGAATCCAGGGACACAGCTAAACAAGCCAGCTTAGCTCAGATGCTAAAACTGGACTGTCCTAAATAATTTCATTTGACTTCTCAGCAAATAGAGGAATAAAAGCTGTTGCATAATTATGAGGGAGGCACCACTTTTCAGGTGATCTACAAGGATCTGACTGTTCACCATAATGTCATTTCATTTCTGTTTCAAGAAGTTTGTAGTAGAGAGTGATCAAGGATGGCAAGATCTCACCTCAAATTTCTACATGTCTCTGGGCTCTGAAATGAAGCACAGTGGTGGTGCAGATAATGGGATTAAATGCATTTATTAATTATTCTTGATATTGGACTGGAAAGCACTTGTAGAAATGTTAAGATTCACCTTTAAGATTATAATGATGATGTTCAGTTACAGGTGAAAAGCTACAGCCACAGAACAGATAATGAAAACAGTGAGAGGATTTGGGATATCCATCTCTTTATAATACCTGTGCCTACTCATAGATATTGACCTACGCATGTACAGGTACAGTACCTTCTGTGACAAAGTATCTCTAATTCTGCAGAAAGTCAACACAGGAGTCTGGGTCAAACAAATGTCATGGTCTCTCACACATGCAGAATCTTCTAAATGCTAATGCAAGCTCTTACTGCATTGTGTGTAAAGAGGGAAACAGATAGTGTTTTAAAAATTCTGCCTTAAAGTCTAGGTAGATTCCAGCAGGCACCACAAACCTGTGTTAGCTCTACAAGCTGTAGGAGACAGGGGCTTGTATTGAAAAATTTTGTTCTACCATACCATGTCATAAACAGCTCTTTAAAAAACCTCTTCTGGTTACTGGCAGTGTAGGTAGGAGAGCTAACCTCCCACCTACTGGAACTCTCTCAAATCCATGGAAAGAATATCAGTGATTTTACCTTGCAACTGGCTTTAAAAATGTGCATATCTCACATAAAATCAAAGAAGTTGTCTGTCTGCAAAACGAGAGTACACATATTGTTAAACTTTTCCAAACAGAGCCAGCTTATTTGCCATTGAAATCATGCCCATCAAATATCTGAAGACATTTGTTCCTGTGATGAACTTTGTTATCTCTAGAATCCACAGTTAACCCCTACTGAGAATTACTATATTTCCTATAAATTCTCAAAAGTAAATATGTTTTTTCCTAAAACTTTTACCAGGTTATCATAGTCAACTGTCCTCTGCGGTTTTCCAAGGAATTTTTGGGATCCTGTATGGAAAACTACGGTGTGTTACATATGGAAATAAGTTTGCAGTACGTACTGGGCTTGGAAACTTCCATGGCTTGGAAACTTTGTGACACTGAAGGATTTATTTTATCATCAATAGAAATTTTAGATCCTTCTGAGAATCTTTCTTCAGCCTAAACCCTGAAAAAAACATGGATGTAGGCTCTTTGGATCTATAAAGAGAGTGAATTTTCAGCTCAAACAAGTGCCCAGCATTAAAACCTCCATCTTGAAAGGACAGAGTGAGTTTTAATAGGCATTTCAGTGCCAAAACATGTCAGTCAAATTATTATTGGCTCTAGCTGCACTCTCACAAGCTGTTACATTCTTTACCTGCAGCAGAGTGGCACTCAAAAAGGTGCAAAATTCTTCTTGCTTTTGAAAACACCAATGAAAGTAAAAAAACCCAAAAAACAAAACATAAACAAAAAACCCCACCAACAACCCAAACCCTCCAAGCTAATCATACAACTGAAAACGTCTGATCTGCACACCGAAAGGTAGACCCACAAATTTCAGTAGGAACTGTCCTTTGAGAAACAGTAGGAGGTCCACAAAGCCAAAATATTTAATAATTAACATGAAATCCATAAAAATATCTGATTCCTGACCTAAACTGAAATGGACATGAATTCTAATCTTAGCACTCCTGTCACCACATACCTGTCACCATACATGCATGTGTGTGCAGGTATTTACGGTATTACATCAAGTTGCACAAGTCACAATAGTCTCAAGCTTGCTTTTACCCCAGTTCCCAGTATTTTAAATCATGACTGCACATTGCAAATAAGATTGATCTCATTGAAGTTTTACATGGTTCATATATTCCCAGGGTGTGAATTGTCTTTAGAGAAAATGAATTACATTAGAAGAAGGTGAAGGAAGAGAGAAAGAGAGGGAAAGGGAAATCAGAATTGCTATTTTTAGATCACAATGTTTTGAAATGTGATCTGCCCTTTACTCTAAGATTTCCCAGCTGCCCCATCTTCTTCACCCCCCCCCCCCCTTTTTTTTTTTTTTTGTGAGGGAAGGGTTGAGATGGGAGTGAAAATCACATATGCACAAAATATGTTTATCTAGAAACTCTGAAAGTGTGTTTGGCCCTGCAGAAAAGAAGCCCTATATGAATTTAAGGAGTGAAGGCTAGGGGGTGTTTTGTGGGGAATCACACTGCTTTGTAATTACAGATCTTGTATACATATAAACAAACTCCACCTTAAGATCAGCAGAGAAAATACTTGCTTACTTGTCTGATGGCCAAGAAAAATTAAACTAGCACAGGCTATAAATAGAATGAAGAAAACTGAGAAAAAAAAGCCCTGATGGCTGAGAGAATATGCTTTCCTTGCAAAAGGGTTAGAGTTCTGCTTACAAACTTTGCTAGACCTGGTAAAAACCTCTTTTTCTTTGGATTTCATAAGAGCTGTCATGACACAGATCTTTCCTGTAGAGCTTTTAGACCATCCCTTGGGCATGTCTCCAAATAAGTGTCAAAAGGTTTCATTTCAAGACAAAGCTCAAAGTGCATTTCAGATAACATGAAAGTACAACAGCAAGAAATTCCACAAACAACAACCTGAAACCATTCCTTGCCTGTGTCCTTTATTTCCAGGTAAGAAACATAGAGCCTGTTATCATTCCCAGTCTTCCACAGCTCCAGACTCAGCTCACTGTGCTGATCCACATTTGCTGTGACAGTCTCTAAGGGGTGATCTGCCACCTGAGAACTTCCAGACACAACTACATCATCTGCTTACAGCTCTCCTGCCTCCTGACATAAGAGCTGGAGCTGGAGCCAGGCAGCAGGAAACACCTGTAAGTATTTTACATCCACCACGGATAACACCTCCCAACTTGCAGACTTCTCATCTGGCTGAATACAGTCAGGGACCTACCCCCTCCTTCTCAGGTAGCCAGAACCCTGGCCAGGGTGCTCATAAGTGGCTACAGCTCATGGGATGAAGGCATTTCCTCTCCACCATAAAATGCAACATTTACTATCACAGCCTTTTTCTCCGTTGGGAACGGCTGGCAATGGATATTTGCTCCTCTCACCCTTCCTCCTTTCTCCCTCCCTTTTTTCACCACCCCCGCACATGCTAAGCCTCGGGAGGTTTCACAGGAAGGAAGAAGGCGGTTGTACGTTGTCTGAGAAGGGTTTATAAGCTGCCCTTCTGGCACTGAACTAGAATCAGGACATTGTTTAGCTACATGTCTGAACTAGAGGAATAGGCACAATGAAGCTAGATGCCATTGGGTGGTTCACAATGAGTAAATTAGTCTACAGTACATTAACCAGAACATCACCACATCTGCAATTCTCTCTCCCTTCCTCTCTGACTTTGACTATGCCAGGTAATAGCCTCACAGCTACAGCACAATGCCAAATGTGCTTTGGATTATTCCATGTCTACTGCATAACACAACAGTCTCTGGAGACAGAGCTGGAGGCAGTGCTGGAGTCATGGTTACCTACATAGTGTGGAGTCTGTCCAGGAAGTCAAGATAGTCATCTAGCCAAGGTAGAAGGAGACAGAACCAGAAACAAGACTATCAATAATGTAGCTCAGACCAGAGACAGGCTCAAAACCAGGGCTACAACACAGGCCTGGTGTCCATCCTGGAAATCAGGTCAGCAACTCAGGATGGCAAGAGACAGGCACATCTGCAATATCACTCAGGCACTCTGGGGGCCCAGGACAGCTTAATGGAGCTTACGGACCAATGGGCAGGGGCTGCTTGGATGGAGACCCTTGGTAACATCAGTCAGGGCAACTAAGGGCTTTTGGTGCAGTCAAGACTCTGACCACTGTAACTTGACAACAGAGTTGTAACATGAGGGAATTACTGTCCTTTAGTAACCTAGTAGTGTTCTGTCACATTATTCAACTCACCTCAGCACACAGAGTCTTAAAGAGATGGTCCCTCAAGGGATTGGTAAGGTCAGTACATCCATATATTAAATTTCCAGATAGTAGGTGTCGTGCAGATAACTAGGCTTGTCCAGCTATCTCTGCCCAAGAATCCAGTCATGCACATGAAAGAACCTGGCAGCCCTGAGTAGACACCCAGACCAATAGGGAGATACAGCATATTTCATGGCACCTCTAACACCTTGCCCCTTTTAAGAATAAAGCTGTGAATGGACTACAGGAATTTGTGGAAGTATGGAAGTAAAATAAGCATTTAAATTGCATTCCCTAACCCTTTATTCTGGTCTTCAAGATCAGCATATCTAACACTTTGACTGGCTCCTTGAAGCCAACTGGAGGAAAAGCATCACTTGTTTTTGTTTGGGTTCAGCTAGACCTCTTAGTAACACTTAGTAACACTCAGTTACGCTAATCATTTAAGGCAGTCAGAATGTTCTCCTTGTTTTTAAACTCGGTGAGATAAGACCATTAGATGCTCCTGCAAGCCTATCTGAGGATACCATGTCTCTGCTTGAAGAAAGCCACTCTTAACCTTGCTTCTAATGTAACATCTTTACCAACAGTACTGTCTCTCTGCTCTCCTGCAGCCTAAACATAGTTTTGCAGTCTAAATCCAAAGTTCCACTTCAGTACAACCAGGCATTTAGAGTTTTAATCTTAATCTTCAAGTCTGAGAACAAAAGCCCTCATCTAACTGGTGCTATTTCCAGTCAGAACCACCCTTTCTGTAAAGTGTTCCATTTTATAAACCCCAGTCCTTGAGGGCAAGCAGCTAATTGTTTAAATGCTGTTGTGCAAATATTCTAGAGGTGAACAATCCCCCAAACACCTGCTGCTGTAGTTAATGCCTGTGCTTTTACTTCTAGCCATAACATGCATATGTTTAATCTTTGTCTGTGAAGAGACATTACAGAAAAAGTTTTAAAAAGGCAGGAATGTTCAAGCCACCTTCTTCTAGCTTTTCTTTACCAAAATGACAGAAAAAGAATGTACAGATAAGTGTGATTTCAGACTAAATGGCAAGAGAATTTAATTCTTTTTAATATATTCATGTGTCAGAAGGCACACATACATAATGAAGGGCTTCTATTTTGTATGGAAAAGTGGCCATGCAGTGACTGGACGATAAATCACTTCCCAGCCTTGACAATTTTCTGTGAACAAGATTTAATATAAGGCAGCCCACTGGCTGCGCTGCTTGCCTCCCACATGGTCTGTGGAATCCCTCAGAAGCAGGGTGGAGCGTGGAGGAGGAGGGGATCAAAACCAGTGTGGCAGCTCCTGCTCCACAGGAGGGCTATTGACCGTTCTGGTTTGCTGTCCTCCCCTGCAGCACCAACTTACTTGGGTGCCCCACACCCTGTGAAAGCATCCCACAAAAAGCTCCAAGCAATAAGAGAGCAGAAACGAGTTCTTTCACAAGCTGAGATGGCAGTTTATGCCCAGAAGCAAAAGAACTGATAAACCTCATAATACTTTAACCTCACAAGTTAACTGCAGGTATTATTCCTATTCAAGTGCTTAATCCTACTCTGACTCTCAAACCATTTCCCTCCATGTCCCACAGCAAAAAATTCCACAGGTTGATTAGATGCCACTTTAAAGTTTACGGCCTTTCAAGTGCTTTAAACATGTAGTCTTCATTTTACCATGTTGATCCAGCATGAAGAGATAAATATAAGTGTCCAGTTAATTACCCAACTAGAATGAGAGCTGGTCAGGTAACCAAGAGCTTCTAACAGCAAGGAAGTTCTTAAACTAAAGAGGTAAGGGTTGAGGTTCCAGCCACCTTAGATGGATGTGAGAAATGACAATTAATGTGAGGCCATGTTTTCTGAAGTGGCCCACCCTTGTTCCCAGAGAAACTTTATAACTTAGTTCAGCGATATATTGGAAGAGTCCTCACTTTAACACATGAAATCCAGCTTATTCCCTCTATCAAAAAACAGTTAGGATACTATCGTAAATGCAGGGGGTTTTTTTCAGAGGCAAATCAGTTCCCACAATAATCAGTATAGCTAGATCTATTTGACTAAGAGGGAGCATTGTAATGGTAGTTTAAAAACTAGGAATCAGTATGTGAAGTTCTTCAGTACAACAACTATTGCTCCTTCTTTGCTTGAGTCAGGATGTTCACCTCACAAGAGTCTGCAGAAAAACACAAACATCCATTAGTATGCTTTTTACCATACATTTTAACATCAAAAATACCAGTTCCATAAGATCAAAATTCTTAATAGGAACATGTTAATTTAGAATAACCTTATATCACAAAATCAGTTCTAAATTTTGAATGGAATTTTCTGCAAAGTTCAGTTTCAGTAATTTGGCACTCACCTGGAATACAGGTCAAAACCTTGTTTCATTGAAAAAAAATATTTAAATAAGTGGGGCTGATGTAAAGTGACAGGAGGACTAAGCTACAGATATTCCAATAGAGTCACAGCCAGCAATCATCCAAAATAAACTGTAAGTATCTAAGTCTCAATAAAGCAGGACAAAGAGCTTCAGTGGAGTGTTAGGCCCAGCCAGCCACCTTATCGTCAGGACCTGCGGGGAGCCTGAAACGATTAACATTACTCCATTTTAAAGCTTGGAAGAACTTGGAAGAACTTTTCTTTATGCAGAAAAATCAACATGAAAATCCTCTTAGCATGTGTCAGAGATCAGAGTGCCTGGGAAGGAGGAAAACCAAGGACCAGATTGATATGAGACAGGAGAGAGAAATGCAAGAGGCTGACCAAATAACTTCAGCGTAGATGATGGCCTACTGATTGGGGCTGTCAGCTGGGATATAAAAAACTGGATTTAAACCTCTGCTAAGTCATTCTCTTCCAACCCACACAAGTGCCCTAAGTAGACAGCTTTTAGCTGTCCCAAGGTATCTTTGCACATGTGTGTGAAAATATTTTATAAGGTCTTTTAGTTTTCCTTGGCCTTGCCACTATACAAGTAAAGAACCTTTCTTGAACCTCAAACACTTTCATGGGATGAAACACTCATCTTTCTGCTGTTGAAAGCCGTGCACTTTTAAAACTCAGCGTTCTGAAAATTTTGACACAAGGAACTGGCTGGGTTAGTTCTGTAGAGGATTCTGCTATGCAAATGGGCACTGAAGTAATAAAATCATCAAAGCAATGCTAGCTATTCAACAATGAGCTGCCATTTGTTGCCAGAGAAACACTGTGTTGAATGAAATGCACTTAGAAAAACATTACTACAAAGGGAAAATATGAGTAATCAACCTAAAGCAATGAGCCGTGGAAGCTTGTTTTATGAAATGTCTTCCGGACTGTCCCAAAACATTAGACATGCTGACAGAGATATCAGAGAGGTTTTCTGTTATTTCTTATAGAGGTGGTTTCAGTTTTAGATTCATCATCCCAAAACTATACCATCTTGGTCTACCTGTCACATTAAGTTTTTGAATGGAGGAGACTGAAATTCTCCTGACTGAATGTCATGAGAGAACCTGAAAGAACTTCATTCCAATCAACATACTCATAGTTCTGCCTTTTTTGGGGTTTTGTGTGTGTGTGTGTGTGTTAATATCCTTCTCTAGTTCTTCCATATGACTATGTCCCCCTTCCTTGAAGACAGAGAATCAAATCCTACACCTTGAACCATATAATACAGGCGAAGAAACTCTCATATGAGTAGAGAAGGGAATTACATTTCAGGAACTTAATCTGAGCTCTCCAGAATGATCTCCAACCTTGAAATCTTTTGTTTTATTAAATCCATAGACTTGAAATATAACATAGCCTAACTGACTTATGATGAACTAAAAAATAAGTTTGCACATAAGCAGCTTTCTTTACGGCGTGCCATATTCTGGACAGAGGGTTGCAAAGTAATCTGCTGATAGTGTGGGCTGGTACAAAAGTAATACTTTCTCCACCAGGAGCAAGGAGACAGCACAGAAAGAACTGTGCCTCATTAAAGCATGCATTTTTTCCCTCAGGTGTTCCTGAACTTACACAAATTTGGTTTTGCTTAGGTTGAGAAAATATACTGGGAATCATATAAAAACATACTATAGGCCTCACTAGCTGGCTGGGTGATTTTAATAACCTGCAAATGTTTGATTAGTAAAAAATAATCTCCTTACAAATGAAATTAGGAACACATACAAGCAGGTCTGGCCATATCAGTATTCCATATATTGGCATACAGATGTGATTTTGGTCATCTGTATGGAACAAATAACTGTTTAGACATATTGTCTATCCTGTACAGATAAGTAATGCCTACAAATACCAACACCAAGAGGACAAGAGACATGGAAGCTTGACTCTGTTGCATTTGCCTTTTTTGTTTAAAGGGTACGGGATGAGTTGTGAGTTTAACAAACTACATTTTCAAATAAAACATGGAGGCAAAGAGAAATCACAAGCGGGTGTGAACTCCCACCTGGGTGTGGAACATTCTTGATTAGCCAGTCAACAGAACAGGAAGGTAGGATAAAACAAACAAGACCTAATCCTCTTACCCTCTGTATCTTAATCAGCTGTGAAAACACAGACTGTAAAATACTCATCAAATAATAAAAACACTGACTCATAGCAAACCTTTTTCTTTCCTTTTAATTTTATTTCCCCCCCCCCATCTTGTTTCAAGCCTTCTTAGCTAATTTAGGTGTCAACCTACCTTGTAGAAATGCTGTCACCTTATGACATTGTTTCCATTAGAGTGTGCACTTTTCCACGTTGGTGACTCCCCTTAATAAGAAGTGCCATCAGAATTAAAACACTTGAGGGTAGGATTATGTCTAAGTATATCCATTACTTTTTCTCAAGGAAAATAAACTGCTGTTGTCACTTGATAGGCACTTAATCTGTTACAACAGGATATTTTTTTTTTCTCTGTCATTCTGCTTCTACTGACTGACGCATATTGTCCTATGACACTTCCCTGGAGAATTTTTCCTCTGGTTATATATATTGGTCATCAGCACAGAAAATAACATTCTAGGCATGCAGCTGGTTCTAACACATTGTAGGCACAACATCTGAGCCCTCACCAAGCCACCATGTCTGTTCTGTAGTGCCATCATACCTCAAGGACCTACCTGCTCTACCTCCTCTGAAGTAACCCAGATGCTAATCCAGATAGGTCTGAGGTCAGATGAGTATCAAAACAAAGTGAAACAAGACAACACATTCATCTGACCAAATCTTACTGCCCAAATACTCTTGCTAGAGAGCACACAAAAATCCAAGCGACTCTAGATGTGATTGCTCTCCTGCACTTGGAGACCAACTGAATAAAAGGCTTTAGTATGACCTTGCCATTATGACCCACCTAGTTGAATGCTACAGCCCAGGGAAAGGTTGTTGATAATATATATTTGACAGTGCCCAGAGGGCAATGATAGAATCCCAGACCAAAGGACAGCAGCAGGGCTAGATGGAGATCCACTGTTCAGTTCTTTCTTTGCTTTTATCTCACTCTCCAAAACCCTTCATTAGAGTTACCTTCAAGCTTCTCAATGATGTGGTAAGTTTGCTGATATCCCAACAATCCACTGAAAGCACTCCACTTCTTCTTCCTGTACTGAGTGGAGCCCAGCCCAAAATTCAATTATGCCAGATGAAGTAGTGTCTCCCAAGTGTCCCTGAATGGATTTAGGCAACTGAGGAAGAGGGGTTATTCCAATATTATCACTATACTCAGGCATATTTAGTGTCCATGGTCAGCCTCAGACACCCAAGAACTATGAGTAAGCGCTCTACTGCCCCACAAAATGGCAAGATTTAGTTTCTCTGAAAACAGAAAACAATGACAGCGGGTTTTGTCCATGTGCAGTTTTTAACTCCCACTAGCTCACTTGTGACATTTAGTTTTGCCAACTCTTGCAAACTTGTATAAAGTGATCTTTGGCCCTATGTGAATTAACTGTGCACTCCTTCAGCCCTGTGAGAATTCTTCAGTGCCCAAAAAAATCTGGCCTTTGTGTCCACTATACATCTGCTGCTTCTGCATCTGCAACAGATCTTCAGCTTCTGACCAAATCAGGGAATGATAGTTTCCAGAAGATTTCTCTACACCTCACTCAATGCCAAGGCAGAAGTAATTACTTGAGAGGTATTTTGTCTCATCTATTTCCTGGAATGGAAATTAAAGGAAGATGGTGAGGAGGGAAGGGAGAACCAGAGTGCAAACTGACTCATTTTTTTCTATAGTGATGGAGCCAGCTCAGCTGTCCTAAAATGACGAGTAGTTTCTGTTCTGCTCCCATCCCAGGAAAATAACATCAGATGCTGTGTCTCCTTTAGATTCTCTGGTAGCCTGAGCAAAATGAATAGAGGAAGGGATGGCTTAGCCTCCTGCAGAAACCCTCACTGACTGCTCTTCCCCACAAGGCAGCCAGTCAGAAGCGTCCTGTGAAAAAGCCAGCTGTAGACTGCAGCTTGGCACAGCTACCTGACTGCTAGCAGCAGGGGTCAAAGACGTATGATTAAGGTGAGAGGTTCACCAGCTGGCACTGCTGCTAGAGTGAGCTCAGAGACCAGGGTGGCTCCAGATGGAAGCAGTTGCTGATGCTATTAATAAATCCTGTGCTTTCTGTCCAACCCTCCAGCTCCATTCTACTCCCCAAATATCCAACTAGACTAAAAAGTAGATTCGGGCTTCTTTGCACAACTCCAGCAACAGCAAGTGAGAGGAGCCAACCCTGCAGAGTATTCGTGGACTAAAGAGCTCTCCTGAGTGGCCAAGGGAGGGCATCAGGACCCAAGGCTCTCCCAGCCTTGGCATGACAGGCGTGGCTGAGGAAGAGGCAAGTGCCTTGGGCTAAGGGAAATTAGTCTTGTGGCTGTTCCAGTTCACCCTGAGCCAAGGGGGGATCTGGCCTAACTGGGAGTATGAGCATGTGGCATAAAGCCAGCTGTGCCACCCCCATCCATAGGGCTCCAAAGTTCGAATTCAGATTTTATTTAGCTGAGTTGCTGTGCTCCAGCATCGCTAGGTCGGACATCTTTTTTAGAGATTACATTTTACATGTATGTTTTAAATAAATAGCCTGTATTTTAGGAGCACTTAGCCGTAAGTATATAAACTGCTCTGAGGTTTACCCCATTGGAATTAGAATGAACCTAATTCATAATTCAGACATCAGGCTAGAAGCAGCTCAGCTTCACTCCACGGACCTATAGCTTGATGTCTGAACTGCCCACGAGACGCCCTCTAATCCCAATAGCTGTAACCTAACCTCAGAGTGGTTTCTAAACTTACTAAATAAATATACTTTTTAAAGAGGAATGCACCATATTTATTAGGGTTTTTGCTCCGTTCAGGCAGACTATCATTTCTGAGCTGTTCCTGTGAGAGAGGCTGTGGAGAGACACAACTATATTCAAGAAAAATTTTAGAGCACACTTCTTTTTTTTTTAAGAAAAAATCTAGACAAATCTATTTAACTGAATACAGAAAGTATCTGAAGATACAAATTCTTAAGCTATAGAGGGCTACCTCCCATAAACTTACCCATGCAAAAACTTTTCCTGCATGGGTAGCCATACTGAATTCACTATGATGGCCCACTTTGGAAGGTTACAAAAGAATGGGCCTAAGCTGTCTACTCTTGTGTTAATTTCTCAATCAACATTTTTTTTGCATGCTCACAGACTGTACTCAGGTAAATAAAAAAAAAAAAATCCCAGTCAAACTGTATCAAAATCTTCTTCATTACCAAGATTTATTTTTTAAGCATCAATGTATGAAGACAGAAAAGCTGATTTTTTAAAACAGCGCTTTTGCAAGAGGAAGGAATACATTAATGGCATGAAAGTCTGGCTGTCTGCTTAGATCATGGATTTCAGATTTGATCTTCAATGATAATTTCTCAACTTCACTCAACACTTTGTACACTGGAAAAGGACTGTGCAGCAGGGACTTTTCTGAATGCCTTAATACCACAAACTGTATCTGGTCAGTCTGTCTGCTTTCCATGTGTGCCTGGCTTCACAGCAAATAAATGCCAGAAATAGCATTCCTACAGGATTTCCAGTTCAAAAACCACAAGAATGCTCTTTCTCATGGTATGGCACCGTGCAATAAAATGGTGTCATCTGGAAAATTACAGTCTTGGAAACAAATGTTTTTCCCTCTTCACTGATTTAAATCATCTAAAAATAGATGGGTTGTCACATAACTTTTATATTTGTCAGGGGAGCCCCTCATTTCATCTTGTGACAGTACAAGAAACGTATCCCATAACAAGATAGACTGATCTTCCTAGGGAATCCCCTAGGAATATCTTTTTTCTTTAATTGTGCAAACTCCTCAGAAATAAAACCTGAAACCAATTCATCAAAGTTTGAGAACCCATTCAAGGTCACCCCAAGCAATTATTTCAGGGAGCGTTTATATAGTACAAATTTAGGGGAAGAAGGAAGGAAATGTCACGGACTAAACCTCTCTTCAGTTCTTCTTTCTGTTTTCTTAAGTAAGACTTCTTAAAATTGATTCCATATAAAAACAGACTGTCATACTTGTTGGCTGAGAGAAACATCATCTTAATCCGTCTCCCTGATCAGCATAGCTGAGCTACTCTTGAGTGACATTTATCTCTTGACTTCAAAAAACAGGAAAACCTTGCAGGTGAGGAGTCATATAAGAGTTCAATATAAGGAACCAAGGCTTCTAAATGTTCAATTGATCAAGAAAGAATCCTTTTGGTTTTTAATTAGGATAACAGCTCAGAATTATTAGAATGAATTATTTATTATTGAGTAAGGTCACCAAAATATCAAAGCCACAGATACATTCTTCCTTATCCGTTATTTCTGACTTCCCGCCTCAAACTTCCCATAAAAAAAAAAAAAATTCTTGACACTTTTGTCACTATTTGAAACCAGTGTAAGAACAGATGTTTTTGAAGGGGTTTCAAAACATCACCTGATCTCCCTAAAATCAACCAATGATGAACCAGCAATAGGTCCAATCTCCATGTGCTTGCTGACTTGTGCTCAAGGAAAAAGCACGCTCTGCATTTTCAGTGTCTTACTCCCATCTTTTTTTGACCATTTTACATGATCAGTTAAAAAAGCTTGACCTATAAACTACCGCATTACAAGTCTAGATCTTTATTTCCATCTGACAGGATTCATGCTTTCACTATTAAGAGTTCAAGGGTTCAGGCCACACTGATGGTCTGAAGCTGCACAGACACAGAAACTCTGGCAGTCTCTTCAATAGTACATTTGCAATTCTGTATATGATCTGTATCACATCAAGGATCAGAGATTCCTTATAAGCAAAGTAAGCAATAAATTGCAGTGTCTGAATGTGTCTTTGCAGTTTTCAGTGACTCACTTCTGAGAAATGCTGATGATGGAGAAAAAAACAAGTTTACAAGCAGAGAACAGAATATCAATTATCATGACTGGCATGCTAAATTTCAGGTAATGAAAGGACACTGCAACAACTAAAAAGACTGTACATCAATTAAAGGCTGAATTGTTTTTCTTCTGCTGATAATCCTGTTATTACCTCTTAATACCCTACCAGACTGATACATGCAAGCAAAACTCCCATACACTTTCCAGAACTTCTAGCCTCTCTCTTGGAAAAGGATACTGTTTTCTTTGTTGGCATCTAGCTTTCTGATGGAAGCTCTATACTAGCTAGTAATAACATACACAACAAATTGCCCTATAAACTAGAACCAAAAGACGTATCAAAAATTATTTTTTCTAAGTGGGAAAACATGCCATTCCTCAGAGTAAGTCCTTTGCTGAAAGTACTTCCTTGCCCAGCCCGAATAATTGACATCTCCTGGCCTGAAAACGAAACACCTCTATTTGGCACACATAGAAGAGAGATTTGCATGGAAGCTTTCTTCCACATACTTTTGTTCAACAGCTGTATACAAGGTAAGCCAGGACAGGCACATGACATGCTTTCACATGAAATACACATGTGAGCTGTAAGCCTGCTAGAAATTCCCAGAACCACAACATTTCACTTGTCATATTACTTGGCTTCATTCCTACACCAATGGAGTACCAGCTTCAGAGCCTCACTAGGAAAATCAGTCATCTTACATTTCGGTTTCAAGCATTTGGTCATCCACACTAACAGCAATATTGTAGCCCAGTTTTAACCACATATCATTATTTTTTTTCATCTTTACTTACACTTTCTGAAAGGTTATCTGGCAATTACAAGCAGCGGACATATTCTTCTCTCACAGGTGACAGAAAAACGATGGCTGGTGGCAGTTCCAACACAGGAAAAATTGCCCCAAAATCTGTATGGAAAGAAACTTCTAGTGACCAGATTTTAGAAAGTAATTAAGCACCTAAATAAGCAGGGAGATCTCTACCAGGATTTTTAAATGACTAGATTTTTAATCATCTAAACCTAGTCCCCTTTCAGAAATGACAGATATTAAATAAGCCTCAGAGCAAGGTTACAATTTATGAATATTCTTTTTTCAGTTCATGGTAGTTTGCTTTCTGTTTGACTGTTCCTTCTCTGCAGACCATCTGTAATTGTGCCTTGGGGCATGTCTACTCATCTGGGAAAGACTGAGGGCAATGAAGGAATGAGGAAAAATTGTGTTGCTAAAAGCTTGTGAAGGCCAAAGCACTTCCACCAAAGTCTCCCACCCTCCCAAGAAAAAATTCAGGAGTATTTGTGCAGGAAAATATCATTGTTTGCAAAAGCCATAGACTCAACTTCTTGGCCTCTCAGAGCAGCATAGCTTTGGAGTAGAGGGCTAGGAATGACAGGGAAAAAGAAGACAATGAGCGATTGCCTGCTCCATCACCTCCAGCAAAAAGCCTGTCCCCAGCTTACAAATCTGAAACCATCCATAGAGTTTAATTGCCAGATATCACCTCATTCTTGAGCTCCTGGAAGGTCACCTCTTTACTTTCTGCATTTCAGTCACTGTGACCCAGGGGCTCACTGTCGGCACGAGGCTGAAGTAGCAGCAGGACTGGTATCTGGACGATGGGAGGATGAAGCTCCAAGCTGACAGACAACATCAGCATCTCCTAGAAGGCAAAGAAAAAGATATTGTGAGGAAGAAAAGAAGCTCTCTGCCACTCTGAGCTATTTTCATCATGTGAAGGAAATATACGCAGTGGAGTAACGTGCATAAATCAGCACCAAACAAGCTGTGTGTCCAGGTGGACATTGAAGTGGCTAGAGTACCTTTGTGAGGGGCCCTTTACTAAAGACTGCGTTGGATTCCATTGGGATTTTTCTGGGCAGCACATGGAAATAGCTCAAAAGTAGATGTTACAGTTACAGAATGATATTGTGCTAGCTGGAATTTGTGAGCATTTCCTAGAGTAGCCACACACAAAGCATTTCTCCCAGTTGCAAGCAGCTCCCTGCTAACAAATGTTAGCCTGAGGGATTTTTGCAGGGAAAAGAAGAACATGAAGTTTGTATTGGCGTCAGGAGGGGAGCTGCTGTCGTCCATATAAGTGTCTAAGCATTAAATGGTTTGATTAAGCTTGTATCTTCATTTTTATTCCAAGTCCACCACAATCAGCATAAGTCTCGCAGTACTGAATTGCCACTTCATTTCCTAATATAGGTTACATTAAACATCATGACATGCTGTGACAGCACTGAGCGTGCTCAAGCAGTTACTATTACTTGGAAAAAAATACATCAAAAATGTGCTTTAATTGTGGGGGTTTTGCCTCTGCTTCACAAGAATGGCTGTATTCTGAGTTGTAGATACTATAAAAACTAAGTGCTCATATCAGAAGTATTGCTGCTTCAGAAAACGCTGGACTCTATTTGTTGCAAAGCAGGCCCCACTCTATTCAAGAAAGTCAGTAATTACCTTATCATAATTTCCTACTGGGCCGACATAATTTTGTCTTCACGCAGTCATTGTAGTTCAATAACAGTGCTTGCTACAGAATTTAAGATTAAATATATATTCAGCTAATGTCCACACACATCCTGCCAATGTGAAAAACCGTGTACTCTAGAAAAGAGCAGAAGGAAAGAGCATTAAGCAGCAGGAAGAATTCCAGACCAAAATAAATGTTTTGCTCATTAGGTTGTATTTTTGTCCATGTTACTGAAAAATGGAAACAGCAAAATGCAGCTTGTTACAACACTTCCAAGTTTTCTGTGTAATTAGATCTCCTTGAAGAGGAGATCTAGGAGTTGACCTCTTGGAAAGCAGCTCTGCAGAGGGACCTGGGAGTCCTGGCGCACAACAAGTTGCCCATAAGGCAGCAATGAGCCCTTGTGGCCAAGAAAGCCAACAGTATCCTGGGGTGCATTAAAAAGAGTGTGGTCAGCAGGTCGAGGGAGGTCATCCTCCCCCTCTGCTCTGCCCTGGTGAGGCCACATCTGGAGTACTGTGTCCAGTTCTGGGCTCCCCAGTCCAAGAAAGACAACTGCTGGAGAGAGTCCAGTGTAGGGCTATGAAGATGATCATGGGAATGGAGCATGTCTCTTATGAGGAAAGGCTGAGACCCCCGGGTCTGTTTAGCCTGGAGAAGACTAAAAGGGGATCTCGTCAATGCTTATAAATATCTAAAGGATATGTGTCAAGAGGATGGGGCCAGACTCTTTTCTGTGGTGCCCAGTGATAGGATAAGAGGTTATGGGCACAAACCTGAACACAGGAAGTTCCATCTGTACATGAGGAGGAACTTCTTGACTTTGAGGGTGGCAAAGCACTGGAAGAGGCTGCCCAGGGAGGCTGTGGCATTCTCCTTCTCTGGAGATATTCAAAACTGACCTGGATGCATTTCTGTCCAACCTGTTCTGGTGAACCTGCTTTGGTGGGGGAGTTGGACTAGGCCATCTCCTAAGGTCCCTACCACTCTGATTCTGTGTGATTATGTGAAGAGAGATATGCTAGTGAAGAAATGGTTGAAATTTTCAGACCATTTTCAGAAATGTAGAAATATATTTAACCAGTGGTGGGGTGGTTTGTCTAAAGAATATGAATTTATCAGAAATGTCAATCAATAGCTTATGGTTTTGTAAATTTTAATAATAACTCTTGCTATGGACAGCCTGGAGTCCACTTCAACTTCCAGTGATGACAGCGGAGGATTTAATGCCATTTAGTGAGAACAGGTCTAGGCCCTTAAGACCACATTCAGGTGGTCTATAACACGTATAAGTCCCTATGATTAGTCAGTGGAGAAAGACAAGTACCTCTGAAGGTCTCTGAAGTATAGTTCAGAGGACTGAAGTAAGCTAAGGATGGAGAAAACCAGCCGAAACTAGGAAACACTAGGCACAGGCACTCAAGGGATTTAGGCTGCTTGATGATGGCTTTAATGTGTAGGCACCTTGCCATTTAGTTTGCACGTATCTTTCTGCAGACTGCCAGTGTTCTGAAGAAGAAAACAGAAGTTTTCTTTTAATTGTTTTCTTTTAAGTGTCAGGGACCTGTTTTTTGGAGCTGCATTACCAGAGTTGTAGCTCTGCTCTTCCAGGTGCCTGAGTTGTCAGTTGCTTCCTCATGGTTATAGAAAAGTTAATAATTTTCGTAACTTAAAAATAAGAGAAGTGTCCACTCCCACACTCAGTGAAATCTCACCGACCCCTTGAATATTTTCTGAATATTTGCAATAGGCGCTTTTTAAATTAAGAGTTCTTATAATTGCTTTTAATACATACTTGGATCCCTTCTTCTGTATATCTAATAAAGATCTTTTGGACTAAAAAATTGGGAACAAAGACAGACCAGGGAGGTTTTTAAAAGTAGAAAGCATAAAATGTAAACAAAATTTACATCACTGGAAAAAGAGACAATTCTCTTAAGGACTGCAATGGAGACATTCATTGTTGGTCTCAGAACTGAATTGGCTAACCTTCAAGAAGCAAGAGAGACTCCAAATCTGGTAAAGCGACTCCTCATCCTGCATTCCCCCAACAAAACGCCCCCCTGAATTCAGAGGAATTTTCCAAAGGAAGGAGCAGAGGAAGAGGAAGTTTGCCAGAGGTTACATAGGGAATTTGCAGCAGAGCCAGGAATGGAGTTAGCTGCTTGCTAAGGAGTTAGATGCAGGTCCATTAGACCACAGCAATCTCCATATTTAGTTAGACCACGAGTAAAAGCAGACAAATAACATCCATCTCCTCACTTTCGTAAAGGTGCTGAGATTTCCAGATGAAAAGCATGACATGTGCTCAAAACATTACTTGCCATCATTTTCAGAGATGAAACTGTGCAGGTTTCGGTCCCAGCTAAGGATTAAAAACACAGTACGCCATTGTTTTGGCTGCATTGTATTTTACTGAGTTTTATGCATACGTTTTCACCGTATTAGGTAGACCTTCTGTCTTTTCCTCGCACTGCCACAGATCTGTAATGGAAACCAGAAGCCATAATCCGACAGCCTAGGGCCTGCCTTACCCTAATGATCCCCATCAGTTTGTGCCACTAAATATTTAGAGCCAGACAATAGTAAATACTAGGGACAGGGATTTAGGTGGAATTTAAGGCTGTATGAACACAGTCTCAAGTGATGATCTGAAAGAAAAAGTTAAAAAGTATATCTCCTGCTGTGCTGAAGATAGCTATGGAGGCCTGAACCCATGCCATCATTTCGAAACAAAACTAAGTCAGTGACAGCAATAGAAAAAGGGTTAAAAAGAGCTAAGCTCTTCCAAACCTGTATGTAATCTTAAACCAAATATTAACAGAAAAAAACCCTGGCATTTAAGTTGGCGCTTAACTCTAGTTAATGAGGAGTTCAGATTTCCATTCTAACCCTCTTTTTCTGTTGCTTGTAATTTTCTCAAATAAACTCCATTTTGGGCTGAAATTTTCCATGCTTGAGATTTTTTTTGGAAAGTTTATACAAAATCAGTTAAACAGTTTATTTATGTTAGCACTGAAAACAAAAAAAGCCACACAAAAATTTTTTCCATGTATGTTCTGATGAGACATTTTCTGCTCAATGAACTCAAAATCAGCCACAGTAACGAATTTCCAAATTTTGCTTGTATGTATCTCAATAAGTGAGGGAAAAAATAAACAACAAGCAAACACAAAAACCTCAAGCCAGACATTAAGAAATTTAGTGTTATAAATCTGTAAAATTTAATTTTCAGGATGCAACTTAGGTCCTTTCTGTCTTTCAAGACATAGTTTGAACATTTATGAATACTTAGAGTGGAATCATCACCCTTAGCCTAACAATGCTCATCAGATATGTTCACACAGCTCTGAAACGCAGTTTTTAAAGTGTCTGTTAGCATAACATACTTCATATCCTGCCTTTATGGCTGCATCATGGACTGTATATTTTTTTTAGACCAATTGAGTTAAACTTATTTAAGAGTGTGCCAACCAGCCTTGTGGACCTGGCAAACTGAAATCCACTTGTAGAGGATGTGTTTGGCTGCACCAGTCTGTGAGCTGTCTTGTAAGTCCATGAATCTAGTTTTAATTATCTTAAAGCCGCTGACTTCAATGGGAAAAGATAAGGTCCGGTGGTGTAAGTTCTCTGAAGTCCTACTCTCAGAAGCAACAAGCCCTCCCATGTGTCAATATTTTGTCCTTGAAGGTTGTATACAAAGTTGGTCTATACACAGTTCAGTGTGGTCCTTTTCAGAGAAGCAAATAAGTTTTTTGGTCCAATTCATCAAAATATCTAAACACACGCATGGCTATATACATATATAGACACACATATTTTTACATGTATGTGTACATATATATAAAAAGTATATATATTAATGGGCTAAACATACCTCATTGAAAGTAGTTGCTTCCTTGCTGACATGAGGTGAAGAAAAAGATGCCAAAATGTCTAGCAGAGATTTTGGTATGGCAAAACACAAGACAGTAGCTATGCAAAACACTTTGAATATGTGTGACATTTCTTAATGCAGACAACCAGCCAAAGCAAGGTAAATCAATTTCCTCACTGGCAATGTGCAATCTCCTTTGTTTTATTCAGCACTAACAATTTTGTTATTAATGGCTGGGTATGTTCAGCATGCTTGTGAAGAATGTATTTCAATCCCTCTGATGAATGATCTATACATAGACTAAATAGCTTATTTCCACTGAGAAATCTTGCTAGTTGGTAATAACCAAAAAAGAAAAAAAAAAACGGGGAGGGAGGTGTGTGTTGTGAAGAAAAAGAAGAGGTCGTTGCTCACAACCTCCAGCAGTCAGGAAGAATTCATTTCCTTTGTATGGCACTTTCTTTACTGCAGGCATTTCATTTCTGGGAGAAAAAAATCACAACCAGTATTTTTATGAATGAAAATTCTGTACTGCATTGCAGACTAGTCTGTACGAGGCTTCTCTTTTTCTCTTGTATGCGCCATGATTAAAGCCTCCTTTTACCGGTGGGAATATTGAACAGAAATATCATGCTGGACACAATTCACAAATGAAGTTACAGGGTCACAGCTACACAGAGCACATTGGTGGCGGTGTTACTGCTGTATAAACTCCCAACCTTGGCACTAGTTCAGCTAAATACTTAAGCACACATGCAGCATAAGCACAGGCATTTTTGCGCAACTTTTCTGCTCATGCTGATAGTCTGTTGTTTTTAACTAGGAGTCTTATTACAGTATGTCTCTGAGCTGTTTGGAAGAAGAGAAAAAAACAGGGAATGGTGCTGCCTTTGGGTAACCTGCTTTCAGAGTACTAGTAAGTAAATGATGTTTGGCAAGATCTGATGTGAGGGAAATGTATTAACTCAAAACACAAAAAGCTCCTGTAAAAAAAATCCATATCAACATATTTTGCTGCCTTCAGAGAAAAAAAAAGAAAAAAAACAGGCAGACTGTCTGAACCACAGACTCCCCTCAGTCTCTGAAGCCCACAGACACACACTTTGTACAAATATATGATCTTATAGACAGACACACAGATACTCTCCCCTCTTTCCCTACTACATTGCTGCCATACTTACTCAGAAAGGCGGTATGTAAGCTGTACATAGTAAATACAGACACTATAACATATCTTGGCACACACAATATTGAGTGTTGGCACAGACACGCATGTGGATGTGCACATTATTCCTGAAGCCAAGAAGTGAATAACACATTAAGACGAAATAAAAACCACCATATTCTCTTTACATTAATACTACTTGACACTTCCAAGGGGACCTTGAATCCAGGAAAACAAAGCTTTCTCCAAACACAACGAAGACTTCAAGTCACTAATGTTTTCTTGATAAGCACCGCTAGCTCCATTGTACAGACAGGAAAGCTGAGGAGCATGGAAGTCAGAGTAGCTGTTTGCCCTCTCAGTGCAAGCAAGCCAATGGCAGGGTTGGAAATAGAAGATTAGACTGCTAATTCTTCCCTCAGTCTCATCCCGACAAGACAGTCTCACATTACTAGCTGGATGCAGATCTGAAGCAGTGTAATGCACAATGGTTACCTTCCATGTCAGAGGGCATACCCAAACAGGTGGCAAACACCATGGGCAACAGCAGGAGTAGTGAGTAGGAGGACATAGGAATTTTGCCAATGAATTGGCCAGTCCCAGATCCACAAAGCTTCCTTTATTCTGCAGTTCCTCCCACTCTATATCAGCCTCTAACAATGTCTGTATTAGAAGAGGAAACACCTCTCTTAAAGGGTTGCAAGAACCTCAAAGGATCAGGGAGGGGGGCGGCAAAGGAATGCACCCTACATGCAGGGATTGCTCTGCTCAACTCTTCCCGCCTGAACTGAACAGTTTCCTGACAGTTCACCATAACGGTACTCTACTTTCTCCCCTCACACTGCACTGGAAGAACCAGCTTCTATTCTATTCACTTAGCTTCTCACATGTCCTTACAGAAGTCCTACATAGTAGAGGATGTGGCCTTTTTGGTACCTAGGAGAAATACACATGACTGAAAAAATCAGATATTAGTAACAGCTCAAAGATTTTTTATAAATAGCATTTTCCAGCAGCAAAATATGAACAATTTTCTTTCTCTTTTGATCAGTTTTAATTCTGATTTAGTATGTCTAATTTAATACATCTCTATCAAAATTTACAGGTTGTAAAATACAGTAATATATCTAAATAAGTATTTAAAATTCTTTATTGACCCACTCTGGTTGATATCAGCAACTTCCTTCTTTACTTCACCTCCTTTCCTGCCAAAGATTCTCTGCACTGCAACCTGAATCAGGGGTGGGAGAGGTAAAACTGCTAGCTCAGCATTTGCTGCACATGGCAGGAACAGTGTGCTGGTAGCAAAGATGGTATTAGAAGATAAGGAGTTCAAGTGGAAAAGGATTAGTATTTTTCATGGTGAAAAATTGCCTTGTGTTTCTCCTCACAATATTGAAAAATATTGACATATTGAGAAGTAAGAAATTTCAGTAGATAGTACTTATTTACAAGAAGTTGTTCGGCTTTCAGAAAAGGAAAGCTTTTTTCTTCTCCTCTCCTTTTTAGGGATGTATTTCTGTGCGTGTATCTGCAAGATGGCTGTACGTCTAGTGGTGGTGGTGTTAGGTTGTTATCAAAATGTAGTGCCTGTACATCAAATTATATCTAAATTACTTTATTCTGGAGATGAGGAGTGGCCGCCTAACTCTGACCATGTGAATGGTTCAGCATGGAGCAGGTGCTGCTTGTGGGCCACCATGCTACAACACAATTCACTTTGTACAGTTGTGGTTCCACGGAGATTAAGATTGGTCCCCACCCCTGGTATAATATCTAGTCTGCTTGAAAGGATTACATGTCTGTTTAGGTGTGAGATAAACCATAAATTGGGTACTGAGGCACCAGTTCTCTTAAGCAGAAAGAAATTTGCTGCTGAAGTCATTTCATATTGGTGGGTTTCTACAGTACTTAAAAGCTAAAACTGAGTAAGCCAGATATCATCTAAAGCTCCAAACATGATAAACAAACACTGTATGGATGCCAAACTTTATGAGTGGTTAGTTTATTAAGTTAGCATGCCTGTTCACAAGATGCAAATTTAAGCGTATGCCTAGGTCTCTGAAGGACCAGGACTAAGCTGCTGCATTTCAATCAAAGCTGAGGGGTCAATGTGGGCCACAGCAGAGTTAATGAGATCCAAGAAAAATAAAGAGAGCTCCTGCTACTTGGGGATCCTCGCTGAAGTCAGTGCTCCAGTGCCATCAGATGCAGATTTAGCCCAGAAGAACCCTGACACTGGGGAGAGATCCACACACAAGGATGTCTATTAAGCTGATGTTGTTTTTAACTTGTTCAGGGATGAACATCTATAGTGTTACAGAGAGCCTCGATGTCCCTTGGTGGAACAGACGGTTGGTTCCACATTACAAGAGGTCTGCTTGGAGACTTGAGGTCAAAAGGGCTCCAAAAAAGGATTTTGAAATTTTCTCGTAAATGCTGAATGTTTAAGTTATGATTAAGTCATGTTTACCCGTTAATTGTGCAGTAAATAAAGCTGCGGCTTTAACCTTCCAGTCATAGCATGGCAGCGTGTTAATTAGGACTGAGAGACTGGCAGCCTGCCAAAGTTATGCTGTATGGGAGGTTGAGAGGTACAATTTGGTTATCAGTTATGTTGACATGTGCTGAGCGTTATGTGGTCACACTGCATACCCAACAGATCTAGTGCTAGCTCTCACTGTTATGAAAGGGCTGCTGTTTGAAATATTTGGCTCTCAGTCAAAGTTTCTGAGTCTGAAGATCAAGAGTTGGTTGGGTTTTTTTTTCCCCCCTCTCATTTCTATTAGTTTTTATAGATCCACTTTCCCACTTAGAGGGGGGTTGCAGTGAGAGAAACAGATTGACTCATAACAATAACAGTGCATTAGACAAGGTTGTGGGGAGATGGAGAAGAAAGGGTGTAAAGATTTGACTTTCAGCTCTGCATCTATTTACTCTTTTCCCACTATTTCTAACCTCAGCCATTTAACAATACTTGGAGCTTAGTCCAAAGACGGGACTTGAAACTTTCCCACGGGTTGAACAGCCCTGGATTCAGAAATCCGCACATGAGCCATTGCTAAACCAAAACTGCCTACTTTCAAGCTCCCAAGATGTTTCTAGGGCATTATACGAAGACACAGGATAAAGAGGTAATCAGGAAGTGGGAGGAAGAGGAGGAAGGTGAGAAAAATAAAGTTGCTTGTTCATGGAACACTCTTGCAAAAACGCTTCCTAGGTAGAAAACAGAAATCTAAAGATTCTCATGTGAACCCTGTCACTTGCGTCTGCATCTCAAATTTCCACCACTCATGCAAGTACCTTTTCTTTGCACCCCTATTACTTGTCCACAGCACATTTCTTATGAACCTGACAGGATACTAACACATAAAAATCCTATGGTCTGTTACAGTAGTTAGTCAGTTCTCTAGTCCTGATTCACCAACCCAACTCACAAACAAACTGTACAATCAAAATCCAAGGAAATTCTGAAAGAAAAAGGAAGATATGTCAGTGGCTGTGAAATTATTATCCGGTGGGGAGAAGTCGCAGGGTCTTGAAACAATTCAATATTTGGGTTTTGATTTTTTTTTTCTCATACTGTAGAATTTTTTTAAAGGAAACATTAGTACCTGTGACATTACAGTCCTGCAAACACAGCTCTAGACTAGGACCTGGGAAATACAGATTTTATTGTCTCCTCTGATCCATTATGTCACTTTCTGCCTGGTGTCCCCCATTTTTTGTCTGTCAGCAAAATTTGTTACAATAATAATCAATATTTTATTATAGGCCTGTTCAAGAACAGATCATCTCTCGCTATTTTATTTGCAGAATAAGCACAATGAAAACATTAAATTCTAGTATAGCAGAGAGTGATTTTTCCACAACCGCATGGTCTCTGTCAGAAAACACTGCTCATCTAATGTTTATTCTTTACTTACATGAAAATAATAGATTTGGTCTCTCATTCCTCTGATGACAAATTATCATTATATGCCCAATGTTTATAGCGTAATGAACGGGATTCTATCCAGATGATCCTCAAGCAACAAAAAAAGGGTATTTAACTTGTTCCAGTATGAAAGCCATCGTGTTACTTAGAAGGAGTTTCTACCCAAACTGATTCTCCGAAAACCTTCAAAATTCACTCAAAAATGCTGGCTATGTCATTCAGATAAGAACATTCACATTAGGTGTGCAGTAATAACAACAACCCCAGAACAACACAGACATATTTCCAATTCATTCAAAGTGGACATCAAGCAGATGGAGGTCAAACACCTTTTCTGGTCAATCAGCAGATCATTGGCATAGACTGAATTAGAATAGAAAATTCTCCAAGCCTCATATTTTTCCTTAATCCATTCAGTTCTTTTGTCCCAGAAATTGCAAACTGGATCCAAAGCAATGACTTCTATGTTTCTCATTTTTTAATCAGCCATGATAGGGACATTTTGGTCTCTTCCAAGATAAAGCCTGAAAACAAGGACAATCTCTCTTGCTGTTGTTTGTCTGTCAAGGATATAATTTTTGGAAGACAAATTCCAAGGACCATTTTGACAGTGCAAATTACTGTAGGATCTGTGCAAAGAATGAAAATCAATTTCTCATTCCCCAAGGGTGTCTCCACACATGGGCATATTAAATTAAAAGGCTTGAAGCAAAAGGTCCCTTTTACTTCATCTTGGTACAACTCTTATTACTTGAAAGAGATATTTTGAAATAACTCACGCTTACATGCAGTTATGCATGAGGGTTGCAGACACAACTTTAATTGGTCCCCAGGACCTTGCTTTGAAGTGATGACTCACAAAGAGTATTTTGTCAGGCCAACTATGCCGTAAAAATATTAAGTGTGGCTTAAAACAGTAAAGGTTTTATTATCCTGTTCACTTCCTGTCATGAAGCATTGCACTAAATTGTACTTTCAAGGGATTAATGACCTATTTGCTTCATTCCATGCTGCATTTGTGGTTATAAAAGCTATTAAAAGCCATGTTATCAACACTAGTGTTAATGAAGATATTGGAAAATCAGTCAAGCACAAATATATTCTAATCCATAGCATTAATCCAATTGCTTTTCCCTAAGAGATTTTTTTAGTGTTCCCTGGTGCCCTTGCAGCATTGTCGCCATTTTGTGGGCACAGTCAGGAAAATTAAATGCTTGAGAAAGAGAAAAGAAGGAAGCAAAACCAGAACTTACATTATATCAGTCTAAAGCCCTCTCAATTATGAAGGACCGTACAGAAGCTTAGAAAATGTCCACATCAACACAGTCAACAAATAGCATGATGTGTCATTACCACAGCTGAAAACAAATTCAAAACTATGAGAAACATTCCGGATTTTTGTTTTCATTTTTTTTGTATGGACACACTCTAAGACTGAAAATTAATCCAATTTATTCAGTAAGAGAGAGGTCTGCAAAATAAGCTTTGTGAAACAATGCTGAATTCTTAAAATTTTTCTTTATAAATACAACCAAGAAGATTGATTCCTTTGCTTTTTGGCAAATTGCTTATTCACAGAACTATGTAGTTCTGGGAAGGCTGAAGCCATTCATGAAGTTGTGCTGAATTTCACAAATACTTTTGACTAAAAAAGGTTAAAATGTAGGAAAGATTAAATGTTTTGCACTGACACTAATTGAAACATTACAAAGTTTTATTTCAAAACAATCATTTTCACTCTTAAAAAAGGCAGAATTTGATAAAAAGAAGTTAAAAGTAAAGCTTTTTAGGCAGTCCTAAAACTAGGTCACATTTTCAGTATTACAGCAAACCAAAAAACCCTGTTATTTGTATAGCTTAACATATACCCATCCCTTTTTCCTTTTTTTTTTTAGCTATCAAAATGTCAGACATAACAAAACAGCAACAGACTGCTTCATACTGGTATACCGATTGTCATATCAGTGGGTCTCACACCAAGTAATCACCACCCACAGTAGCAAGGACAGTAGGGAATTTGTACAGTATGCTTACAAACCAGCGCACTGATGAGACACCATTGAAAAACAGTCTATGTTCAACATCATCAGAAACTGCACAGCGGAGAAAAGGAAAGTAAGGGAGAAAAAATAAAAACAAAGCCAAGAAAAGCAGAAACAAAAAAAAAACCCACCAAAATTTTCTTATACAATGATACAGGAGGACAGGTCACTCAGTCATTGACACTGTACTTATGTGGTGACTTTTAGCTCTACACCCTCAAGCGCTTTTCTGGAGGAGAGAAGCTGTCGCAAATGAGCTTCAAGGCTCAGCAACTTTCTTAACCCCACACAGCCACTCAGAGAGAGAACCTACAAGAGAACCCAGCTCAGCCAATTCCAAGTCTAGTCCCTCATCAATGGACTTATTATCTACACAATGCAGTTTTTAACATCTTATATGAAAGACCCATACATATTAAGATGCATGGCACTCAATTTATTTACCTCAGAAAGGTGAAGAGATTCAAAAATTCTGACTAGTGAGTAATTTGTGCCAAAGTAAGGAAATAAATGTGAGCTTTTCTTCCTTCTAGGTTATCTTGTTATTTTTACTGACAGCGTGCACAGTTACTGACAGAAGAAAATTTGAATGTGACTCTGCGAAATATTCAAAAACATTTGGAGACACTGCTCTCATAAGCTGAATCGTAAAAGGGGCCATCTCTAACACAAAGTATGTATTTAGTAGATCATTGCTTATGCATTGTAAATTAAGTAAATTCTTAGTTTACTTCACCGTTTCATTGTAAAAGCACTGGAGTTGCAGAGAAAATCATGACAAAATTTCTTTCACCTCTGTGTTGAGAAAGCAAGCGGGGGCTATGCTCACTGGACTGTCTTGTAAATGAGCAGGGCAGGAGTGCATGGGCATCCATTGGGGGAATTCTCTTCCCTTTGGGACACCAAAAGCTCAGAGAAACAGGGGTTTCTCTATCTCCACTTTGGCTGCTATCATCCTCACACACAACCCAGCTATCCCAACATGGGTAAAAGCTGACCTAGAAGATGCAGTGGGCAATGAAAGCCTCTGCTCCTCTGCTATGATTTCTTCTATTCTTTGGTCTTTCCTTTTGGAAGGTTTCCATAAGATCTATTACCTTTCAGCATAAGCGACACTCCTCTCTTGCAAGAGAAGAACATATAAGTGTAGGTACATCCCCAACAATCCTTTTATTTTATCAGAGTGGATCCATCACACATAAGATCTAGTAGCCAAATTCATTGCAGTGAATCAGGAAAGGCTTGTGAACTCTTGGCTTTACATAGGTGTTTAACTGATTTTACTCTACAAGTAATGGGCATAGGTTACTTAAGAATGCCTGCACAGGCATAAAACTGTTTAATATTCTGTCAGCACCAAAAAAAAAAAAAAAAAAAAAAAAAAGAAAAAAAGAGTGAGAAGAGTGAGCATTTTCAAAACTATTTGCAAGGTTAACATATCCAAGGTGGTGTAATTTATTATCAGTTGTGTGTTGTATAACAATGGTTTGACACCTGAGTGGTATTAGAGACACAGGTACATCAACGGAATGGGTTACTTGCTTTTTGTACTTCCCTTTTATTTCTCTGATTCTTCCTCCCTTTTTCCTTTCTTTTTTATTCCTCTCTCTTTCTTTTTATTTCTTTCTTTTTTTTTCTCTGATTACCTTGGTAATAAATGACCATTGCTCATTTGTTTCTCCCTCCTTTCTGGACAGTCATTATGCCCTCATACTGCACATTTCAGAACACAGAAGAAATCTATAGTTCACTTGGATCAAGAAGTTGGGGATATGCAGGTTGTCTGTCACGCAATCATATCCTTAGGAAGCACTGACTGCCAAAGAGGAGCAGCCTTCAGTAGACAGCACAGTTACAGCACACTGAACACACAGACGCCATACCCATTTCCAAAGCTTGGATGTAGACCATCCATCAAGCAATACCAAATGTTATTCATGCAAATGTTGATACAGGTTGACAGTAATTTGCCAGAAGTTTTGGCTCTGTATAATTTGAGTTGACTGTATGCAACTCAGAAAACTACTGGAAACAGAAATCTATATATACATTACAGGTTTAAAACAAAGCCAACAGTTTATGAAGGAATGCTCTGCATTAAGGAACTTTCAGAGATGTTGTTAAAGAAAGGTTTCTGTCTCACATTTCTAGGGAGAAGCTAGGGTTATATTTTTTATATGTTGTTTTCTATAGATTTTGTGTGCTATATCCCTAAAAATCCCAAATGACCCCAAATTTCTAAAACTTTCAATCAAGACAGAGTTGGGGAGAGACAAAAAATACATGCCCAGAGTCATGCACACATTTTGGGAAACGCATATAGAGCATAAGCCATAGCACTAAAAAATCCATACCAGATCAGCTCATCTAGTGTCAATGAAACTAAAGCACATCAAGATGTATTATTTGATCAAAAGCACTTGGGGAGCAAATGCTTGTATCTAATATTACAGTTCCCAATTACTCTGATATATTTGATATTTATAAAAATGAAATAATTCCACATACGGGGAGAATAGAGGTAAATATAGGCTAATATAATACTGGCTGTTGATTCTGATTGACAGCTGTGAAGTAAGGCCACATATGGTGGTTGAAGTTTAAAAGGATTTTAAAATTAGAAGTAGCATTTCTGAGCCTACTGCTGAAAAACCCTGACATTTGCAGTGCTGGGAGCAGGCTGGGAGAGGGATTTCTATCCTGGTTTCCCACCCAGAAGAATATATTTACTGTTTAAACATTTTGAGGCAGGCACCCATGGAAATCAACGGGAACTCTGCCATTGGTTTTAATGGGAGCAGAATCTGTCCCTATGTGTAAATATGCAGCAATATTTTTTTTCCTTTAACTGCTAAAAACCACCATCACAACTGGATGGAACCTGGTTTTAAACACTCAGACATGGGGCCTCTTTACCGCAGGAGTCTCCAACGATGTCCACCCTTAACACCACACCAGCTGCCAGCTGAAGGCTCTGAAATACTGATTTTAATCAAAATCTTTCCTTTCAAATCTAGCTTACAGTTTACTCATAGCGCAAAAGTGCTTCTCAGCACTGGAATTTTCAGGATGCAATGCTGAGCCAAATACTGCAGGCACAGCTTGCTCATAAGACAGCAATCTTGTGGCCCACCTTGGAGGCTGTAATAGGGCTACTGTACTCAGCCTCCCACCCTTGGTGAAGCCCACTAATAACATCTGTTTTATAGCATTCGCTCCTGCAACCTGCTAGTTCCTTGGCTCTACTGCTGTCATAGAGAGGATGTGCTTTACTATGCTGCAGGTCTGGTGGAAAGTTGTCAGACTTCAAGCCAAATGTAAAAGCAGCCAGTGCTGAATAAATGACTTGAAGTGCTTTCTCCAGGGACCCCTTCCAGGTCCCAGATAGGCAGATTTGGCCAGTGTTTGTAGACAGTCTTGCTCAGAGGCAAATTAAAAATCAAAATACAGACACCGCTTGAAAAACATCGAAAGCTAGACTCAAACATCCACCATGTATTAAGACATTCTTATATAAAAATAACCACAAGGTTGCAAATTCATACTTTCCTACTTGGTGAGACCAACTGCAACCAGGAATAAACCTGGAAATGTGTGGGGCAGACTGCGGCACTGCCTTCAGAGAAAGCATAAAACCGGAGGTGGAAAGCTGGAGCGAGAAAAACGAGACACTGTGAACCGGGCAATTGAATCGAGCGGTGGGTGGCACAAGGGGTAGGACCCTCATCTGTACCAGGGTTACCCCTAGGAGCTGCCCCACTCGAGTCAATGGAAGCAAAGCAGGACACTCACCAACTAAATGCCCAAGCTTTAACCGGGCAAGTCCATGCTATACTTAGTGCCTGACTCACAAACACTAACGAAGCACACCCCTCACCTATCGCACTGGCTCTGCTGTGACCGAAGCCCCCACTGCAGTTTAGGAATCTCGGCACCAGGACAGCAGCAACCAGGACCACCCTGCTTCTGCTGTGCAGGGAACAGAAGTGCAAGGGGAAGGTTTGCCACCAGACTGGCAGGATCCCGAGAGTCAAGTAAGGAGCAGGCTCAAGGTAGGGCTTCTCCGCACAGTCTGAACCAATAGGACAAAGATATCATATTATTTTGTGGTTTGACAGGAGAGACCGATGCCTTTTATTCCAATGGGGAGCCATCAACAAATGTCAACTCTCTCATTTCATTATTGTTTTCTTGTGCATCCAGAGGGCTAAGAAAGCCCACACTCCAGCTAGCAGGCTTGGCTGCATGACCAGCTGTGCTGCCACAACCAAAGGGACAGGGCACCACCGAACGAGTACAAAAGAGTTGTAAGGTGGGAAAAGTGGAGAGGTGAAAAACTTCAAGCCAGTTTTGCTGCCAGACTTTATCTCAGAGGGCTACAACCTCAGATAAAACTGACTAGCCATATTTCAACTTATTAACCCCTTCACATGCCCCTTTGTTTCGCAGTTTCTTTTTAAGATTATCTGACTGGGTTTATAGCATAGCTATGCAAGGGAATTATTGGCCCAACTGAGTGGGTAGTGCGCTGTGGCAGAGAGGCAGGAATATGTAGTGAGGGCCGTAAGCCAGGACTGCTACCAAAATCTTGATACTGTCAGACCACAGGCTGTGGCTGCACACACATGATTTTTTCAGCAACCCTGGCTTCTGCAGACCACACTCTAAGATGCTCAGTCATACTCCAGCATCACACCCTTTCTTGTGCTGGCAGTCCGGCACTTTCCAAATTTGAACTGACTCATGACACCATGCAAATGGTGGCAGCCACGGGTGACTTCAAAGCAACCATGAAATCCTTACCACAGAAGGATGTTTATAGCTATCACTTCCCACAACATAGTAGGAGTAAGCTCAGCGTATATCTGAATGAACCTCCTTTTCCATCCTTCTGCTCTCCTTCACTGGTCATCTTGCCCCATAGCAGGATCATATATCACAAGTCATTTCTCTTCTCACAAACCCGGTTACCATTGCAAATCTTTAGAGACCCAGGAACTGATAATTCTGCCTCTTCATGTTACTCCTCTTGCTATATGTGACGACTCTTGCTATAATGGACAGCCAGAATCGTTGTGAAACCTTACAGGGCTCCCATAAGTGTTACTTAGGACAGTACCATTGTCGTGATGTTGACTGTGGTTTAGGAATAGCTTGGTCAGCAACTTATTATTGAGAATCCATGCCACAACTGAAACAGAACACCTTGCCAGTCAGTGCTCTATCAGCAACACCCTCTGATTCTTCTTAGGCAGATTATTCTCTATTTGATCCCAGTCATGGTGGCTACTTGCAGCTACATCTGACTATTTCTTTTCCTGCACAAAAAGTCCTCTGATGTCCTTCCTGAGTTACAGAAACACCCAAAGAGCATCCCTAATGAAGCTGCTGCTACCTTCTCAGTGTACTGATTTCCACCGTGTATCCTAGAGCTATGTATCTACTTGAGAATCTACTATCATGATGACACTTGGGATACCTTTAATTTTGTCTGCACTTTTTTTCAATATTTTCATCATTTTCATCATCAATCAATGATACAGAAGCAGGAAAACAAAGAGAAGCTTATGTTTCCATTAAAATAAAGGCCATCTTTACATCCAATTCTTAAAAGAATCTCTCTAAAACACTTTATACCTCAAGGTTAAATTCAACTGCAATAGGTTATTGCAGGATGTACCATTTGTACAGTTATAAAAGCTCTTATCTGGATTTGGGAATTTGAAATGTGTTTAAAATGCCAGTTAAAAAAAAAAATCCCTTAAGCAGTAAGGAGATCCGAATTTGAGGCATGTTTCCAAATTGATATTTAACTTAATCTTCCGCCAACTCACATCCTCCTGTGAGACAATATTTACCTGCTTTAAAATGTTTGCTTATGCACTGAAAGTTAAATTCTGTCAAACTACATCACAGTTTCACTACAATGTAGTGGTGGCAGGAGATGTTGTTCACATTTTAATTTATTTTAATTATCATCCTCATAAAAAAATCATGAACACATGAGTTACAAGACAAAAGGAAGAAATAGCCTGGAATTAATCACATTCTCCAGCTGTTTAAGAACTGCAGAGTTTTCTAGGGTAGGCAAGCCCTTTGAGCTATTTAAGAGCCCAAATTTCTGCTTTAAAAAATAACATCAGTCTTGTTTCATTTATATTCGTTAGGCATTGATAGTACTCTTCATACTGCATCTGAGTGTTTTTGTCAGTGGGTGAACTAAGAGTAAATTTCTGCAACCATTGGGGAAGTAGATGGAAAGAAATAATCTCTTTTTTAAAAATGAATAGAGAAAGTGAAGACAGTTTGCCTTGGCAATTAAGATTATAGAGCTCCGAGGGTTGTGATTAGAGGGTTGTGATCAGGGGTCAGTGCTGGGTCCAGTCCTGTTCCATGTACTCATCAGTGACCTGGGTGAGGAGACAGAGTGTACCCTCAGCAAGTTTGCTGATGACACAAAACTGGGAGGGGTGGCTGACACACCACAAGGCTGTGCTGCCATTCAACATGATCTGGACAGGCTGGAGACTTGGGCAAAGAGAAACCATATGAAATTCAACCAAGACAAGTGTAGGGTCCTGCACCTGGGGAGGAATAACCCCATGCAGCAGTACAGGTTGGGGGCTGACCTGCTGGAAAGCAGCTCTGCAGAGAGGCACCTGGGAGTCCTGGTGGACAACAGGATGACCATGAGGCAGCAATGAGCCCTTGTGGCCACAAAGGCCAATGGCATCCTGGGGTGCATCAAGAAGAGTGAAGCAAGCAGGTCGAGGGAGATCACTCTGCCCTGGTGAGGCCACAACTCAAGTACTGTGTCCAGTTTTGGGCTCCTCAGTTTAAGAAGTACAGGGAACTGCTGGACAGGGTACAGCAAAGGGCTACAAAGAAGATTAGGGGGCTGGAACATCTTTGTTATGAGGAAAGGCTGAGGGAGTTGGGTCTTTTTAGTCTGGAGAAGAGAAGGCTGAGTGGGGATCTCATCAATGCTTACAAAGACTTGAAGGGAGGGTTCCAGGAGGAGGGGGCCAGTGTTTTTTCAGTGGTGCCCAGTGAAAGGACAAGGGGCAATGGGCACAAACTTGAACACAGGAAGCTACATCTAAACATGAGGAGGAACTTCTTGACTTTGAGGGTTGCAGAGCACTGGAACAGGCTGCCCAGAGAGGTGGCGAAAGTTCTTACTCTGGAGACATTCCAAACCCGCCTGGACGCCATCCTGTACGGCCTGCAGTAGGTGGGCTTGCTGTGGCAGGGGGGTTGGACTAGATGATCTCCAGAGGTCCCTTCCAACCCCGGTGATTCTGTGATTCCATAATTTTCCTGTGCTGCCTCAGCTAAGCACGCACTGTTACTAGACATCAAATAATAAGTTATTATGGTTGTATTTTTATCTTCCTTGAAAGTTTTTCTAAATTTAAAAAAAATAAAGAAAAGCTTCTGAAGCCCTTTAATGCATAAAAGAGCCGGAGAGCCCTGGAAGATGCAAGCAGAATTTCTTCACAGTGCTTACTCACAGACAAATTGCTTTAAAAGGTTACACATGAAATCCTTTCTTCAAGAAACCGATAGGACCTCGTGTCAGTTCTGGGATACCTTTATTATTGAAAAGAGCTGCCAATGTTTATTATTTCACATCCAATTTGTTGCCATAAACAGTTCAAAAGAAGGTGATTAACTTCACATTAAAGGGACTCGCCAGCAAGGCAGTAAGGGAACACAGAGCAGCAGGGATGTCAGAGCCTGGGGCTTTGCTCTTGGCCCTTTGGGAATGCTTTCAAATCATACAGCATCAGACAGAAAAAGTGCTGGAGGCAAAAGCAGAATAAACTTAAAAGTTAAACAGAGTGTGACCATGTGCATGCGTGTTATTATTGTGTCTTACTGGAGTGCTGTTATCGCAAGCCTATAATGACATCATGATAAAGCTGCAGGCAAACGCATCATATTTTTGTAAGTGATCTCTAGTCTCTGAAATATTTTGACTAGAGGGGAAAGCAAAGTTGATCTCCCATTTTCCACAGCTAACAAGAACTGACCTTCTCTGAATTTCCTTTGAAGACTGTACGGTCCAGCAATAAACATGTTTCATGCAATACATGTAGCTTTAGTTGAGGAAAATCCCAGTCCTACCTTTAAATATAAGAAGTTAAGTGGAAGCATAGGACAGGGAGAACAGCTAAACCCAGGGCACACTCAGAATACTGCTAACACAAGTGCCAAAGTACAGACAACATATTGCCTTGAGAACATGGTATCTGGGAGGCCAGGTCACGCTGCTTAGCAAATCTGTACTTTCCAGACCTGCTGATGTGTTTTAGTGCAGTTTGGTTCTCTCCTTGAACAAGGAATTATTACTGTTACTGGAAAGCCTAAGAAAAGAGATTTCTATCATGATCAAGAACTGCATAAACATACAATTTAAATAAGCCTCCACTCATTGAAGCTTTTTATTTCATACAAATAATCTTTTAAAAGATTTAAAACCATGTATTTATTCTAGATAACAGGTGCACAGCTATTGCAAAAGCAGGCTGTGCACTGGGTATAGCACTTAGTATAGTAACACCTAGCAACATCTTCTTCTCCCCCAAACCATGGGGAAGTCTACATCTGTGCTGGAATAGTTAGATAGCTACTTAAATATTTACTAAGGGAAATGTATTATATGGTAAATGTTTATAAAATGCAGGCTATGCTCGTAAAAGGCAGTATACAAAAACTGTGGAATAAGTGCATCAGGTTTATCCTAGGTGTATAAGTTGGTTGTTTTTTTTTTTAATCGTCTTAAACACGACATTTTTGTATGACATTTTTATAACATTTGACAAAAGAGATTTCGTGTCAAAATCACATTTGGAATTTTAAGTTTGTGTGGGGCAGAGTACGTGCACCATTAAGAAGAAAATAAATCCATCCTGCCTAGGATGTAGATTCATATAAAATCTGAGAATTTATCAGTTTTTATATTTCAAATGATAAGATTGTTTTAGCTTCTCTGTATTTTTATGTGCTGGAAGTGTTAAGTTTGCAATTAAGCATTCAAAATCAGCTGAAGTGAGGGCAACTATGTGGAAACAGATCTCTTGTAGATTAAACTTCCCATAAAGTTGAAGGAAAGGCTTTGCAGAGGTAACAGTGTAGGAAAGATTTTTGGAGCAAGGGCCTGGATGAATGTGTGCATGGACTCATTTATACACATACACAGAGACCAAATGCAACAAAACCACAGCCTTCCTAGAGACTCTCACCAGCTGGACAGCTGAAGATACTGCAGACTGACACAAAAGGAACCCTGGTTCCATGGCCCAGCAGAACTGGTTGAAACGCATGCAGAAAAGGGAGCTTTCAGTCCTAACTTCACTGGGCTGCTTCCGCCGAGGCAGACTAATTCCTGTTTGAGCCTGCTGAGTAACCTTTCTTCATACCAAAATACTGAGCACTATGCAACCCATTTGATTCAACTGTCCACTACCTGGAACAAGTCCACTGTGAAACACTTAAAGGGTTATAGGAAAGGAGATAGATCTTTGCCTCCCCCATCCAGCCACTTCTTACTGCTTTAAAACACTCTGTGGTGCAAATCAATACAATTCAGCCCGAGACTTCTGCTGTGGGCACTCTGTACTCGCTCCTTATTCATATAGCTCATCTGCAAACCATGGAGACCCACGATGGCAAAGCCTGCGAAATGGCTTTTCTGGGGCCACCAAAAAAATACTCTTCAATACTCCACAACCCTGCCAGGTCTTGGTAGGAAACTATCAGCTAAATAATTCTCACGGCTGTTAGCAATTCTGGGATTCCATCAGCATCATAACACACAACATCAAAACTAATATTTGTTCTGCAGATTTGAGTCACAAATAAATAGATTACTCCTTCCAACAGAATGGCAGATTTGAAATGAATAATGCTAAAAAGTGCAGTAAAGAACCTTGGGTCCTACACATTTCCTAAGTGCTGCTGCTGTCAGAAAATAATGGAGAGACAGAAGTGCAAGGCTGCCCCCTCTTCCCAAAATCATCTATAACATGCAAGGAATTTCCCTGCCTCAGAGCACGCAGGAGATGGGAGAGGAAAACGAAGGATGAAAAAAGAAAAGACATATCTCAGAGTTTGATAAAACAAATTCTGGCTTAAAGGAAGTTCAAAAATGGGTGGATGGGTAAACTGACCCTTGCACAAAAGTGTGCATCCAAAAATAAAAGTCTGTTTATCACTTTGTTGTACAGATAAAGACCCTTTATTTCAAGATACTTCTGTTTCTCTCTGTCTCTTCCTTCGTGTACGCACTCCCTCTCTGTTGCTTAGCTTAATGCTTAACTAAATCATTGTTGAACGGTTTTCCTGCGTCATGCTATTCTTGTTCACTGTTCGTTGTTCAATAGCTCTTAATAGGCAGTACAAATACAATATATTTTGCAATCCCTTATCTAGAATACATTGCAGAAAAACTGTCGAGATTTGAACTGGAAGAACTGCACTTCCACATTGGAAGTGAGGCAAGTGCCTTGCTATTTCTGTCCAGATAACACAGCTTGAGGGAAGTGCACCCAATTTAATTTGTTCCATTGAGCAAACAGTGCTTTCAAAGCTACAAAGCATTCAGAAGAGGAAGATACAGAGAGCTGCTTAGTAAAATTTACAGAAATGGCTCAGAGCGATTGACTACAACTTCTAAATGCCTATTTAAACACGTTCAGAAAGCACATAAGCGCTGAACATCAGAGTCCATTCTGAAGTGCCTGAAATTTAATGCCCCAATGCTTCAGGCACTGGAGACAATGCTGAAAAACCTTTGCCCTTTTTTTCTAAGGCTATGTCTGTGTCTACTGAGTTGCCATTGCTGTAAATACCTGTGAACGCTGCAATTACCAGTGTACTCTGTACCACAATTCACATTTTTCTTGATCTCTGCCTTCATTTGCTTTTAAAGCACAAGTGCACTTTAATGATGATAAAAAGACAGATTTTAATATTCCTATGCACAGTCCATGCATGCTACAGAGGGTGAAACTCAAATCCCAAACTTACTGCCTCTGAAGAAAATCTTGAGCTTCTGTTAAGACCTCCCACAGAAATCAGGAAAGAATTAATGGGCTGCTGAGTTCCTAATATGTCCCACCCGATGGCACCTGAAGGAAGTAAGTGTTAGACTGGCAGGGAAGAGCTTGACAGGGTGAGTATCCAGCTATTAATGGTGACTAACCAAGAGGCCTGAAGCCAAGGAAGACTGTTCTCTATTAAAGCTTCCCTTTGGTGAAGAAGGCCTGGCAGAAAATGAGTGATTTTTCTGGCTGCCAGTGACTTAGGGGGTCTCTGATTCCAGGTGGGATGGAAGTGTTTGCTTTTTTTTGACTTCTATTGACCACTGGAGCGGTAAGGAGTCCACCAAGTGCTAGACCCAGAAGGGGTGAAAGAGTTTATGTTCCTGTATGTTTACTTTGGACTTCAGGGGCGACATAGAGAGCAGAACTTTTTATGCAACGCAGCTGGCAGAAGATCACTCTGATTTAAAGGTGTTGGAGGGTAGATGGATCAATCCAAAATCCAGAGTCAGAATTATTATAATTCTGAACAATGTCAGAATTGCTATTACATTGTGCTGCTTGGAAAGGGGATGTTCTAGGGGCATTATGGCCACCCTGGTCAACAACAATCACCCCTCAAAATTGCAGGCAGCCTTTACAACTACTCTTGAACAGCAGGTTCAAGACACTCTGACCAAATGCCCTAACAAAACCAGAGTGCCAGTAAAGCCCATGCCCAGTTCCCCCTAGACAGGTACAATTACACCAGGTTCAAGGACAGAGAGACACTCTTGTTTCATGATCTGTTTTGCAAACAGAGGACACGGCATTAACAAGATTCATTTGAATACTCTAGTAGCAGAAACAGATTTAGACAAATAACAAGGGAATTAATAGATAGGAAATGCAAGCTTGAACACCGTGATTTGTGGGTGTTATCTGTAGACCAGTTTGAGTAAATTGTTCATTTTCTGAAAAAACAAAGTTTGATTATCCCAAGCAAAGCCTGAAAAAAATCTTGGCTTAAGCAAATAACAAAAATGAGTTGCAATACAAACTGAAGAGAGAAAGGACTATGTTTACTGGGAAATTTGCCAAGACATAAGAGATTCAGGGTCAAGTCTATCCTCTTCCTCAAGCGTTTCAATTCACTACTTGGGACACACCCTTATCTTTCCTGCAAAGGTGTAGCCCTGAGGAGGTTTGCTCTCAAACAGTTCCTGGAGCTGTTTCACCTTGCATGGTATATCAGCCAAAGTGCCAATCCTTGTGCAAATAAATCCTTTGTATTTGTATATATTGACAATGTAAAACAGGAATGATGCCTGTCTCAGAGGCACCATACTCTCCTTTTTTTGGGTATGGCATTATTATAGCATGTGAGTAAAGGATCCAAATGCCTATACACAATTTTTTTTTTTTTTTTGAGGGGACATTGTGGAAAGAAAGAAAGAAACAAAATCTCATAACACCATGATCTAAAATAAAACATTTCAATCTTGGTACAAGAAAATGCAGACCAGGACACACAGTAGTGTTTTGTTGTTCAGAGTCATGAAGTATCAGCAATGTTTTCTCAGTGACTCCTCAACAGCATAATTCAGAGATGTTCACCTTTCCCCAGATATTCTTTGGAAAACATCATTCTCTTGACTACTTTAGAGACAGTATATTTGAAAGACTTGTGTTAACAGAGATGGACAACTCCATAGTGAAATTCAACTCAAAAAAACACAGGTGGGGCATATCAGAGATCATATTGTAACAAGATTCTCCAGGTCTTCAGTCTATGTTTCTTCTTTCATCAGCCAATTGTACAGTTAACATCTCTTCAGATTCTTTCAGAATTAACTAATTCACTGAAATATATGCCTAATTCAAAGCTAGTTCTTTTTATTAACATCAAAAGGCTTTGAATCAGGCCCTACTGAAAAAAAAAAAAGGCTCTCTACAAGCCCATTGTGCATTTGCTATTAGGTATACAATAGAGCTTCTGTGATTCCTCTCCCTGCCTCATCTATCATTATACATATGTTAGCAGATAACATGTCATTAAAGAGTCATAAACGTCAGTCAGAGAGTCATCCAGAAAAGCTGAAGGAAGGTTTCTTGGTCTGCCAAGTAGCAGTTCTGATAAGGGATCACCTGCCCAAGCAGTGCATTCCTACCTCACCACTAACATTTTCTTCCAAATGCACAGATGCCTTGCCACAAATTATTGTGGTTGAAAGGGTTTGAGTTGCAGGGGGAGAGATGGGAAGAGGGAAAATGGAGTTGTTATTTTAAAACCATTTAAAACTTCTTCTGCCTGCTTCTGCATTTGAAAATTACTTATGCCTGGAGGTTAGAGAATAGCTGTTCCTAAGCATCTGTTTTCTTACTTTATCTCTACCCCTACCACCCAAAATCATGGTTTTATGGGCTTCAGAGCAGTTATCATCAATCGATAATTTACAACTGCAAAATACACATTCTCAAAGGACACAGCCCTGGTCTCCACAGTAAATCAAGGCCTTCCCTGTAAGAGCAAAATTTCCCTTACAACCAACCAAAAAGGCAGTACAGTGTGGTACCAGACATATATAATATCCCTAGTAGAAAAAGAAAAATGTAGTAACAATACCCAAACATGAAAACAGAGCCCTTCTAACATCACCTCCCAAAACACTGTTCAAGTTTTTTAACCTCAGTGAATAGCATAAATCTCAAAATTAGTTCCAAAGGAAACTAAGTAATGCCACTTTTTATATCTCAAACCTTACACAGGTGAAGTCACATCCTTGAAGAGCTACAGATAAGATTCCCCTACCCTCACATAGCATAAATCCCTGATATTGTGAATAATAAGTACAAGAAAGTACTCAAAATTGTACAGAATCATTTTTCAAAGCACAACCAATAAGAGCTAACCAGAAAGTTTACAGGCTAAATCATTTCCAAGATGCAAGAACTTAAAATTAGGAAGATTCTTGAAAAGAGGATTTATGTTTTTATAACTGTAGACGGTGAATGGAGGAAAAAGATAAATTTCCTTGGAAAACATTATCTGAGGGAAAAAACAGCACACAGAAGACATGGATGGGTCTGTGTATCCTTGGATAAGTCAATGTGGTATCACAAAGGGGAGGAATGGGAAGATCAAAACCTAGACAGCGGTTAATTTAATTTTGAAGTGTGATATTCCCAGGAATTCCCTGCAGTAGGGGTCTTTATCATTTAACCTGCACTTGCTTACAGGAATCTTGAACAAGATGGGCTGGGTATAACTGCAAAAGAGACAGGCAGCTTCCAGCATAGAGGAGGTTGATAGTTGCATCAGAAATCTGATTTTGGCAGTGATTTGTTGACTGATAGAGTCCTGTAAGTCAAAGCTGAGTTATTGTACAGCAGAAGCAACGTGTTAAAGTTTTGTTCTGGAAAAGGAATTTGGGACTTGCAGTACAATACAGGCTACTATATGGTCAGCTTAGTCTCATCCAAGAGTGGGTTTGGGGTGTTCATAGAGGATAATATGGTGATCAGGGCAAACGTGGGGCAGCATTAGAGCAGTAGCAACATGCTGGCAGAAAAATGATAGAGCTGTGGCTGGGTAAAATCTTCATTGGCAAAAAACAGTGAGTTAGAGTAAACTATTTAAGTTTCTGAAAACTATTTATGAAGAGTGTCTTATCACAAGGCACACCCTGAAAAACATCTGGAAAATATCAGAGAGTGGAAAATCAACAACAGATCAAATAATCATAAATTTCAGATGAAAAATGGAGTGAGGGAAGGAGGATTCAGAAAGTTTGCATTCACTGCTGAATCTTAGGTAATGGTACAAACATGGACAGACAGGAAATACCTTTGCTTAGGTGCTGAACATCTTTCTCTCTTATTGAAGCACGTATGAATTGAAGATGTGCAGCACATTGTGTAAATGGATACTCTAAAACTGGGCACTGTCTAATCTGCCTCCCAGTAGAAAAACAGAACAATTACAGTGACTCTTTTTCTTTTACAAGACTCAGTTTGTATTTCAGAAACAAAATGGGTTTCACTCTTCTAATTACAATAAAGAAACTGAAACTTACTTTAGAAAATACTGATATTCATAGGACATAGCAACATACATTTATTGGTAATGTCAATGCTTTTAGAAAAAAATCCCTGTACCATATAATTGAGATAGCGATTTTAAAGCTGTGAATGGATGATCCCTATCAGTTCACAAAATCCAGACTCCTTTTCCAAATACCACTGTCCTTTCCGGGACAAAAAGACAGATTACACTGGAATAGGCTCTAGGCTGATTAGATAGAAAACATACTCCAAGAATGGCAGCGTTAATGTTTCAGAGAAAGAAGTTTAAACTTACTGTACCTTCCAGCATTTGTTCTGGTTCATAAGACTTACTGTGGGGATGGGGAGCCACCCTTTGGTCATTATTGTAAATGCAAAATCAATATAACCACAGATGCTGAGAGTTTCTGCCCTCTGAGGAGGGATCTTGGTAACCACTTATAAATTCATTAGTAATACTGAGAGACACTCCAAGGATCATCTCTGCTTTAACACCATTTACAGTATATATCTTACCTTTCAGGGACGATAGGGATGAGTAATCTCTGCTTCTGTAGGGCTTTGAGCATGTTATGTGCTACATGTTGTCATTACACTCTGTGCCTTCTGTTCTCTATCACATTACTGACGCAGATCAATTTCCACAAACTGAATATCTGTAGCATCATTTCTCACTAAAATGCAGATTAAATCAAACAAAACATTTGTAGCTTTGTTGGCTTCTCTTCCAAGAGCCCAAAATTCAATAAATTAAAAGGTTCAACCTGAATTACAAATTATTTTACTTTTTCATCATGGTGATTGACAGACAAAGATCAGTGTGAAAAGCAGACTAACAAATAGAAAAGACCAACAGACTGCTACCGTGTAATTTCAGAAAAACAGGCTGGACACTGATGTAGAAAAGCAAAATCCTCCAAGAATGGAAAACACAGATATTAAGCCCAAGAAAGGTCAGCCGAGAGGGCAGAAAGGGAAACCTATGGAAACTGGCCAGGGATTTTGAACCTAAGCCCCACACAACTCTTATTTCACATTGAGAACCACAAACCATTTCCGGAAAGGAAGAAATTATTATGCTTTCTCTTAGCCTTGATGTGAGCAACCTTCTTAAACACTTCTCTATTTTATGAAGAGACTAAAGTTCCCAGAGTTTTCCATTTACTCCTCCCTCAGGACTTTGGAGGTTGTTGTTCTCTCTGTTGTTCTTTCTTTTGACTTGGGATCGTCCTCTGCTATGGTCAGCTGGTCAGTATCAAGTGGTACCCGTCCATGAGACAGAGAAGATGAATAACAGATATGTAAGCACTTGATAACCCAGACACAGCAGGAAAGTAGCAGTTTTGAATTTGGATACAGACTTGAGAACACCAAGACTAAGAAACTTACATGAACTACAGGCTATCAGGTACTGAAAAAAGAAAAAAAAAAAGAAAAAAGAAAAAGAAAGAAAGATAGAAAGAAACAGACTGGAAATAGCCATCAGCCTTCAAAACAAAGGTAATTAGCAGAGACCAAAATGAGATTACTGGCTGCCTTCTATTCTGACACTTGCCATGAAGCAGTTTTAATAACCCAGTAAACAGTTATAACAACGAGAATACAGATATTTCTTCCAGTGCTCAAGATGTCTTACAAACACTACACTACTCCACCAGACAAACCATTTGTGTTCCCACACAATGAACATTCCTACTTACGTGTTACATCTGGGGATGAAGATGCAAGAAGGTGGAGTGAACTCTCCAAGCTCACATTTCCAGTTGATTGGACTGCAAGACCCCTTGGTCTATGCTTGTATCATTGTCATTCAAAAGAAGATTATTTTTTGTTAAGTTAAGGACCTATTCCCTCCCACCACCAAAGAAAAGAGAGCACACTGAATCACTGAACATTTCCATTGGCTAAGAAGCACCTTTATAACTATTCTCTGTTAGTGACTCTCAACTAGTTTTCCTTGCCCCAAAGTACAGAAGCTGTCCACCAGTGCCTTATGTGAAATATTAAACTGATAGAAAGAAAATGAAAGGGCATGGGACTCTCATTACAGTGCCTGTTTTTTTCCTGAGGTATGAGGGCCACCCACATTGCATACTTTTCTGTAATGAATTTTGTCTAAAAAATGTATATTTATTTCCGCCTGTAGTAATACAGACCATTTAGATTATTATAGTCTGGTGCTACCACTAAATTCAACACCAGTTTTGGTTTGTGATTGTAATACTACTAGATGTCAGCATATGAGGAATTTGCACCATGGATTGACAAAAGGGTCTGATTACCTACAGTCTGAGCTGTCTTTCTCTTCTACATTTGAGCAGGTTCTCCAGATTTTCCACTTGATTGCTGGAAGCTGAAATCAACATGTAAATACACCCAGTGTGGAAAGGTCTCAAGTGAAAAAGTGATCACACCTAAAAGACGATATCATAGGTTTTGGAATGACAACTGCACTGAGAAATGAATGGGTTTGAAAGGACTTGATTAGATATACCACACTGCAAATCTGGCAGTGATGGCTTTTCACAGTTGGCTTGCTAGGCAAGAGAATGCGACAACTCAGTATCAACTTGAGTTGACCCGTGGATGACTGTAGGGTACTGAATCTGCAACTGAAAAGAAATGAAGGAAAGCAGGTAAAATAATGTGACTGATAATTTATCATGAGTCACTGACACTGCTTCTATTTATTGTAAAGCACTTCTGAAAGAAGAATCTCATGAAAGTCACCTAATTTCTTCATTGTAGAAGACCCATTGTTTGCTCTGATACTGCTGTCAGAACACAGCAGCTGTTCAGCACATCGTGTTTTCAAAGGAATAACCGCAGGCTTAACTCATTAAATTCACACATACAGATGAATGGTAGACACTATTTTGGGCCTAAGCATAACATACTCTGCCAGGCTGCAAAAATTCCACCCAAAAGGTAAACCTTAGATACCCAAAATACCTGTAATCCTAAAAGTGTTCAAACCCAAATGCCCTCATTCTGGAGCAAAGAGTTTCCTGGGATTTTCTGTTTGGGTTGCTATGTACAATCAGAAGCACCAAAATTATGTACCTAAGCACTAAATGTATGAGAGGGAAGTGGCAAGGCGCTTGAAATCTACTAGGTCTTTTAGTCAGCACTGCTTTCATGCAAGTCCATGGAGAAGCAGGGAGTTTAAAGAATCTTGAGTGAATCATTGCTGCCTTCCTCCTCTGTACAACAGGTACCTATCTTCAAAAGAAGATTCAGGTTCCTGAATTCCAAGATAAAAGAAAAGAAGACAACTACACATATTAGGAACATGTTCGGATGAATTAAATCTCTTGTCTTCTCATGTGGAGAAACAGCTGGTGCAGAACCAGCACCCCTGCAACGCGTTCAGCACATGCCTAACGTGGTTATCTCTTCCCTAAAGGCAACAGCAGTGAAACCTTCCCAAGGTGAACAAGACCTTCTCCTTCTCCTGTCGTGAGGACACACACTCCACACCTGGGCAGGTGCCTTCAGAAGATGCTTATGAACTTGTCAGCTACAAAAAGAAAAAGGGTGAATTGTGATTATAATTCTCACAGGCAATAGGCAGGAACTGGGAAAAGCTCCCAGAGTATCTGTTCCTGAATCCCCACAAAGGACTGTTCATGGTGACCATAGAGACTAACAACTTTGGGTGGCAAACATAATGTAATCTCTACCAAGCTCCTGGTAACACAAGAAAGAGACAGCATTCATTTGTACCTGCTTTGGGTGGTGTTGGTAGGAGTCATTTACATGAATCAACCCTTCCATACCAAGTGACGGATGTCCTGGATTACTGTTACCAAGCAGGATGCGCCTAGTGCAGAACCACCATCGCAAGTGCTCATGCACATTTTCCTAACACGCAGCTTGTTGCCAACTATAATTAGATCTTTAACAGTCAGTACTACAGAATTCAACAAGGTAATTAAAACTTAAAACCTTTCTTAAGACAAGCAAACTTTCCCTTTTGAATTTATAGCCTTTTTACCTCTATCTTAATGGCAGCAATAAATTCTGCCAACTTCCATTAAAGGAGCATCTCGTACCCACTCAACAACCACAAGCCTCAAGGCAATTCCTCCCAGTCCCTGGCAAAGCATGTCATTACAAATAATTCAGGAGAATTTCTTATTTCTTGATGGTACCCCAGTTGCCAGCACCTTTGAGAATCTCACTTGCTACTGTAGAAGAGATAAAAATGTGAGAGGATAAATAATTTTAAACATTGTGCATTTGACAGGACATAGTTTGAGTAAAAATTTTATTTTAAAAGAAATAATTCCCTTTGTGATTTTTCTTATACTTGCTATTTACTTTATTGAATTATTTCCACTTTTAATATGTATACTTCTTGCTCATCTTCCACACTATTAAAATGGAGGATAAAACTAGACTGATCAATTTTGCCTTTGAAATTCCTTTATCAGTTACGAAAACAATAATTTTATGTTTAAATTGCAAACAATACTTGGTAAAATCTTAACCCAAAACAATAAAAATTTTAAACTGAAATCTTAAAACTGTTTCTGGAAGCATTTCTCTTAATATCGGATTTTGCAACTTTTTTAAAGAACAGAATCAGTATTTTATGCTTATGTTATGCAACCACATTACATTCTGAAACTCAGATTATTTAGAGGGAGCAGTATTTCTTCCAAGAATGATTAATGAGCTGAAAAGAAAAAACTGATTCTGTTACACTTCTCGAACATCAGGCAAATACATAGAACAGATCAGCATGTTTTGTCCAAAAGCTGGAAAGCGTCTTAGTGACTCCCAACTGTCCGTAAATATATTATACTTAAGAAAAACACGGTGCTCCAAGCTTGTAGATAAAGTAATATCCCTACTCAATATATAGACTCCATCATTGTGGAGAGTGCAAGTCAAGTTAAGACCCGATTTTGACGTGTTCTCTTTGAGGTAGAGCCATTCTTTGGTAGCAATGTTGTAGGACTGCACAGTTAACGCGTCCTCACTTTGGCTGGATTTTTGGTTTGGTCCAAGTTCATGAATACAACCCCCTACCAGATATATAGTTTCTTCAACAGAGAGCATCTGTTGTTTGCGAACATGGACATCACAAAGTTCAAAGTTGGTCCAGGAATCAGAAGTGGGACAGTACTGCAAAATGTTCATATTCCTATCTGAAACAGAGGAGAGATATTTACAAATAAATAAATTAGAAGGTACACATGGAGGAGGATTCTTCCTCCCTACGAACTGTATCAGCCATTATTACACATCACTTGTGCATTACAGTGCAAAAACATAGCAGACCAGGGAAGAAATGTTGATTATTGAGAACTGCAACTTTTTGCCCTTGACAAAAAAGTTTGAACATTCTGTTCCTTTGCAGAGGGAAAAATTAAGCTACTTCTGGCATATTACATGATGTAAATGGTCTGGGGATGCAGATTTTAGCAGAATAATCCCTACCTTTTAAGTCAGGCTTTTAATTTTGTCTCCAATTGATAGGTAAGAATATTTTATGGAACGGGAAATGGAGCAATATTGTGCCCTCCAAGAGTGATCACAGATGAATCAAATGATCATAAAGACAGTATGCTTCATTAATTGCTGTCAGGCGATGATTTATCATCCAAGCTTAACTTTGATACTTTGCATTTCATTCCATAAATCAAAGTTTTGTGGAATAAAATTCATAAAGCTAGTTACATTTCAGCAAGTGGCATGGATGACCTAAGGGCACGTGTTCAGTGCCTTATAAAGAAAGAAACACACATTGTCAAAATCATTTAAGAACCAGGAACTGCATGTTCCAGCATCAGACAGACACACATATCTATACTTGAGTTACAACTCAGTGGATGCATGTGTTTGTAATACTGTTATTCTATGAAATTGTTACAATACCACCCTGATTTATGGTGCAGTGGAGACCCTGGCTGTGTCCAAGGCTTCACTAAATTAACACAGAATGCACAGGACTCATTAGGTAGTAAATTCAGTTTCAGTCTCTGGAGACCTGAACTTAAATCCAAACTCAAGTGACAAGTGGCAACAGGTTTGCAGACTCCAGGCCGGTCTTTTAATAAAATCTGCTCCATATTACAAGTCTATCCTGCCTGACGATCTCCAGATGAGCTCCCAAGTGGAACAGCAGATGGTGACATACTGACAAGTTATGTAAGGGCACAGGTATAAATAGCCATAAATATAACTGGATTGTCATGAATGAAGTGCATTAGCAGCATGATTAGGTAGGTGCTGCTATAGCATTTGCTTGCACTCTGATGATTTCCAGTCATTGTTCATTACTTTACATTGCCTACTTGAACACTTAATCCACTTTAAATAAAGGAAAAAAAGGGAAAATACCATGGCAACGCTCTATGAAACTGCTGATCAAAGCTCTACATATAGATAATCTTTGTCTACAAAAGTGTATCATTCTCTGACTCACTGTGGGGGTGAAATCCCAATTAAATTTCTACTTCCACCTGTAGCAGTAATCTTTCCAGGTAAAAAGTGCTATGGTTTGAAAGGGGGCATATGAAATGGAAGTCTTGTGATACAGCCCTCATCTGCTGAATCCAGAGCCTGGGTCTTTCATATCCACCGAAACAAAAAACCCCACACCAATAGAAAACACTAACATTAGTGCCTGAAAAGGAGTTTCTATTAGGATCTAGGTTCACAAGTGAGAGATGAGAACTAGAAGGAGGGTCTCTATTCAAGAAGTGTAATTATAAATTACATTGGGAAATTCCACATCTACCATCTTTTGGAAAGTGCAGTCTCAGTAGAAACCTCTACACAGATCAAAAAAATAGTCCGCAAAACCTACTGAAACTGAGGTATATGCAGAAATACTAAAAATAAAATATAACAAATTTACTTATTAATTGCTGCATGTGTTTTATGCGGAGAATGGAATAAAATAGCAAATGAACCTCAGTGTCTCTCAGGTACATAGGCCTTAATGCTCTCCATCTGCATAATTTGGAAGGCGAGTCGCCAGTGTAATTGTGGCAATTCTGGTTTCTAAGTCTGATAACTGTCCTAAGCCAAGGTGTCACAGAAAAAATTACTCTTGCCCCTCATTCAGGAAAGGACTTTTATTTATAACAAGCACAGGTATTTGTTGTCCTGAACAGCCTTGGATTTAAATGTAAGCCCAAATGTGCTAGTTATCCGCTGCTCACAACTTTAAAATGTTTTACTATCCTGTGCCCATTAAAAATGGCTTTTAGGGAAAGACAGAGGCCTGAAGGTCAGTGGCAATCCCCTGAGAAGTGGAAGAAGCAAGAGGTAACTCACTGACTATCCTCCTTCAATTGAAACCACAGGTAATAAGCACAGGACAGGAATGTGACCACACAGGCTTTGTTAATGAATTGTAAGGGAATAGGATCTGCATCAGCAACGTGCTGATCTTCCTGTCCATGACACCAGGAGTAGGCAGCCTGAAGAAAGAACAGCACAAGCACTGGAAAAGGAACTTACAATGTGCAGGGCATGTAAGAGAAAAGCTTGTACTCCCATAATCTTGTAGCACTATTAACCAAATCAGAGCTTTTTCTTCTTACCTTTTCCTTCTCTTTCTCTAGATAAAAATGACAAAACCCTAACTCTGGTCTCTAGGGACGAGTCTTTCCATTATTCTGTTTCAGCCCCCTCTCCTTGTTCTCTGCTCTCTTGTCTCAAAGGGTATTTTCCCTTGGGTCTGACTTTTCACCAGAGCAAGTGTTGTTTGCCAGACATCTTTTGGTCCTAGTGCCGGACATCAGGGAGCACAATGTACCCCAACAGGTGCTTCAGTGGGGATGACTGGGACTACAGAGAACACCACAGCATGGCCCTCCATATAGACACAAGCACTCCAACAAAGCCACCAGGTTCTGAGTCAGAATGGACCAGACAAAGTGCCTTTGAAGGTTATCCTTACCACAAGGACCATGAGGGCTGGGAGTGTGTCTTTTACTGTAGCGGTTCAGAACTAAAATCAGCTCGGATACTAGAAGGGACAGCTTGTTCTAATGTCAGTTTAGCTTTCCCTGCAGTGCTACGTGTAAAAACTGAAAGACTTGGGGGAAAAAATGACTCCTAAAAAGCTGAGAAAACGGTATTCCTCCCCAAGAATGGCACCATGTGCTTAAGGAATGAACAAGTGGGAGCTCTGTTTCAGTGTCTTGCTTTTCCACTGGATAAAGGAGCTGAAGACTGTGCCCTCATAATGACAGAGCCCCAGGTCCATGTAGGCCCTGAAAAAAAATAAATATCTGACTCCTGTATGACAGAGCTAATTTTTTTGTTGTTTCATTTGTCCATTATTTTCTACATCTTTTAATGAGTGTTATGCAGCTTTCTACATCAGTTCAAAAGATTTCCTGAAAAAGAGAATAAAATTATCTGGGTCTTAGAAGAAATCAGGTTAAAAAAAAGAAAAAAAAAGTAAAACCAAGCTTTCTACCTCGTGTAGTATATCCTCCGATAACGTAGATCTTGCCTTTGCACTCGCAAGCTGAGAATTCTGCAAGTGGGTTTGGCATGGATGCTACAAAATTCCACCAGTCGTTTTCTGGGTTATAGCACTCCACGTTGGAAAGGGATTGACCACCGATGGCATAGAGCTTTCCATTAACAGCTAAAAGTTTAAAATTGGACCTGAAATAAAAGATTGCAGCATTGAAATATGTTCCATAGATGTACAGAAAAATACAGGAAATAAAATTCCTCCTATCCAAGCTCCAACATATTCATTGTCACTTAAAACTTGTACCATCTCTTCATATACTAAAGCATCTGAACTCTTCTGTACAAGGCCAAAATTTTGTAATTACACTGTAATTACTTATGACAGTAAGCAGTGATATTCTGGATGTTAATGATATTGATGCTGAGAGTGATTAATACTTTATTTTGGATTTCAATCTGTCAAGGTTTTAATTCTAAATGTTTAATCAAATAATGTGTTCAGTAGATGTCTCGTTTTTACTAGGTTTTTAGTAAAGCAATTTCTTTAGTAGAGAAAAATGTATTACATATACACACAGTCAGGGATATTATTTTAGTTAAAATTGCAGGAATTTCAAACAAGACTTGATGAATGTACTCGTCTTCGTCAATAATACAAAGTCTCTTTAATAAGCCTAATAAACAGAAATTTGAAGCAGTACACATTGAATCATTCACTGCAAAAGAGGGAAGAGAGAATCTCCTGTACCTTATTCAGCATTGATTTAAACTACTAAATACACCCTTCATCCTCCTGAAGCAAGATATATCTGTAAATTAATGTTCCAACCATAGTTGAACAAAATACACTTGCCCTCCACAGGCAATGCCCTATTCTTTTATTTTTTATTCTGCTTCATTGTGCATGGCAAAGGGCAATTGTCTAACGACTGAAGTGCAAGAAGCCGTACATCTTACACTTTTAAGACAATACAGGCAAAACCAAACCGTCTGTGGATATTAAAGGGGCAAGTCTGTAGGAAGAAATTGGAGGGCTTGAAGTTTGAGGGCTTGTGTGCTCAGCTATTCCTCCCAGCTACAGCGGCTGGTCTAATAAAAGATGAGCTCTTCCTCTCCTCAGAAGCAGTCTCATTGCCTAGAAAGATTGTTCCTTCTCTACCGCTGAGCCAAATTGAGATTTTACCATGCAGTATCCCAATTAACTAAATGTGTGAAAGTCACTGGAGTGCACCAGCTCAGCATAAAGCCACGGGCAGAACTGCGTTCTGTCTGTAAAAGTGAAGTGGTGCTTTAGACATGCATTGGCCCGCTGTGCAGTAAAGTGTGTTATACTCTGCATGAATCCAAGATTCAAAACTTACCGCTAAGTACTTTTGCAGGGTTTTGTCTGGACAAAATGAACCCTGCCTAGCAGCAGACTGCCCTGCAATTTCTTTTTATTAAATATATTTGGAAAAAGACTGCGTCTCCAGATGGAATCATTTTGTTCTTGTCATCCTGATATAGCTTTGGAAACTAAAATGCTCCTTTGAAGGAATTAATTGCTTTTTATTCTTTTTTTTCTTTTTTTTTTTTTTGCTGACATTTATGATTAGGTCACTCTGTTCATCTCTTCTCTACAGCAATTATGTTTTCCATCTTAGAGAATCCAGAATAACATGGCAATCAATAGAGGTATGAAATGAGGATAATTACTTGCGAAACATGATGATTTTCGAAGCAAGGTACCTGTTCTAAAAGTTATGGAGGAAAAAAAATAATTCACAAATTAACAGAAGGACAAAACCACAAAACGTAAATGCATTTTCCAAGCAACCCTTTAAAATCTAAAGTATGTTAGAAAGTCTGTAACTCTGTGTCTGTGATGGAGATGGTACAGAATTTTCAGCTTATAAAATGAGTTCACACGTACACAGATAGCGTTTCTCTATTCTAAGATTTTCTAGCCACTTTTTAAACATGCTAAAATTTTAGCCACAGAGGACATGAGTTAACTAAACACATGCGTAGTGTCAGAATATTAAAGAATTCAGGTTTCCTAATTCACACGTGCTTCTCTAGTTACCCTCTAATTGGGTATTATTTTATCTAAATGGAGGTAATTAATCCAGTTTTTGTTGGTCTTCATATCACTGAATTGTTTCTTGCAGCACAGGGAAACCTATCCGGTGAAAGATGTACAGCACAATTTCCAACTTCAGTTATTCTAGGAGGTCACGTACATTTCTGTCAGTCATTTAACCACTTCCAACACTTGTCAAAATGGATGACATTCAGTGGAAGTATCTCAGATTTATATAACATTTAAACTATAAGGTTAATTTTACTCAAAAGTAGCTGTAAGTATCCTTCAGCACACTTGATATGAAAGTTTGGACAATGGCTCAGTATGTTATGAAAAACTTCTGCCATTCACCTTTCCATGCCAGTAACAGCAGGTGTTTTTACGGAGAGTGAACATTAGGAAATATTTAGTGTATTTTTACACTCTTTTAATGTGTTGGAGCAGCTGGAAACAAGGAAAGCAAACACTGAGCGACCAGCCAGCTCTCCACAACCAACAACTGTTCCATGGACTACAGCTTGGAAACAACAGAGCTGAACAGTCCATCAGATTCAACTGCAGTATAACTCCACTCACATCACTAAGTTTTATAAACTTGGGGGATACTTTCCAAATGCCAGGTTTGGTGAATACCTTTCTTGTTGGGACAAGCCTGGGTATAAACTCTTTTCTCATGTCCCTCATTTTCCCTGAAAGGACCCCAGGAACACAAGCAAGAGCAAGCTGTGGGGTTTTACCATAATTCAAAATACATTTTTCATTTTATAAAGACAAATGCAAAGTACTATGCAGGAAGGAAGAAAAATTAATGCATAAACACATAGGATCTGGGGGTCTGAAGGGCTTTCTGAATAGAAGACGACATTCAACAACTTGCAAAAAAAAACTACATTGGTCTGGATCGCATTAACAGTGAGAGATGTATCTGTAGGAGACCACTATGAAAGTGGCTATGAAGACGACAGCAAGCATTCTTCTTGTTCACTGACAGATATCATTAATTTAGCATACAACAAGAAAAAGTTAGCATAGATATTAGAGAGGACTTCCTGATCAGGGGGGTAGCTAAACATGGGAATAAGTTACCTGGGAGGAAAGAGGTTGGAATCTACATTGCTGGAGGGTTTCAAGAACAAGTTAGGGTCCTGCTGTAGAGTAGGAGGGTTGGACTAATGAACCTGTGGTTCCTACCTGCCAAATGATCAGTTTTAACCTTCGCATTCCTCCCAAATCAGATTACTTCTTTATTCTAGAGTTAAAGCATTTACAACAGAGACAAAGAACCACAAAAGCACAGTTACGAAGGCAATTCCAAAGCATTTTACTTTTTTTGCACGAACCACTTCTTTTTTTATATTCCTTACGTGAGTCTGCAGATCACACTACATCCAACCTTTAGCTTTGGAAGCATGCGATACATTTGTGACAAATATGACATGAATATTTCTAAGTTAAAAATTTTTGAAAAGTCTGTTTTCCCCCAGCACAGAGGAATTTTGAGTGAAAAAACCCATTAAAAAATGAAGAAAAATAAGGTCTCATAAACCTCCACCATTCCCCAGAAGCATCCTCTCCTATATTCCTGTAAGAGTCCTCAGAGTGGCAGCAGTTCAGGCACAGATTGCTCACAAAAACCATGTTCCACGTGCATGTGTATAATCCCAGCCAGGGGCTTACAAGGGTCTTCCAAGCCTGGAAGATTTACCTGCCATGAGTGTTCTGAAGGAAAATAGAAGTGGAATATACAGCTGTAACTGGCATGTGCAGTAGAAATCCTATGAGTACATTACTTTTAAAGAGTGAATTTCAGCTGACTGCATCAAGAAAAGTATGGAAAAGTATTGTTACCTTCCTGTCCCCAAACACCACAATATTGGGCAATATTTACGTGAAGTTTCTTCCACAAAAAAGCCCAGGTAGTTCCCTGAAGATGCTATTCCAAGTACAGCAATATCTCTAGAATTAAAAGGTCTTGAAACTGCGATCTGTTACGGGCTATTTGTGACCAGTACCAGATTTAGCCCTCAGATGATGAGAAATTCCAGGGTCAGTCACAGGCTTCCTATGCCTGAGCAAATTATTTTATTTCCCTTGTGTATGCATAAATATGGAATAACACTTTCTCAAGCTTATGTGGGTATCACAAGAACAATATACAGGAGTTACCAATTGCAAATAAATCCAAAACTACAATAATAACACCTCTACATCTAGAAAGAAAGCTAACAGCTATAACCTAAACTATAACAACTCACTGCTAAGCATTCAGTGTGCATCTGATGGCTTTTGTCTTCTACTTAGAAGTAACTTGGGACTATTTAATCTATGCATATGTAGAGAATCCCAGCATCCTGGGATTCTGTATTATAATAATGGAAACAATTACAGATAAAAATATCATAGAATTTCCATGGTTTGTTGAGGGCAGAGAACTTCTTATATTAACAGCAAATCAGCACAATTATTTCCATAACTCCTCAGCCTTCTCTTGAGGCCAATATATGCATCCATTCATATAGGCCAGATCCAGATATGTTTAAAATGTTGTCTGAAGTCAAACCAACTTCAATGGGAACCAGAAACCTCTGTCGAGGTACGTAAAAAATGCATCCATGGGATGTAATTATATCAGCTGACATAAATTCATTTGTCAGTCATGTGACTGTAATTCCTAGGCAACATGCTGGGCAACTGCCCTGCTTATTTTACTACAGGATGACAAACTAAAAATACAACACGGAGCAAAGTGCAGATCTAATTGTAGCATATCTGTGCAGCAGACAGGCATCAGTGCTGTTCCTGTTGAATGCAAACTCCCTGATGCTAAGATCTCCCTGCTCTTGGCTCCTACGGCACACACAGGTCACCCCTTCCTGTGTTCCGGCCACTAAATATCAAGCCAGTCATCAATGACGTGAAATGTTATGTCAGATAGAAAAAATAATAACGAATAACTCCAGAGTTGAGGCTCCATGAAGTCAAAGTTAAAGTCAAAGGCATGTTTTGTGAAGGGGTCAGCAGAGTTTCCATGAAAAAAAATTCCCCTGCTTATGATTCAGAGTGCAACATACTCACTTGCAACCTTGCGATCTAGAGGCAAACGTAATTCGGGGTTCTTTTTGACCTGAAATAACTACCATGAAAAGTAGGAACAGAGACTATTTGATAAACATCCGTTCACATACTACTTTTCTGCCATAAATAGCCAATGTGAAATGCCATGCTAAGGAATACCTTGCTGTCACCTGTGATGGGCTTCGGGATTAAGTCGGTGTGGCGGTACAGTGGAAAATATTAACATAAGGAGAAAATATCCATGTGTTTATTTCAGATAAAATGGTTATATATCCTAGAAAAAAGGGGAAGTTTGGAGGGAAAAATGTTGATCTAGAGTTTGAACAGTCAGGTCATAAGGTGAAAAAAAGGGCCTCAAAAAAGCATTTTTCAAAAGCCCTCATTTGCCATGCTGCAGAATCACCGCACATAATAACATCTCTCTTGCTATACACACCACGCAAACCAATGCCAAAACCTCGTAACTCGATCAACGTGGGACTTCTGTGTTTAAGTTAACTTCCATAGGAGTAGCTGTGTGGGCTGACCCCATCATCCTTTCCTATGGAGGCCAATGTGCTCCCAGTCATGCTCATGTAGGCAAGACTGCCGAAGTAAGGCCGGCTAAAACACCTCAGTTCCCACAGGCACCTTGGCGAAGACTGCTTAGAGGCTCAGGCTCTAAGAAATATGTCTGCCAGAAAAGGTGTTTGCAATGTTTAAAAGCTAACCCCTCATTTTAGAGATGCCATTTTTCACAACACCTTTCCGAGAAGCCAGGAATATGCCACGTTTACGATCAATTCTGATGACTGATTATGGAGGCAATCATTTCAGTGAAATTCTCGTGACGATACAGGAAGTGAGAAAAAAAAAAAGGTATAAAGGGAAAGAACTAATTTTAGGTCAAACCCCTGTTTTGAGGGGGTTTAGCTGGCAAGATCACTGGATCTTGCAGTTTTACTACCCAGATACAAAGCATTTATGCCAATGGTTGGGGTCTCTGGATGATCCTTGAATTCAGCGGATGGAGAAGAGAATTTCCATTCTACAGTGAATTTTGGCCTCCTTACTGGTTTTAGTTGCAATTCAGGCAGAGAAGAAAACAATTTAAGCACTTTTTCTAAAATGGAAACAATGAGGAAATTCACATTGGATAAACAGAAATATTTTGTTTCAACAAAGTAAAAGACTTAGTTTTGATTACTCTGCAGTGTGATTAAGGTAGAGCAGCCACAATCTTGGCCAGGGAGATGGACTCTCTTCTTATGTCGCACTCAAGGCTAGCTTTCTATTATTCTTTCAAAAGTAAATTATGCAAGTGTTTCTGAATACTAACTTAAACATAAATGTCAAACAAACAATTCAAAAAGACAAAGGAAAAAAGGCAAAATGGTCAAAATGATGCATGATTCCCAGATCCAAATATTGTCATAAAGTGAGAAATTTCTCACTATCTTCCTGATGTTTTTCTGGTGAATATGTCACTGAAATGCAGGCCTACAAAACATTCAGATTTTTATGAAGGTACAAACCAACGAAAAACTGCTCCAGCTAAAATTTTTCAGCCACCTATAGCTCTGATGGACTGTACAACCCCACTAAGAGCAGGAAAACTTGTCATTTAAGGGTATTGGAGTTAAAATATACCACAAAGAAAGTAAGAGAATAATTTTATCCTTTTTTTAAATCTTTGTTATTTTTGGAAGCATTTCTACTACCAGCAAGACAACTGTTTGGAGAGACTGGCTCCTTGCGTACTGCAATTTAAGTGAAATGTCCACCACCATTTCACAACGAGGTGAAGGACCACACGTGGTGGAGAGCCGTAGCGGAGTCCCCCTCTGCAAGACGCCTGGCTCACGTTCTCCCAGAGCTGAGGCCGGCACCACCAACATTTACGCAACAAAGTCCCGGCCTCCTCACCCTGCCCTCGCCGCTGCAGCTCCCTGCACCACACAGAGGGGGCCCCTGCGGAGAAGAGAGGCTGCAGCGTTGGGCTGCGGTGGGATGACCGCTGAAGACAAGGTTTGCCAGGCCTGTCCGGTGGCATGCTGCCAAGCCACCGCCAGGCACTGCGGTCCTTCCCACCACACGATGCAAGAGGCGCGGGTGATTCACGGCACAGAGACAGGTCTGAATCACTTTCTCGTAACGCTGAGTCCAGTCGACACCACGTGACTCAACAGGGTCTGTTTTAACAATCTACATGGACACACGTGTATTTCAGGGAGCAAGTGTTACCTCTTCTGGTTCATTGAAGCCAGCTGACTCCACTCGTTTAGGCAAGGGTTGTAACAGTGGGCAGCCGAAATCTCCTGGCTGGTGATCCTGTAGCCCCCGACGATGAAGAGGTAGTTGTCCAGCATCGCCGACCCATAGCCTCGGACGTTCACCAGATCAGGGGGCAGGTTGTTGGCCAGGGGCAGCCACCTCTCCGTTTCCTCATCATACCTCAGCATAGACCAGGGAGCTTCCGCCTGTGGGTGACAGCCCGGAGGCAGGCCCAGGGAGGAGGAACCCATGAAGTCCCCGATGGCCACGAGGGTGGCCGTGCCCCTCATCCGCCTTTCCTTCAAGTGCTGCTGGAGAGCATGGGGCAGGAGGAGATGTGGCCGGGCATCGGGCCGCCGCAGCACCTGGTGGTAATGGGTGGCCATGAAGTCTAGACAGGCATCGTGTAAGTCCTGGAGACCGTAGACCTGAGCCAGGCGGTGCAGCTCGAAGCAGTTGCCCAGCCTCACCTGGGAGAGCAGCAGGCGGAGCAAGGGGGTGACCTGCAGGTAGGAAGCAGCCTCCACCAGCTCCTCTAGCAAAGGGGGCTCCTCATCGCCCCCCTCCTCCTGCTCCAGGCGGGCCAGGCAGGAGGTGTTGATGAAGTCCAGCACCAGCTCCAGCCCCAAAGCGCTCAGCCCCCCGCGCAGCAGCTGCTCCTCCTGGCCCTGCCCTGCCTCCCGCATGCCCGAGCGGTAGAGGGCTCGGAAATAGTCACTCTGCTCGATCAGCTTCCTCTTGCACACCGGGTAGCACTTGTCCCCGAGCCGGATCTGCACCACCTCCTCCCCGCCACCGGCCCCGTCCCCTTCTTCCCCTTCCCCCTCCTCTTCCTCCCGCCGCCGCCGCCCCGCCAGGGACATGGCTCACCCCCTCCCCTGGCCGCGATTCAGCCCGGCCGTGCCGGCGGCCGCCAGGCTCCTCCTCCGCCGCCCGGCGGCCGCTGCCGGGATGGGAGGGGCGGAGCCGAGCGGCGCCGGGCCCGGGCGCCCCCCCGGGGGAGGCGGGCTGGGAGGAAGGGAGGCAGGGAGGGGCTGCCCGCGCCGTCCCTTGCAAGGAGAAAAGAAGGGGAAGGGAGGGAGGGAAGGAAGGGAGGGAAAAAAAAAGAGCAACCCCAAAACAAAACCAAGAAAAACACCCCAACCAAACACGGAGAGGAAAGGGAAAAAAGCCCTAAAAAGGCAATGTTGAGCGCTCGGGGGTGGCCGGGCCTCCCCGCCGCTGCCCGCCGGGGCCGACAGCGGCGAATGGGGCTACCGGGCGCCCGGCCACCCGCCCGGCCCCCGTGCCGGGAATGGGGGGGGGGGGGGGGGGCCGCCCCGCCAGGGACATGGCTCACCCCCTCCCCTGGCCGCGATTCAGCCCGGCCGTGCCGGCGGCCGCCAGGCTCCTCCTCCGCCGCCCGGCGGCCGCTGCCGGGATGGGAGGGGCGGAGCCGAGCGGCGCCGGGCCCGGGCGCCCCCCCGGGGGAGGCGGGCTGGGAGGAAGGGAGGCAGGGAGGGGCTGCCCGCGCCGTCCCTTGCAAGGAGAAAAGAAGGGGAAGGGAGGGAGGGAAGGAAGGGAGGGAAAAAAAAAGANGGAAAAGCCGCAGCCCCCCCCCCCCCCCCACCCGCCGCCTCCCCCTCCGGCGCTGCCAGGATTGGGCCGGGATCGCCGCTCCAGCCGGCGGCTCTAACCTCTGCCATAAATGTACTTCTGCATCCCTGGAGAGGGGGAATGTTCTCGAACCAGGAGAAAAAACAGAAAAAACCCCAACCCAAAACGGTGGTATGTGTACGTGTGTTCCTGCGTAGCCGGAGAGGAGGCGGGAGCGCTGCAGCCAGCGCGATGCCCCGGCGGCTCGACACGGCGGCACGGGCTGACGGAGCCAAGGACAAGGGTCCCCTCGCCCGTCGGGTTGCAGCAGGAGAATTTGGGAAGGGTACAGGATTTTGCTACGACCTTCCTGATTCCTCCTGCACGTGGCCCTCCGTGTCTCAGCTCCTGGTTTGGCGCGTGAAGACACTATATAACCTGTTCTGCTGCTCTGTCCTGTCTATTCAAACCGAGCTCCTGGAACAGGACATCTGTGTTATTCATGCGGGCGATCTCCATAGCAGGGCTCTGACTTTGTCTGACATGAACAAGGGAAGAGCAAATTAATAACTGAGCAGCTGGGCAGGGGTAAAGTCGCTGTTCTGCTGTTTGCCTTGTTACATTCCTGAAACATAATGACAGTCCTTTTCATTAAAAAACCCAACCAACCAACTAAAAAAGCCCCAAACGAACAAACAAAAAACCCCAACCAACCCAAAGAACTACAACCACAAAAAATCCCTGCTGAAAAAGATGAGGAGGTCTGCCATCCTGCGTATTCTCATATGATGATGTCCAATATAAAGATGTTAAAAATGTTATAATTTTTATCTTTATAAAGATAATTCTTTCAGCCCGTGTGTTGCAGACCATAGAAAATCTTTCCCTTTAGCAGTAATGTGACTCATCTCCAGTTTTCAGACAAGTGCCTATTTCCACTACTCTGAAGGGAACTTTTTCTTTCTTTCTTCTCTCTTCTTTCTTCCCTCTCTTTTCTTTTTTCCTTTGGTTTTTTTTTTTTTTTTTTTTTTTTAAGGGAGACAGGGCTGTTTGCTTTTTAGCATTTCCTCTGGGAAATGATCCTCTCTCACTGTTTTGTTACGTTCAGCTTCTTAACTCTTGCCCATATAGACAACTTGAATGTCAATCTCAGAGTTTCAGGTGTTCTTTTCTGCTGACTTTTATAAAAGCATTTGTTGAGGTGGGGTAGATTTCTGTGCATTTTTGTTTTCCACCTCACTTCAAAGCATTTTCATCTTCAAAAACAGGATTGCTTTTGAAGGGCCCATTTCATTTTCTGAAATCCTTTTATATAGGATTTCAACCAGTTCCAAAGAGCAGCAGCCTCAGTCCCTAACTAGGTCACTATCACCTCTCGTTTTCTCTTTCCTACAAATGAGTTGCACTGTTTGCTTGGGTTATGTTCGTCTTTCATTCTCCCTCAGTATTTAAATGATTTTCAAATCCCACTTTCCTGTCTTCTGTTCTTGAGGAAACACCACGTCATTTGGGGTTTCAACTTTCTTAGATCTCAAGATGAAGCTTGTGCCTGAGCACTGCCTAGATTTTTCTCTGCCTGAATTTCAGCTTTGGGAAGATCAGCACACACAAGTGTCTTACCACTTCAGTAGGAGCACAACCCGTAATTCCTTCTTGTAATTTAATTCCCATAGGCAGACATTTCAAGCAACTGTAATCATTCATACTTCAGAGGTAAACAGAGACCTTGTGTTTGTCATGGCCATTAAGCTCCCCTCTTGGAATACAGTATGATTGCCAACGTGGTGGTATGATTGCCATCTTTAGACATCTGTTTTGAAGTCTTATATGTTTGATGCATTGGTAAGTTAGCTCCTAACTGGTGAGTGATTTTTTCCATGTAGTAAGTTATGATAAGTTCTGTTCCCTCAAAGTGTTGACACTGCAGCCTGGGTAGATGGAATATTTCTTCTGTTGCCTATGTGCCTGCACCTGCTGCTCTGCCAAGGATTTCAAGTCTATCTTCCTCACAGTCCATGAGGTTTTTAATAAACTGGATCCATTCTGTCATGTACTAACAAATATTTCCTTCCTACCAGCAAACTTTTGAGAGCCCTGTCTTCTATAGCTTTCATCAGGAGCTGTCATATGCACAAGGGGTCAGTAGTACTCTTTGTTGAATAGCCACTTTTATAAAAAGCCTAAATCTGTTTCCTTAAACAATTCTTTTTACTAGGCCGATTGTCAGCTATCTGTGCTTTATCCAGGCTTAGGACTGGGCAATTGCGTGAAGTCAGAGCATGCTGACAGGGCAGTTCCCTTGGTTTTCTTACTATGCTAATCAGTCAGCCTGTATGGTGTGATTCTATAGTACTTGCACTGCAAATGCACCAAGGCAGGATCTACCTTTTTGTTCCATATTTGTACAGGTAGTTTCACCTGGCTCCCAGTCTACAGCTATACTGTTTTCTGCTAAGATCAGTAACACATATTATTATTTTGGAATCAAAGAACTTGCTGTTTCACCAGCAATCATTTCAGTTGAACTTAAGAGAGTGAGAAATGTATTTTCCAGAGTTAAAAATGGAAGTCTAGTGCTAGAGCTGTAAAGTAAAAATCTGTAGTTAAGAGCCATAAAAGACTAAGACTGGACACTTTTAAAATTCAGCTGGACAGGGTGCTGGGCCATCTTGTCTGGACTGTGCTTTTGCCAGAGAAAGGTCAGACCAGATGATCCCTGAGGTCCCTTCCAACTGGTTATTCTATGATTCCATGATTCGGTGATGATGATCTTTGAAACAAATATGAAAGACCATCTATCACTTTAAGAACAAGCTGAAGCACGAAACATGAAAACAAGTTTGCATCATGGTAGATGCAAACTCATTTAGCACCATGGTAGATACTAAATGAGTTCATGATAAAAGAACATACCCTGAAGAACAAGACATTTACACAGAGTGGAAGACAAGGGTAACTGTGCTTAGCTTTTCAATACCTGGCTTTTAGAGTTTGGCTTCTACAGTGAAATCTTCAAGCCTGTTTTAGATACTTCAGGTCTCTCTCTCTAGTGCCCAGGAGACAAACCCAGTGCCAACAAATGGAGCAGGAAGGCATCTGAGAGTGTCAATAAGGGCTCTCTAAGAGTTGAGATGGCCATTTCTGCTTGGGATTCGCAGTCTAGACAGTTTTTCCTGTGCTTGGTGCCTGAACTATTTTCTTGTAGTTAGTGCCTGAATTATTTTCAAGGCTGAGGAGAGATCACTCTTCTCTTTTTAGAAAGACTTGGAAATGGAAGAAGCTCTTTTATACAGCAGCTACATTGTAATAGACCGTTCAACCATGATACAGAAAATCTAAGCATCTGACCCTTTCTCTGCCTGGGCATACATTTCTATAGTGCCCCGACTTTTCTACGCTTAGCAAAAGCAAGGAACAGAGAGAGTCAGGAGGACCTACGGCTGCAAAGATAGGAAAAGCAAAGCCAGAGAGAACTGCACAGAGATAGCACTATTTCTGTTTTGTGTGGAATTCGGCTCATGCTTCTCGACTGGGATGTGCATAGGGCTGGTGCAAGCCTGCTCCCTGTGCTAAGACCGAAGCCTGCTTAAACTTTAGATTCACTTCAAGTATTTAAGACTGCTTAGATTTACTTAGAAAACCATGGCCACTTGTTTTTCCTCGGTGAACCACTCAGTGGCTTTGTGTGGTAAGCTGGATGGGTCCCCAGACTGGGCAGGTCACAAGACACAGCAAAGGGGGGTAACAGAAGTACCAGTGACTGGGAATCAGAATGGCAAATGCTTTTCTTGGCAGGAAACCTATTTTCCATGTACATGAAATATAGCCTGAATTTCTTTGTGGGTCTAACCCAAGATCACACAAAAAATCTGCAGCAGAGGAAAACCAAAACCTTAAGCACCAGTACAGTGCCTACAGGAAGACTGCAGTGGCTTTGTGTTTTTTTTAGGCAAACCTTCTCTTGATTCAACAGAGAGACACTGGATAATACATGAGAACCAGAAAGTAACACCAACCAGATTGGTTTAAGGAAAGGACCACATAGAGGGCAAAAAACAAAGGAAAAATTGAATTCCTTTCAGCCTTGTTAGTCTAAAATGTGAACTGGAACTGAATCAGGGGATATTTAAAATATACATGCTATCTAATATAAAATATAAAGTGCCACATTCTTCCCTCCGAGACACCAGGGAATTGCACTGTACTGCCAGGGAACTGTGTATTGAGTAATAGTGGAATTACTCAAGAGAGGAATTAGTCTTTTGGAAATGATTCACCAACTGCTGCCATTGTTTAGTATTTTCCTTGTCACAGGATACAAAGTAAGCATCTGTGGAACATAGGAAATATCCTGCAGTATTTCAGCATTAAAAATATCAGTGTTCTAGAGGATCTTGGCATTTCTAAGAGGACTGACTGGAGCATAATTTTATTTCAACTGAAATCTCTATCATTTGTGAAGGATGAGCTGCTAAATAAAGGTAATTTCTTTTTTTCAGATTTGCAGCCAAGCAAAGCACTCCTTACCCAATGCCACTAGCAATGCTATTAAAGAAAAAAAAAAAATAGAAAAAGAAAAGCACTCCTATAATAATAGCACTTGTTTAGACTTGACTCCCTATTATTTTTCATTTAATTTTTCTGCTTTTGATATACTATTTAATATTTATTCCTTGCAGCAAATGTATGTTGTAACACTACTGAATAAATGCTTGGAGTGGATTTTTTTTTTCTTTAATACTGGTTATTTATTATCAAATACTTAACTTATCCCTGCTTTAGCCAAATTCAATGTGTGGTTAATAATAAAGCGTGTGCTACTGAGCTCTCTCTGGGCAGCAAAAAGGCTGTTCCAACAGCCTGTGTGGTAGTGGGAATTCTCTGTGGATCATGAGAAGATTTCGGTCACCAGGCAGCAGAATGAAGGCATGAGCATGTAAATCCTTACAATGGCATTCATCTGTTCCGTTTTTTACATGGAAGATCCAGTAAGGAATTTCCTTGAAACTCTCCCAGGTGAATTAGGTGACAAAACCTGCATGGGGGTCAGGCTGCTGGAGTGCTCTGCCTGTGGCCGAACCTCCTGTTAGGGATGTTTGTTCTGCACAAATGCATCATGCATCCCCAGCCAGAATTTTCTGGTGTAGCTCTGTCTAGATGAGAGTATACTGGGTGCTTTTAAAACAGCATATATTTTTAAATCCTGGTGCAGACAGGCAGAGCTGAATTTTAGTACATAATAACTAGGTAAGACAAATGGTAACCCACATGGAAGACTTTCACTAAGTATGCAGGTGTATAAAATTCATCACAATATTGAAACTCCATCCCTTTTGCCTAGTTTAAGTTCTGTCATAAATCAGCATGCATTCATTAGAATGTTTGCTAAACATTGTGCCTTTTGTTATAAACCTTGGCTCAAGTTTATATTTATGCCAGTAGATTTATATTTGTATAAATTTAATCTGGTTAAGACTTCTGTTGCTTTTTGTTTGAACACACAGATTCCAGACTTTGTGCAGAGGTTTTACCAGAAATAGTTTGAAGCCAAGCTCCCAGAGAATCTCAGGGCCTGGCAGCCCCTTTGAAACAAGGGCTTAAAAAATGGTTTGCACAAGGTCCCAAGAACAGAAACTGTAATATTGCACCTCTTTTTACCATGTTGCTGGGATGGGGCTTAAACCAGAATCTTGGACCCAACTGTCCCAAACCTCAGAGAAGGTCAGATTGATTAAAAACCTGACATATTGCTCCAAACCAGAATCTGACCACTAATAGCTGTTTTTGACAAAACAGTTCTCTCAAAAAATGTTGTTTCGTTGGACTTAAGACATTTTGAAAGAATGTTTTGATTTCAAGGAAATTTTAAAGGAGAAAGTGAGCACAGTATTTCAGTAATGTCAAAAAGATTTGTTTGCTATTTTTTTCAAAGTACTTTTACATTTCATTATTTCATGATTACATGACTACATTAGTATTTTACACTGATTACATTAGCATTTTTGAACTTCTATACTATAATAGAGTTACTAGCATTATCAAAATACTTCACTTTTAGGTAAAATTTTGACCTTAACACTGCTGTAATAAAGGGAAAACACATATGCATATCTAAGAAAAATGAGATAAGGACAATGTCAAGACAGTCCTGCAATTCAATTTATTCACATGGAGTGCAACACAGGCACAGATCTCCACTGACTTCAGCAGATGATATTAGGGCTGACGTTGCATGGGATTAAGCTGCACTTTTGACTAAATAAGATTATTGACGTTCAAAGGAGGACATAGGTATGTTCATAACTTACATGGGAAACTGCAGGTGGCTTCTCCTCAGCTGGTAGTTGTCATCTTTCAACTGCTCTGGCAGAGATAATCTAAAAAACAGATGATTTAAGCTAACACGTTTGACTTTTGAGTGTAGCAGAGAAGTGCTTTACACAGCACTGGTCTCTTCTCACACCTGAGACAGTCTGGGTCTGTGCTAGCGGCAATCATTCGCTGTGTACTTCATCATCATGGCAGCATCAAGAAATGTCGCATTGCCACATCTGGGCCTCTGGGAGTATCTCTCTCTTCTCTCCTACAATCTACTTGAGAAAGGGAAAACGCAGACAGAGGCCCAATGCTTACAAACACCTAAATCATCAATGCTTACAAACACCTAAAGGGAGGGTGCCAATCTTTTTTCAGTGGTGCCCAATGATAGGATAAGAGGTTATGGGCACAAACTTGAATATAGGAAGTTCCATCTGTACACGAGGAGGAACTTCTTGACTTTGAGGGTGGCAAAGCACTGGAAGAGGCTGCCCAGAGAGGTGGTGGAGTCTCCAACTCTGGAGACATTCCAAATCCGCCCGGACGCCACCCTGTGCAACCTGCTGTAGGTGGACCTGCTCTGGCAGGGGGGGTGGTGGACTAGATGATCTCCGGAGGTCCCTTCCAACCTCTAACATTCTATGATTCTTTGATTCTGTGATAAGCTAAATACAGTGCCAAATATCAATATCTATCTGTTACTTTATACGGAGAAGGTGTCTGCTTTTGTTTATATTTGGCAAAAAAAGAGTTAATGCCTGATGATGAATCCTTTGTGCTAGGAAGCTCTTGGATTGTGCCATTATCACTGCCAGCCCAGGTGGAAAACTTCAGGTATTGTTTCTGTTTATAACAAGAATCATTAAAAAGATCATTCTCGTTTTTTGTGGCAGGTACATTTATATCTCTTTTACTGAAAGGTCTGCAAAGAGATCCATGTTCTCACAGAAAACAGGCAAATGCTTTTTTGTTTTCCAGGAAGAAATTTGAGAAGACCAGTGAAAAGAATTACTAAATAACATGAAGTGCTGGTCTGATACTGGCCAGAGACTCCTTACTACCAGTAAAAGTCTCTTGATCCCTCCTTTCAGAGCACATGGAACAGTCGGTCACTGTTTTGCAGGTAAGACTCAGGTATTTCTTTCTTGTAAAATGTTTGTGATTTAAAATTTTGGCATTTTATATATATGCATTTCCCACAGAAAGGTCAAAGTGAAATTATGAGGAAGCTAGCACAAGACTGAAATTTAAGAGAGCGCTTTTGAAAGAAACTGCCTAAAGCAGCCATTTATTTATTTATTTATTTATTTAAATCACTTCAAAAAACTATCCCTGCAGCTATTGCTGCTTTTATAATTTATTCAGAATCAGAGAAGGATGAAGTAATGAAAGGAAAAAAGGCTGCTTGGTTGTAGCATACAGCAGAAAAACAGAACAAAGCCCGAAGGTGCTGAGAAAGACTCGCAACGTGTCTATTGACAAGCAGCGGCAAACAAAAAAGACATTTGAAATATACATTGAAAACACATAGATCTGTACAAAACATGACTGGTTACCCAAGCCCAATTTTGGAAATACATAATTAAACATTATGCACATTGAGTACTCACTGTGTTTGGTGGCTGCCTCCATGGAAGGAACAGGTACTTAAGAATTTGTTACTTTATTGTAAACAGAGAAAGAGTTATTGAATGGTCTGAAAGATGCTTAGATGCTCAGGTGTGTTCACATCCAGTCTCATACTTTATCTTATTGTCTGGACAGAGCCTGACTGAGATTGAAAAAATCATATGGTATTTCAGGTCTATGTAACTGAAGTAGGTCACAGGGCTAGTCCGTCCTTTCTTCTTTTTTTTTTTTTTTTCCTGGAAGGGAAGAAGTAAACATATTTATTATTTACACATACACTTTGCAAGACATCAAATGTATAAAAAAAGAGGACCTGAGACAGTGTAATATTTATGTAACTACAAATACATATGCTATTAAAGCTACCTATTATATCTATTTTTTAGTTTATGCAAATAATCCTATTTATTACAATGGACAATAGACATATTCAGCTTTATCCAATATAAATACTTGTTTTGTATCTGTTTCATCTTCTCGTTCCATGCTTCCCAAAGTTATTCAGAATCTTCTAGATTTCCCTTCTTGGAAATATGGGAAGAGTAAGAGTGAGGAAAGCACTCAGGAATCAACATGTTTGCATGTAAGTCTTACAGAACAAAATAGATCCAAAATTCATACTAAATACTGGAGGTAATGCCAAAATACAGGCGTATCTTTGAAAATTCTGAGTGTGTCCCATACAAGTGATGCCTTGGAATATTTTGAAAGCTGAAACAAAAATTTTAGAAAAATACACCGTCAACAGCACTTATATAGCACCTACAGCAATAGTAGATAAATGCCTAAAAACATCCCTGTGCAGTCCACTGAATGCAAACTAACAGATGTGTTGAAACATACTTAAGGTTTTAAGTAGTGGTTTTCACACAGAGATGGAAACAAACATAAAGCACATCAAACTACCAGAACGATATAAAACAACACAATTACCAAGAGCTGGTTTTCAGGACAGAGACTTAAAGAATTACCCACCTATGCTCTTTCTTAGAATTTAATTCACATATTCCCCACAAGAGACACGCAATATGCATAAAAACTGACATTTATTTGGAATCCTCCTAATTATAGCCAGTAGTTCCACTGAATAAATAAATGCCGCCTTCTTGCTGTTAGATCAACAGGAGTTAACCTGCTCTGAGCTCTATTACCGTCTAAGGAGCTCTGCAAGGAACAAAATTATATACAAGTCATCTCATTTCCAAACTGGGGTCCTTGTTTTGCAAAACAAACACCAACTACAATTACTAAATAATTAAAATGAGTTTGAGGTTTCCCCCGCCCCATGTCACTGACCTTCATGTAGGACTGGGGAAACTCCTTGATTCTAATCTGGAGGGGAAAAAATGACATCTAAAATACTTTTACATATTCAGCACACAATTTTTATTGCACACAACTGTATTTCTACCTAATTCTCTCAACCTCACTGTAGAGTCCATTGCGTTTAAATGAACTGATGTATTCTAATATTTTAAAGCCTTTCTGTATGAAAGGCATACAGAAGTGGGAATCAGGAATCACACTGGGTCCTTTTAAGAAACAAAACACTTGGGAGTTTCAGGTTTCAGACCAGGTGCTTGAAAAATTGCCGCTCTATATGCCAACTATACTTTCTTTCTTCCACTTGTGCAGGCTGTTTCCAAGCTTAAACATAAGCAGAAGAACCCATGCAGACTGTTCAAGGTTCTTAAACTTATGGAAGACTAGAGACAGTACTTAGATTAACTACCTAGTCCCGAGATGAATGTAGGTCACAGCTTTCTCCAGTCATATTCATCTATTCCTAGATCTTTGCAAATAAAATCATATTATTCTTGCAAGCAAAACAGAGTAGGGAAGAGGAACAAATTTCCACCTCTGGCTGTCAGACAGAATTAGGTAACTCTGTTAGCAAAGAAAGAAACTGTACTTTAGCCAGTAGATAATTCAAAAAGTGTTACGAAACTAAACTGAGCTGTTTCTTCTGTGTTGAGTTTAATAGTGTGCCTGAGCAAAGTATCAGACCTACCTGATCTCAAGTGACTGTACCACATACTTTCAGGGCTGAGGTGAAACATTATGCTGACCTTACCATTATTCATCACGTTAAGGCTATCTGCCTAGTTTGGTCTATAGAAGGACAAGAATCTCAAGCTTGGGACCACAGAAACAAGTCCTCTGAATGATTAAAAGCAACCTGTGCCTGTTGTCTCTCAAAAACTGTCTCCAAATATTGAGTTAGAGAACAGTAATAATAACTATTACAATCGTATGTAGCTCATAAAATGGCTGCTTCCTTCCAGCAGCTGCCCAAAAAGCATCATGGGAATTGTTCGGAAAAAACATCCCCTGGCTCATGTCCCTGGCAGAACTGGCAGCATCCTCACCACTCAAGAGATTGTCTCTTAAAATGCTGGACCAAATTTTAGTGCATCTGTGGAGGTGAAAGTGTGCTGACTAAGCACTTAGAAAGTGCTGACTTCAATTATCACATTGACAAGATGGTTCCGCAGGTGGCAATAGCAGAAGTGCTGTTGGTCCTGGCTTTGGCTGTGGAGTCAGACTCTCTCTGCTCACCCACTACCTTTTACAAGAACTGCTGGATCCGACGCTTCCCAGGTCTTCTGGTTGACCTGCAGGAGTCGCAGAAGAGGGGAGCCCAGGTGCTGAAGATTTATGCCGAAGTCTCACCTCAACAGTGCAGCAGAACCTGCTGCTTTCTGAGGAATGGTGAGTGTTAATTATCAAGATCGTGGCACACATTAAAATTTGCATCGTGACATATGAGAAAGAACATTTGCGGTAATTTTTAGAGAAGCATCCCTTAATTTGAAGAAGAAATAACGCAAAAATTGGGATATATGTATATTTTCAGGCAGGAAAGCAGAGGCATATTGTAACTGTTCCCTCATCTTAAGTCCCATAGAAAGGAATTTGATAGTCTGAACTTTTTTGAATCAAAGAATCACAGAATGTTAGGGGTTGGAAGGAACCTCTGGAGAGCATCTGGCTCCACCAGGACTCCCAGGTGCCTCTCTGCAGAGCTGCTTTCCAGCAGGTCAGCCCCCAACCTGTACTGCTGCATGGGGTTATTCCTCCCCAGGTGCAGGACCCTACACTTGTCTTGGTTGAATTTCATATGGTTTCTCTCTGCCCAAGTCTCCAGCCTGTCCAGATCACGTTGAATGGCAGCACAGCCTTGTGGTGTGTCAGCCACCGCTCCCGGTTTTGTGTCATCAGCAAACTTGCTGAGGGTACACTCCATCCCTTCATCCAGGACACTGATATTGATGAATACATTGAACAGGACTGGACCCAGTACAGACCCCTGGGGAACACCACTAGTCACAGGCCTCCAACTAGACCTTGCCCACTGGTCACAACCCTCTGAGCTCTACCTGCCAGCCAGTTTTTAATCCACCGCACTGTCCATTATCTAACCCACACTTCCTAAGCTTACCTACAAGGATGTTGTTGGAGATGGTGTCAAAAGCCTTGCTGAAGTCAAGGCAGAGAACATCCACTGCCCTCCTGTCATCTATCCATCCTAGCATACTAGGATACCATATGCCATAGAAGGCTATCAGATTAATCATACATGGCTTCCCTTGGGGAATCCATGTTGACTACTTCTGGTAACCGACTAGAAGACTACACTAGAAACACATGAATGCTAACATTAAAATGATAACTCTTCAGTATTCATCATCTACCACAGAGAAAAATCAGTGATGCTGATTCCAACACGACTGCTCTTCATGGAGTACTAGACTCGGACATAGTTAGGGGGAAAAAGGAAGGGAACATACTATTTGGCCTTCTCTGAGATACAAGAATATTTATTTTCTTGGGGAGCGCACTCTCTTGTTCTGTGTTTACACTACGTTTCTGGTATGACCCAGGTATAATGTTAATATGATCAATAAAATTATAGTAATAAATAATAGCAGTTATTTAGCTGGCAATGCCTTTTTGTAGTTTTGTAAACTCAAACTCAGAATACAAGTAAGAAAAATCATTGTTTGTCTTAAGCTCAAGACTACACTTTCTCTGTATCACACTGCATTAGTCAACTACAAGAGTGTATTTCGGAGTGTTCATGAAATGTGTGTCTGTGGTGCCTAAATTTGACTGCAAAACTCACAAGACTTCAAAGGTTTTTGGATACAGAGGATGAAAGTGAGCTACCAGTTACTAAAAATAGTCAATATAAATTTTGATTAAATTTTGACCTGAATTGAAGCAAAAATATGACCTGAAAACCTGACACTGAGATAACAAATGTAACTGCCAGCAGCATTCCTATTAGGAGTCAACTTCTTTCTTAAATATTATAAGGAAAGAACAATTATGTACATTTCAGTAATGTTTTTCCTATGTGGAACACAAACTTTTTCTCATAGAACATGGGACTGGATACCTTACAGAGGGAAGTAATAGTAACTTGGAGTTGTTTTTATAATGTTACATAGTCAAGCACAAATTTGTTACAATCTTAACTAAAATACAGAGTCATTATATGGCATTTCAAAGATACATTTTAAATCACCTTGTGGTTTCCATATAATCCCAGAGAAAGATGTAGTCACTACCACAAACGCTATAGTTAATAAATGTCCTAATTAAGATTTCAAGAAATGTTGATAAAATATTTGATTTTCTGGGTTCTCAGTAATAACACAGTTACCGAAAGCTAATCTTACAAGATAAAAAGAAATTCTGAAATAATTTAAACATAAACAATAAAATGTTGCTTGTGTCTCCTCAAACCAATGCAAAATACCTTATAGCACGCTTTTAAAGTATTCTTCACGACCACAGAACTATTCTTTTAACTATAAAACAGGTTTGTGACTTATTTTTCTTAATCAATTTTATGCAATAAAATCTGTCACAGATCCCAAAGAGAATATATCCACAGATATATTCTGTGAGAAATATATATTAGAAAAATATTTGGAATAATTAAGTAATAAGCAAATAGAATACATTTATAAAAGTAGGTAGCTTCCTAAAAATTTATGTAAAACAAGGTTTTTTCATAAGGGTGTTAACACAAATATACTGTAACTAAAATGCTTTTCCAATATTTAAAACAAAATAAAAATCACAGAATTATTTTAGAATTGTTTACTTGAAGGAACTCTTCAGGCCTATTAGTTCACATGTTTTAGACAGTTATATTAACAAATACAGATCTTATCTTAAAAACTTATTTCATACACAAATTGTCCAATTTAGAGTTGGTATGCTAAGTTGGTAGAGTAGGTATGCTACAATTTTCTGAAGTGCAAAGCTTGAGAGACAGAATCAGTATCACAAAAGTTCTCCTTAGCTGTTTTAATAATTTACAGTATTTTCTGCTATTCAATGTGTCTCCTGCCCTGCCAATACTTTTTTGAATTGCAGGTAACCATTCAGGCTGTTAGTTCAGGTATGGAGGTTACATTCAAGGCAGCTAAAATAAAATAAATAACCCCCCCAAAACTTTGTAAAACTGAAACAACACCTCACATTAATCCTGCTCCAAGCACATGGATATAAAATAAAATTAACTTTTAACTTCATATTTTGACTTGAGGTTTTGATGCCCTGTGAGACTGAAGGAAGAATCTTTCCTGCTTTTTATAAATAGTGTGACTAACTGTAAATAGTGTAGTATATATTTTCAATATAAATCTTAAACCACTAGGATTTGGGCACCTAAATACTTTTGAAAATTGGGTTTCAGTGACAGGTTGTTCAGGCATTTTTTCATTATTACTTTCACTCTGATTTCCAATGTTGGAAGACAGAACTGAACCTCTAAACATAAATAAAGAATTGTGTAAACTATTCCATACACAGCAATACAGTAGCCCAAAGGCAAACAAGAAAAATGATTGGGAACAGGCAGCAGGGCACGATGCCACTTACTTACTGTAGTTCAGGATGTTTTCTTAATAATCTGGGTGAAATGAATGGTTGCAGTCCAGCTTTAAGTAGACAGGTATAGTACACAAGAGCAAACATCTCAAAATTGTCCCTCCTTGATAACCTTACTTTTAGAAATGGTCCACTCACTGCAGCTGAGATGTGAAGGCAGGCAACTAGTAGGAAGCCTACAAGCTAAAGCATATGATCTCATTTTTCCAAAGGCAAATTTTGAACTCAGATGGCTAACCTATTCCTTCATCTTAAAATAAGAATATGGTTATAAGTAGTTTTACTTTACTGACTAGGTGCTTAAGTAGTCTGCATGGTAATGAGAGGATCACAGATTTAAAGTCGTATGGAGCTGCCCAGTATTAATGACCTTCTGACGTTAAATAATGTAATAACATGCAAAATGGGATGTTCATTATGCTGATAAGCTCAACTTTATTCTTTTTGTATTACAGTTTCCTGCAATCTAGCAGTGTTCTACCATGGAGCTATTCATGAGAACAAGAATTGCCTGCACATGTCTTGCCCAGCATTGGAAAGTTGCATCCTAAAGGCTAGAATCAATGTAATTTTGTACAACATCTCAACAGGTAACTAAGCATTTCATTTATAAAGGCTGAAAACATAGCAACTATAGGAAATGTTAAAATTATACCAGGTCAGTTACTGTGCTAACAGGTCTTTTGAAGTAACATGCAATGCCAAAAAAAGCATAAGACTTTTTTCCTTTTTCATTAATACACCAACTTTTGAGAATACTTGCCCCTTTTCTTCCATTCAGTATTTGAGAAAGGACCTTGAGGATACACCCTGCCTTCAAGATTCAAGTGACTCTGATACCAAATCAACACTATGCTTGAGGAAAATATCCTACCAGATCTGAGAGACGGAGAGGCAAGGCTGCCCACTGCTCCATGTCCCCAGATCCAACCAGTAGCAAGGCTGAAAACGTATTCCCATTAGGCACGTGCACAAAGAGCAGACATACATACTGCAAGTACACATATATAATACAGCCAGCCACACAGGTTACACAGGCATTGCGTAGAGGAGACACAAGAACATGGGCAGCCCCAAGGCCTGCATCCTCTCTGGCTGCCTACGATGGAGATTCGCTAGGGAAATATACATCTACACATATGTGCAATGCAAATATCCCCCGAGCAGCTGGGCTCAGATGCTCACTTTGCCCATTAGCTGCCCCTGGACCCTGTTGCCATTGCCTGGATGTACGAGCCCCCTGAGAGTGCAGCCCCCCTCCAGTTGCTGGTGCAGACTGTCACACACACACACAGAGCTGGCCGGGACACCAGCACCTCCCAGTAGCCTAGATCTCTCCCTTTCCTCACCTTTCATTCCTGCCCTAAGCATCCCATTTAAGTCCTATGCAATCCCCAAATGCACTTTGTCTTGAATCCCAGAAGGTGTCCCATAATCCTAGGCAGTGACTCCCTCAGTCCAGAAGGTTTTGATGGGTATTATCTGGGCTCCTTGATCTGCCATGGTCTCCTTGTGCTCCTTTTGTGGGTGTGCAGATGACTTTTTATCACATTAACTAACAATGCTTATGATTTAATAGGGATTGATCCAGATCTTCTTATTTTTGAAAAACTGACATCTAAAGAGCCAAATACTCACTCCTCACCAAACAAATACGAAACGCAAAACAGCACAAAGGCCACCGAGTGGGAAAGATGTCCTCATCATAACGCCACGTCAAGTTCTCTTCTGCTCCAAGCTCCATCTTCTACCGCTAGCCACAGCTTAACAGCAAACACTTACACCACCAGTACAAGCCTGATGGTCAAAAAACTTGAAATCACCACTTATTCTAGGGCAGAAACTTCTCGGCTGGATGTTCATTTTGCTAAGAGGACAAGCATAACTTCAGGAAGCACTAAGTCAATCACCAGCTTGGACAAAAAAACTGGACCCTCAACTTTGATATCCAAGTCTGCTGAGGTATTATCCCATATGCCTACTCCTCCTCGTCAGAACAGCAGTAAGCAACACTTAAATGAAACCAAAGGCTACAGTGGTAGGAATTATACTTCGGATGAGGCACCTGCTTGGGAAGCTGCAGCTTTGGGTGTCTGGTTGATTCCTGTTGTTGTTTGCTCTTCTCTCATCTTCCTTTGCTGGTGTACTGTTGCTTTCACAGCAGGGCGTTGCAGAAATAGGAGAGGTCAGTATAAACCCATAAGGAGAACAACAACATTGAGACAATTCATAAAATATACTAGAGTCAAAGGTAACTTGTAAAATACTTTCACCATCCTTATTTAGGAACAAACTACTTTTAAAAAATGAATTGTATATACCAGCCTATTTCTTTTACAGAATCAAAGATAATTTTTTCGCTGATGGTTTCAGAATCTTTCGATTGTAATTTAATTCTTGACAGGTGAAACACAATACCCCTCTCTCTTTGGATAAAAGGTACACACTTACAGCTCCCACTGCATGCTCAGAGGTGTTAGAACACAGAATCACAGAATCACTTAGGTTGGAAGTGACCTTTAAGATCAGCTCCAACCATTAACCTAACACTGCCAAAACCACACCTAAACCATGCCTCTCAGCACCATATCTACCTGTCTTTTAAACACCTCCAGGGATGGTGATTCCAATGCCCTGGGCAGCCCGGTCCAACGCTTGACAACTTTTTCTGTGAAGAATTTTTTCCTAATATCCAATCTAAATGTCCCCTGGCATAACTTGAGGCCATTTCCTCTTATGGCTTGTTACTTGGGAGACTGACCCCCACCTCCCTACAACCTCCTTCGAGGTAGTTGTAGAAAGCGATAAGGTCTCCCCTCAGCCTCCTTTTCTCCAGGCTGAACAATCCCAATTCCCTCAGCTGCTCCTCATAAGACCTGTTCTCCAGACCCCTCACCAGCTTCGTTCCCCTTCTCTGGACACGCTCCAGCACCTCAATGTCCCTCCTGTACTGTGGTGCCCAAACTGAACACAGTACTCAAGCTGCGGCCTCACCAGTGCTGAGTACAGGGGCACAATCACTTCCCTGCTCCTGCTGGCCACACCATTCTTGATACAGGCCAAGATGCCTTTGGCCTTCTTGGCCACCTGGGCACACGCTGGCTCATGTTCAGCCCACTGTCCACCAGGACCCCCAGGTCCTTTTCTGCCAGGCAGCTTTCCAGCCACTCCTCTCCAAGCCTGTAGCGCTGCCTGGGGTTGTTGTGACCAAAGTGCAGGACCCGGCACTTGGCCTTGTCAAACCTCATCCCATTGGCCTCAGCCCATCGATCCAGCCCATACAGATCTCTCTGCAGAGCATTCCTACCCTCAAGCAGATGAACACTCCCACCTAATTTGGTGTCATCTGCAAACTGAGGGTGCGCTCAATCCAGATCATCAATAAAGATATTAAACAAGACTGGTCCCCAAAAATGAGCCCTGAGGAACATCGCTTGAGACCTGCCACATTTGGGTTCATAATCTGACCTAAACTAATGCCTAACAAATAGTATACACTTTCCCTAGCTTAAGAAAGCAGATTCCCTGCAGCTGTATTTATTCTTTCCCGACTTTGAAGTAGCATCAGAAAATTAAGTGCAATCAGTAAAACTGACTGAAGCTTTATAGTATCATAAACTCTAATCATCCTTTAATTATATCAGATCTAGTTTCTATAAAAACTGTCCATTTTTCTCTAAGTTGTAGATTGGCTTTTTTCCCTTTATCCTTAATATCGAGATAAAACAATTTAGCCAGCACTCTACTTCTTCAAAGAAAAACACCAAAGTAACCCAAGTTTCCAAAACCACTGAATTCCATTAACTCATACCCAAACATATGATCATTCAGTCTTTATGCTTTACCTTCCTCCCACTTCTGACTTCACTCTTCTGATGACAATCACTTCACATGTTTTTCAAGCCCCTCTAGAAGCACCTTCAAAATTCAATTGCTTTTGTAAACTTACTTGCTCTGCAATGCATTGACAAATCCATTCTGTTACTGGCTAAGGAAAACACAAATGTGTTTGTTCATGACTTGCAATTAGAATCAGTATTGTCCACCTTCGCTTGCTTTTTCTTGCCTATTCATATTTATGCTTTACATCATTGGCATTTTAAAATAGGAATAGTCATTTAATGCATGTTGCACAGGAATAGACAAAATGTTTTGAAAGCTCTAGAAGTCAGATTTATAAGATAAAATCCTTTTTTTGTCTTCTCATCCTGTATACTCCATTCATAAAAGTGCTCCTCCTGAACATAACTCAAGTGACTGTATCAACAAGGTAGCAAGGTATTTCCTTGCCTTACCTTACTCAGGAAGTTTGCTTAGGAAAGCAAACATTTTCAACAGTAACCAGGATTGTTCTTCTTCATTTAAACTTGTTGAAGTCTCAGAGTTTCTCACTTTCTTCACACCCTGTAAGAAGTTTCTATTTCCCAGACAAGTGTATACATTATAAAAGGAAACAATAAAAAATAAAAATGATTGTTACATGTATGTGGCAGAAAATTATTTTAAAACTATTAAGGTTCATGCAATGTTCAAAGACTACAGTGATGAGGTTGTAAGGCCACAGGAATACCTAATTACAGTTGAGCAGGTTGGCTTCAGAGGAAAATATCTCTCTAAAATTATATTTTAGCCCACATTGATCAGCACTGTAGCTTAGAAAACCGAAATTTAAAAATACCCTTGTTTATAGTATTTGATTGACCTTGTATGCTATTTTATATGTAAAAGAAGACAGACTAACACAGGATAAGAACACTTTAAAGGAGAGGGGTTACTTAATCAGTTGAAATAACACAAAAGAAATTCCTTCTATTTTAGCTAGAAAAATTAGAATCAAGTATGACTTGTTTTTAAGGGCAGTTCTATGCTTATATGTAAAGTGATACAAAGTCCAGAGATGTACCCACTGCATGATGTACTTGAAATTTCAACAAGTTGACTTTTATCATCAAATTGCACTTTTCTAACTCATGAAGTGGTTGAATCTAGCACACAGTTTAACTATCACTAAAAATTTCAACTAAGAATGATGAGACCCCAAGGGCTCTTCTGAGTTAGAGGAAGTTGAGGTGTTCTTTTCCAGGTTTTTAACACCAAAAGGAAAGGAACTAGGAGAAAGGAACCAAGATACTCTATTGTATCAAAGGATGAATGTGGTGATATTATAAATAAAGAATGTATTTCTCATGTGCTCACCATCTTAGGGTAATCTTCATGGATCTGACCCCAAAATGGAAAAGTCTCAGGTGTGACCCATTTCGTTAGGAAACAAAGGCACGTGTATCTCGGAGGAGGAACTCAGTTTCTCAACCTGTAGATTACCATGATGTGTTTTATATCCTTTTGCCAGAACTTTCACTAGAAATGGTGATGTGCACTGAGACCATCAGTACGATCTTTTTTTAGATGAGGAGCTGCAGACCAAGTGGTTCAGGATTCTCCTGGAACAGTGCTCTACCAACAAATTCTGAAGGCAACGCCCATGCCTCAGTAAAACACTTTTCTGTTAAAGACACAGGCAGGCATAATTTTCCATCTACGAAGTCTTAATCAGAAAATGAAAAGTTTGCAAAATTCATGTTTTGATCTCTACCACAGAAAACATTCAGATGCTTCACACATCATGACAACCTGATCAAATATATTATATAAACAAACTGATTAACCACAGGCTCCAAGTCAAGTTGTGGTACTTTTCATCTCACTCAGTCTGATAACAAGCACATTTTGTCAAAGCATTCTCCCACAAAACACTTCAGCCAGCATTGTCACATCAATTTGCAATGAAAGTGCTTTTTAAATTTCTCCCCATAATTTTTAAAATCACGCATCCATTTTAAACCAAACTTACATCTAAAATGTAAAGATATCTCAAAAGCAGATCTAAAATCCAGCTAGTCACCTTTCTGCTTGTCTGTTTGCTACCAGATGAATAAACATCCAGTGCAGTGCAGTAATACATAATGTCTTATGAAATTGTCTCTTTGTTTGAAATGTTTGAAACAATAAAAATGGTGAAGAGTATCTTCACTGCCAATGAATGGCTCAGTAAAAACTGCACTTTGAAGAACTTTGCATTTTTATATGAATAGGAGTTACAGAGTCTAAACCTAGACTCAAAAATACTTCCTAAGAGAACTGGATGTGCACTCCCTAATGCCTTTCTTCAGGCTGAATGGAGCCACTAAAATTCCGCTTGGGTTCACATTACAGTCTCAATAGCTCCCAGACAAAGAGAAGATGTTACTTGAGAAACTAAGGCATTTCAGACTGGACAAACTTTATTTTCAAGACTTTGCAGCACTGAATTCCAAATATAATTTATCCTGAAAATCAGAGAACATACTAAAATTATTATTGCACGTAATTTTTAGGATACTGAACTTATATGCAAGCAGCTTGGTCCAATTCAGGTAAAAAAATTATGTTCTGTTTCCCTAAAAATTCTGCCCTAGTTTCAGCTGTGTTTCATTTTCTTTAGCCTAGTTTTGCCAAGCATTGTTGAATATTAGCTATCTTCAGTTACAGACGCATGTGCATTTTGTGCTATATTTATTTCATACTTTGATTTATTTTAAATTTGAGTAGAAATATTTTTTCCCCATTTTCCAGGTTTTAAAGATGAGTACAGATCACCTCTTTCTCCCTGCTTCACATAATAAAATTTGCATAACTGCTTCAGTTTGAGGCGTTAGTATTGCAACACAGTACCCTTTACCCATGAATTTATCACACTGAGAAGAATGCTTTTCTGATTCAACTCATTATTTAATCATGCCTATAGAACAGGCGAAGATGCTTAAATCCGTAATATTTATTTATAATATAATGCTGGACTTGAAGCCACATAAGATCATTGCATGTCTAAGGCAACATAGTTCTTGCAGTATTGGTATCTTGCAATACCCATATGATAACGGGTAACATTCAAGACAATAAACATCAGAAGTAAAAGCAAACACAGGGCATCCCCCTCTCTCTTCTTCTTGTACAATTGCTGCTTTCAGATAAATATTATGCAATTTAATTGAAGATGAGAGAGGTTCTAACACATTGTACTTGCACTATTTTCATTCCCCAAATCCTTAATACCTATTCTTACCCTGACTCTTCCTATTCAGGCTGGGCTGCTACCTAAATGCCCCATGAAACACCTGCTAACAGCCTGGAGTGCTTCGAAGTCAAGTGCTGTACTTCTTCCAGCCTGTTTAACCCTTCCTTTGCATCCTCCATGGCAGCTTGAATCAAGAAAAAAGAAGAAAAGCGATTTGTAAGGGGTGGATGCTGCTAGCAGAATGGATTTTTTTAAAAAAATACACAAGCTACTGAAAAAGTTAGAACTTCCTATTCTTACATCAGGGATGTTGCATACCCAGAAATTAAAAGACTAGCAAATAAATCCTTTCACTGGACATAATACACTCCAACATGCCAGAAACACTAATCTCCGTGAGAAGGCATTAGTTTTAATAGAAATGTCATAGGTAACATACTACTTATTTTAAAAGAGGTATGTTTTCACCTCATTTTCCTCTCAGAAAAGTAACTTTTATCTGACCTATCAGTTGTGTGATCTGCAGCAAGTCATAGTCATCCTTGGTGTCCGTGGTTTCCTCATCTTCAGACTAGTGACTGTGCATTGCACTTAATAGCACCTTGATGCTCCTCTGATACTCACTTTTAACATTATGTTGTGTAGAATCCTCTAATGGAACTAGGAACCCAGTACTCACAGGAAAAAGCAAATGAGACAGAAATAAAAATTTTGATGTCCCATGCACAAACCCTTGTGGGGCAGGATGGAATGACAAACATATAAGATCATGTTCTGCAGAGTATTCTTGATTTGTTGGTGTATAGAGAAAAAAATAGGCAGGAAAAGGGTTATATAAAGCACGGTCTTACAGACAGGAGAATCATGAGAAAATACATACACACATTTTAAGTGTGAGAGAAACCAAAAAATGGGTAGAAGGATGGTTTGTCCAGACAGCACATCCCTTTTTAGGCAACCATCCCTTTATCCTTTAGTTGTGCTTGTAGCAACGCTATGAATGAAAAACAGGGCAAAGACTGTCAGCTCCAGTCAGGAGTATAAATTTGCTCCCCAAAGACCATGAGATTATCTGTAGGGCTTTACCAACTCCTCACATATAGTCAGTCACAGCCAAGTCTTAGGGCTTGGTGAACTTAGAAGTAGTTGTAAGATCTACTCTCCTTGCCAAAGACTGAATTACACCTCTGTACAGGCCTCCTTGCCTAATCTGAGCAAGAGATTATGTTTAGTGTCCAACAGCCCTTCTTTAAAGGGCAAAAGAGTGATAGAAGACAAACAACCTCAAGAAACTATTTAGCAACACTGAATGTTTCACTTCACAACTCTTAGCATACTGTTTACTAAAGACATCTTATGCCAGTGATTACAGTAGTTCTAGATGCAAAAAATTAGCCAGAATACTGACAAAGCAAGTTCTTTTCCAGTTTGACCAAACGCTAGATCTCAACCTTTCTTTGGAATGTTTATATGGGAGATAAAAGAAAGGTTAGTCTCCTCAACAGCACCAGCAAAACTATGCATCACAACTATTCCAGATGGCCAAGAACTTAATTTGTGTGAGTTGTTTTTTCCATTGGAGACAGCTTATTTTTCCTTGCTGTAAGGAACTTACTTTTCCAGTTTGCAGGGGCAAGTGTTTGGATTTGAAATGAGACATCTGCTACTTGGAGGTTAGAACAGCGACCGCAAAGAAGCACATATAGTAGAGCCTTCCTGCTCAAGTTTCAAACTGTGATGGACAGGGTTGCCTGAGGTCAAGGCTGTCGTGAACTAGCTCCATGTTCCTCTTGGCCAGTGAAAGAATTACCTACGGAGACAGCCAATGCCTCTAGATATTATGTGTGGTTTTTCTCTCCTCCTTCCTTCTGAATTTACACACTGGGGCATCTAGCCTGCCTCTTAAGTGTTATCTATCTAAATCTCTATTTAAAAGTAACATGAGCACTTCCATGCAGGAGAAGAATGTACATACACACAGGTATAGAGGGATACACACCTTTGAGTCGTGCCTTTACGTTATAATGTACATGATACATTAATAAGTGACCGCTGCTAAGGATGCACTTCTTACTGTGCTGTAGAGCTGCTTAACTTGCAAGTCTATTACTCTCTAACTCTTTACAGTTTTTAAACTTCAGTGCAGGTTTCCAATGAGATGGTCAACAAAGGTATCATGTAGGAAAATAAGGATGTGTACTTTATTTCATAAAAACACATGCTACATTATACATCATCAAGGTTGGGAAGAATCCCACTGCAGTCAAGATCCCAGTGTTATAGGTATTCTACATAATTGCAGAGAAATACCGCCATCCTCCAAGGCAAACAGTTTGGAGGGAGAAGCAGAAATATAGAAACATCTAAGACGACAAAGAGCTCAAAATATAACCCAGGCTACCTTTGATCCAGACCGCTGCATTATGTAAGTCCTGTACTGTAATATATAAACAACTAGTAAAAATCACAAGTTCAACTCTGATTTTTATATTGCCTTTGATTCCAGCAGCTTGACTGGGCATTACAGTATTATCAAGCTTTTGAATTTTGCTCCTGTGTTTCTTATCAAGGAGAGGAAGCGATGATGCCATTGAAAACCAAGGCTGGAGGTCAATCTTGCAGATTCCTAAGGCCAGCTGGCCAAGGCTTGTATAGCCATAGGGTCACTAAGCCAGACACTACTGGAAAACTGGTCTCTCTAACTAATTTCTGATGGTGTTAGATGTGGTTAGGGACCACAGTGTATTAGTCCCAACATTGCTCATGGCCGGTAGCTATAATCTATTTGTGTGTCCTGGTACTCAGGAGATAACTGCCTTTTAGCCAGATTGTATTTCTTGAAACATTTACAGAATGTATACAAGCTAGGCTTAAACACTTGAGAGGGAACTCTAGAAGCCTGTACATTTTAGGTTTTCCATGCATTAGCTGTGAAGCTAATGAAATGCTAATGTGATAAAACAAAAAAAAAAAATCAATTTCCCTTGCTGTGCTGTTCCTTCTATCAGCTATTATTATTAGCAAAGTCAAACTGTTATTTTAACAACTTTCAAACAGAGCTCTGCTTAGGTCCATTTAGAGTTTATGAAGAGCAAAGGAAAAATTGAGTTGTCCTCTGTTGTAGAGAGGGTTTTATCAGGTGTTCACATGTCCTGAGTACATAAGTACAACTTTATGGAGAAAAGCAAGCTTATGGGGTTTTACGTTTCTTAAAACATTTAAGGGCATTACTCATGACAGTCTGGTACAAGAGATGCCACTGCAAAACAGAAGTGAGTTACATATGCTTGCTAGTATGCCAGTCCTTATGCAAGCACTGACAAAGCTAATTAAGGGAGCAAATTTATCTTGTGTACATACTAGAACAAAACCACATAACTCCACCAACCATACCATTCTCTGAGTCAAACTGCATTTACTTCCTTGGTAATTTTGGTTTCATGTCTGTTAAAAAAAATAATTAGGAATTATACAGATATACTATTCCAAACAAGAATCTTAAACATTACCATCATTATCCCTGAATAAAGGGACAATCTGGTAACTGCCAAAACTTTGCCCATATTAAGCTTCTGCTAAAACTTTACATTAATACAAATCTAAGAGGAAGGACTACTAAATAACCAAGGTGGTAAGTGCAAAATTGGGATTACAAGACAAGCATTCTTCAAACTTAGCTGTAGCTCTGGCAAATTCTCATAGGGAGTAAAAAGCTGTATTAATCTTAGTCTTCCTGCCATATGAAAACAATCTCTGCCTAAGAATAATCCTTCCAAAACTGACAATATTTTAGAAATGGGAATACATACACTCTGTGGCTCTATGTAAACACAAAACAATGAAAAATCCTAGCAGTGAGTGAGCTGACTCACACAGAACACTCTGCAGAAATTAATTCCTCTTCAGTTTTCATTGTCTTTATTCATATGCTGTTTCGTCTCACCAGGCTGCTGTCAGGGCTACATGCTAGGTTCTTTTACAGGTATGCAGAATCCTTAAGTCTGATGAATAAAAACTCCCTCTGCTCCTTCCAGAAAATGAAGGCTTTTTCTCTAAGCTGAAATCTTAGTAAACCAGGAAGGTATAATAAAAGCAAGAACAGAGTTATTTACGTCCTTCCAGCTGATATTTTTAAGGTTTGTTTTTTCTTACCTGCTAGAAGGCAATAAAAGTTGTCTGTGATTCCAGCATTCCAAATCAATTCCTTTAAAATACAAGTTATCAAACATAAGATAAATATCCATGTAATTTCTTTCTCTGTGCTTCACAGCAGTAAGCTGGATGCTGCAAATGTTTTTTCCTTGAAGAGCCTGTGTGAATTCCAAAGACACCTCTGCAGGCCTCAGGGTACCAACCCTCAGTCCATTCCTATTTAAGCTGTATACGTGCCTCACTACTCACCAGCTCTCACTTTCAGCAGTTCTCATCATTCTTCCTTTCCCATGTAGTTCGGTATCCTGTAAAGAACCACTAGTTCACCTTCCAACTACCATCCCCCATTTTATTTTATTCCATCATTTTAGAGATAGGTATTTTTCCATAGGGCATTTGTTAGCCCCCACAATGACAACACAGAACCTCATGCTGCTTGGTGTGCTTCAACACCTCTCCAAAAGATAAACAACTTCAGCAACATTATCTTTATTTTACAGATAGGGAGTACAGATAGAGAAAAACTGGAGTGACATTTGAAAAGTATTTAGAAAGTTTATAGCTCTTTACTTTCAGAATCTTCATTAATGGAACTCGGAGCCTAAGTCACTTCATCAGTTTTGACATTGCTGCTCTAAGTTATACGCCAAAAGAAGTTGTGTAAGAAATCAGAACGTTATTAAGCACAGAACTGACCCAGGATCTCCCAAGCTAAGAAAGCACAGAATAGAATGCTCAAGTTACCAACATGACTCAAAACATACTTTATTAAAAAGAACAAGATGCATGGACAGGAAAATTATGTTTACAAAAAAACCCAGCAGCACAGAAAAATCTGACTGCTATTGAAATTAACTGATCAAGTAAAATTTTTGGTTAAGGTTCTGAATAATTACATATCCATATCATATAGAAATATCTAACATAGTAGTTTAATATTTCTGTAATAATCAGATGTACCTGCAGAGTCTGGTTTCACAGTAATGCTTGTATATTCAATAGTTTCTTCACAGATTCCTTATACTGAGACATGTTATTTTCTGTTTCACCTTCATTTTTAAGGGCAATTACAGAGTTTCTGTAATTCTTAACTACTTCAGATGCAAGAAGCTCTTCCTTAGTTACATTACTGACATTCTCTGAGGCTTTTATTCGAAGTAGTGTTTCCAAGGCATTTTTCTGAGAGCAGCTATTTTCCCAGATATACTCTTCCATGTCTTCCTCAGTCTTTTCACTCTCCCACATCTCAGTTTTCTGAAAGAAGATACACATTATCTTAAAAACTACTCAAGACTGAAACAAAGCTACAATAATTTGAAGCAGCTTATCTCTCACACCAATTCACTTTAAAAATTACTGTCGTCATGGAAGGTACTTCTCCTCTGAAGTCCAAGGCTTGTAACTCAAGCCTCAAACTGAGTTCAAAAGGTGCCTGATGCTGTACATTTTCTGTGCAGAATGAGTTTCTTTTCTCCCACTTAGCAAGTTCTTTATGTATCTGGCAGACGTCACTAGACAAGTCAAAATGGGAAGAAAAGCTTATGGACTACACATAATGAGCAAGAAGAAACCTTATAAAAGTAATAGTTTTAAAAAAACCCTAAATGCTCAAGCTTTGGAAGTAGTCACCTAGCTATTATGTCCCTAGCATATGATTTTGGTATGCTTACGTTGGCTATAAGATGCAAAGCGAGACAGCTCATACCAAGTAACCCATGATGAGAGACAGCAATCCTTCACCATTTGGGAAATGTTTTAATTGTGACTCATAAGGAAAAGGACAACCAATTAATCAGTTTCATCTTCCTGCAAAACAAATTGCTTCTCAAAAGACTCTCTACCCACAAGGTGCTAGTTTTTACCTAATTGGTGTTGCAAGACTGGATAGGATCAAAAGTTGAACGCAGACAGAAGACATCATCCCTGTGCCTGTGAATACTTGGCTTGTACAGCTGTTCTTTATAAATCTTGTATTTGAATATTTCTCTGATTCAGCAGGCCTTCCTCTAGCTTCACAGTCTGTTTAAGACATATTTTGAATGTTATTACCTGCTATTTTTGCATATTTAATTTTTATTATACTTTTGGAAATATATATGCTTTGTATTTTTAGATATTATAGATTATTTGTATTTTTAGATATTATAGATTGTATATTTATAATTACTTAGTACTTTACTGATGTAAGCAATACATTGCATCCTTTTATTATTTCAACTATACAATTTGAATTATTTTTGGTGGTCATGTCTTCTTAGAATTGTTGTAGAAGTCATGTCTAAATAAAACTTGTATTTCCCTGGGCTTAAGTTCAAAGAAACATTATAGTAAAGCATTTACATCATATGGATTTTTTTTTCTTCACACACCTTTTTAAAAAAAAATAAAAAAAATTTCCCCTGCCAGAAAGGACTCTTCAGTAAATTTTTTAGCTACACTATGCAGAATCCTAATAAATTTGGCAATCACAAGAGGGGTTTTAGGGTTTGTTTTTTTGTTGTTGTTGGTTTGGTTTTTGGGGGAGGGGTGTTGTTGGTTTTTCATTTGTATGTTGTACAGTATTCTGTCCACTAGGCAACAAAGTTGCTGCAGTCAAACCTTAATATTTAATAACCTTTAATTAAGACCCAAGATTATTTTTTTCCCCCTACAGCTCTGTGTGCTTGGGTCTGTAAAAATTTAAGAAATGCAGCATCCTGCACCTGGTAAATGGAATCTCTTGTCTTTTAAATCTCCGAGTCCAAGTCCAAATGTTTAGTCAGAAACAGTGATTAACACTGCTAAAAGGCTCATATGACTGACATTAAAACCTGGACACAATACAACACAGAAGTAAAAGAACCTCATTCAATTTCTAAAGGGGAAACAAAAAGGAGGTACTGTAGCCTGTACTGATAAAACAGTAGCAGAACAAGCAGGTTAGTAAACTATTCCTTGAATGTTTGAAAAATACTGCAATTCAATGTGGACATTTACATGGTTTTAAATTAATGACATCACCCTATTTTACATATCCCTTGTTTATCTGCATAATGGTTATCCAAGACATTTTATTCCTAAACTCCAAAAGAATTTTAAAGCAAAAGCTTCTCTCACAGGGATAGAGTTTCTCAAAAGTAAGGGAACATGGGTATCACTCCTGGTCACTCCCTGGACCAAACTCAGGTTTGAAGTTCAAACAAAAGATCACTGCGAGGCTTTTAAACACCTTTAAGTTATAGCAGAGACAACAACTAATTACAGTTATTACCTTTATCTCTTCAGGAAAATCCTTCTCTGAACTTACAGGATTTCACACGTGAAAGCTGATAAACAGATTAAGATTTCCCCATCTCTTTTGAGCTATACAGAGCAAGAAGACTTTAAAGGAGGCCAAAGAAACTGTTACGGATTTCTTTCTTGGAATCCTTCCCAGCAGAATGGTGTGTCAAAACGGATTTTAAAATAAAATGTGACTTCTGCAGGGGAGGGAGGCAGGAAAGGAGATTTGACAGTAGGGGGAGATTTCAAAATCTGTTCCTCAGCCCTGCTACAAGAAGCCAGTACCCACTGCTGCAATGTTGGTGGCCATGCCTCAATATGAGAAGTTATCCGACTGTACACACGCAGGTCCAGACATACATCACAAACAGGAAACCGAACAGAAACCAGATTTTTGCAAACTGACTATATTGAGTGGAACTTAAATACCTTTCCAACCAGATTTACTGCAAGAGAAAAAGTGAATCTGGAAGTGTATTTTCATTTGAAAAAGCACCCTAGGTAGACAAGGACCTGTGAACTCTGAATACTGGGAATGTTACAAGTATTGTACCCTCAGTTTAAAGTGTTATGAAGAACACTAACGAGACAATGAACTAAACTTCAAAAATTAGGTCTTCATAACTTAGGGTTTTGTTAGTTGATTGGTTTTGTCCTCTGCAAATGTAAAATGTTAGTAAACACTGCAGTAAGAGTTTTACAAATGAGAATAAAACCATAAAAACTGGAATATATATGCGGCATTGTGTAACTTTTTTCTAGAATCCTCACTTAGTGAACGAGGTTAAAAATCAAGAATGAATTCTTCTTCAATGAATCCACTAGAAATGATGGCTTCATTCTATCACACCTAAGACAGAATCTCAGTAGGTATTAAGCAGCCTGGCTGAAGATGCACTCAGATGATAATTTCAACTGTTTCTCTTACCAAACCGGCTCCCCCCCCGCCCAAATCACCAGAAAGCAACTTTTCATATAAAGTCAAAGGACATAAACTTTTTACTGAAGAGGCACAAAAGAGCGATTGGGGCTTTTTTACACCTCCTAATGTGAATATATAGAATTGTTTTTTAATGCTATAAACAGAATAAGGATTTGTTTCTAAGCAAATCTTTTATGTGACAGTTTAAGCCAGTATTTTGGGAGGTTTCTAAGCTTTTACAGTGATTAATCTGAAGTGCTGACACAGCATAAAATTTAAAACAGTGCTTTGGCCAGTGAAATTGCTTTCTACATGAAAGTTATTAATAAAAAAGCTTCAATATACATTGTACCCTTACGCACAGAAAAAAGGAAAGAATTTCACCATCTTCCCCCCTCCCCTCCCCCCAAGTTTAACTTTCATAATTTTGCTGTCACAGTCAGCATCAGAATGGTCAGTTTTGTGGTGTTTCTTTCGGAGGAAACATTTTAACTAAAATTTCTAAGTGGCATGCAGAAATCTTCAAGGCAACTAAAAACATGATTCATGTCAGTCAATTTTCTTGTCAATGGTTTGAACAGTTAAAAATTTAATGCCGTTTAGCAAAGACCAAGTACTTTAGTGGGATGATTTTTTTTTTTTTTAAGGGGAAGGAAAGTTTTTTAAGTTGCAAGTCAAATTTCAGATTCTGTATAGCCTGGAATAAATATATTTAGTTCTTAGTATGGCATTGAAATAAAAGATACTCTGTGTGGTACAATAATAACAGATTTTCAGGTAATAAACAACAGCTATGCTAGCATTTTGCAAATTATTAGGTCCCTTCAAGCCAAAGAGGAGTTGACAAAACAATTCGGTACTTATCTCTTCGGATATATTACACCTTTGAAATGCACTGTTTAGTTAGCAACTTAAAAAGATTTATCAACATAAATTCGTAAATAGGCAAAACATTTGTATCTAATGAGACTGGCTACAAAAAGTTTTAATTGCTTGGTGATGCAGAATAGGTTAAAATGCATTCTTCTGAATGCTCAGCACATTATTTTCTAGGACATACCAATGGCACAGGGCAGGCAAGACCTCTAAAGCATAAAGGAAAATCAAGACAAAGGCTGTGAGGACTAAGCATTCCAGCAAAGTACAAATGTAAAACAGAAAAGAAGAACAAGCAGAGAAGAAAGAACAGAGCTTTGCCTCAAAAAGTAACACTGGATGTAATAGATACTCTCACACTTGATACAGGCTTGATCTCTGGTTCTGTCACTAACTTAAGAGTCCTCAGCAGTCACAATCATCTAGATTGCCTCTTTCAAAAATGAAGACAACACCTAATTTCTCTGGACTGATGTGGCTGCAGGTATTTTCTGGGAAATCCAGGCTTCTGAAAGGGTCACCTGAAAGCTACTTATCTAACTCAGTCTGTTTTCGGAATGCCAATCATGTGAGATTCTAACCTCATCAAGAAAGTGATATTAGGGGTCAAAATCATTGATGATTTTCTGTTCATTGTGTTAGTATCTATGCCCCATCAGACTTCGGTTCATTCCAACACTTAGACTGAAAAATTAAACAGGCATAAAAATTGTATTTATGCATTAAAAAGGAGCCTTGCTTTTCCGGCAACTAGAAACATAAGGCTTAAACACAAGGTTTTGCAAAAAGCCTCCTACAGCCTGAAACAGTAGAAAAGCAGTTTTTAATTCAACCTTTTGCCTGTATGTTCATCCTTTGTGGTTCCAAGCAAAAGGTACAAAAAAGTTTAATTTCAGAGAAGGTTTATTAAATTTAACATCCATCGTGCCACTTAGCTTTATATTTTCTGACTCACATTAATAATGAAGGCTCTTTCAAGCTGTTAAGATTTTGAGCACTGGTGAGTGCACGATGAAATGTAATACACACATCAAAACAAAGTATATATTACGACATTCGGAGATCACACTTACTTCAGCCTTCATTTGTGTTACTTTAACCATATATAACGACATACTAAGAAAGAACACTATTGTAGGAAGGGCACAATTGTATCACAATTATTTTAAGATCTCAAAGTCAGGAGATTTACACTAAACAGCCTTTAGTTACACTATATGGTGCTCAGAGCTCTAGATCTGTCTCTCCCAGGTACATGCTCTCATCGCCAGGCTATGGGCCTCCTTTTCAGTTCACTCAGCCTTGAATTTTCCTCTGGCTAGAAGAGTTTCAGTAAGACTTAAAGAGTGTCTCCCTCCACCTCTCATTTTAATCCTACAACCCACATGTCATAACATCCTGAGTGTTCAGAACATGAAGTTAAAGCATACTTTTGAAACCTAAGTAGCCAGAGACCTGCTGAAGTTTCAAAAGTGGACTCGTACCCTTTTACGTATTTTAGGCTGAATTACAAAATAAATTCCTGCTATGAAAACGACAAAATTCTACTGTTACTAAGTTCTATTGGCACAACCTGAAGTGATAAAAATTATGCTTACTTGCAATGGCTTAAAATGACTGGAGATGAAAAAAAAAACCAACAAAACTTAAGTGCTAAATGAAGTTTAGAGAAAAGCTATAAAATGGATTTTAGGATTATCACCAATGGTTATGTAAAAATATTCATTCAGGTGCATGCATACACAGACTCCCTTACAGTTGGATATTCTACAGAAAAATGAATATAAAAGCAATGTGGGATACTTTCCTCACATTCAAATTACACAGCTTTGGCGCTCATATAAATTTTAGTTAAGCCTCTAGCTTCACACTGTCTGTCCATTCTTCAGTTTTTTCCTTCCCTCACCTTTCTGCTTCAACTTCCCTGAGCTTTGATTTCAAGTATTAACTTCTACAATCCACGTGCATTGCAAAGAGATCCACCCAGAAGACCCTTTGGCTACTACTGCAGTCACTATTCAGTAACCACTTTCCACTTATCTCTACTTCTACATTCCTCCTTCCTCACTGCTCTTTTAAAGTCCTGAATATATTTTAATCAGACTCCTGCAACTCTCCTACTAGAAAAAGCAAGAAAGAGTTCAAAAGTGCTTACAGCATTACATTATTATTATTTCTAGTATGTCAGATTAGACCTTTTACTGTAAGAAATACATTGCAGACAGAAAATGCACGGGCAACTTTTCTCTAATCATCTTTCAAGATCTCAGCTGTGTAATGAGGAAGGATATCCTCCACTATCCCTCATCTTATATTTGTGTATGTTGAAAACCATGTAGAATAGGACCAAGCAAAATTGCTGCACCTTTTTGGAGTCTTGACTGGTTTACAATAACTGTGAGTTATTTCCTTCTCATTCTATCTTTTTCAGACTCCTCCCCTTTATAATGATTATGAAATGTTTTCCTTACTGGAAAATGAACTTCCTGCTCCACTTGCTTCTCCTTCCTGCTTTCAACTCGTAACAGAACTTTACTTTTTAGTGATAAACTATTAACCCAAACAATGTGAAGAAATTAGTTTATGATCTTTTTAACCACTTGAGGGCAGCAAACACTCAGTCTTTAAAAAACGCTTAATACCATAAAAATACATTCAGTTTTCAGAGCTGCTGTTACAGCATTCAAGAAGCACCATCATGTAAAGATATCAGAAATACAACTGACTGAGCTGCTGTTTAACAAACTACCTAATCTATCTTACCCTATCACTGATGAATTCAATCCAAGTGCAATCTTGGGGATCAAGAATCAGAGGATGAATTCACATTTTTCCTCTCTCTTCCTTTACTTCCTCTATTACAACAAATAAGCAGGAAATATTTTTCCTGCCACAAAAGGACAAGCACTATAGATTCCTTTTGCCAAAGGCAAGGGTAGCATTATCCACTATGCATTCTAGAAAATGAAAGAAAATCATCAAAATTTGTTTCTTCAAAATAAAGAGGGTTTATAAAAAACCAGATCAAATACCGACTAGTAACACTGCACTGTGTTTTGGTAAATTCTAACACACTCCTGAAATGTCCTGAGTGCCCTCAGCTCTTGCAGGATTTTGCATGGTCAAGTCCATTGATGGTATTTCTGTGTGACCATAAGGTAGGAAAGAGAGGACATTTTCAGATGCAATACTACTTTTAATTACCAATCCACAGAAGTTATGTAGCGCAAAAGGCTACCAGGTACTATAGCACTTCTACAAGTAATCAAATAGCTTCAGCAACGCTCTCCATTCCCAAGTCATGAATGCATCTTTTTGCTCTCCTGACACCTTTGCCAGCTTCATCTTAACTCTTTATTCTCACCATCTATCAACAGTCTGACGATTCTTTTGCCCTGTCCATCCCTCCCTCCCACAGTATGGAAACTTTGTTTCCTCTGCTAACACTCACCAAACGAAACCAAAGCATTCATTCATGTAGTCCTTCCACCAATTCCACCAAAAAGAAAAAAAAAAACCAAACAGGTAAAATGGCTTCTTCCTTTTAATTCCTTCCCTTTTTATTTCCCCATGCATTCAAAAAAGGGAGCTCACTTACACACGCGATTATAAAAACCACCTGAACTTCTCTGAAAGCTTCTCTACACCACATTCAAGCCTTCAACATGTCTTCAAAGCCCTTCACAATTTGGCTAGTCTGTCTTCATGTATCATCCGTTGATTGCTAGCAGGTTAGGGGAGACAAAAATGCTAGTTTCAGTGCATTAACCTATACTTTCCTCACTTTGGCTGTGGTACATCTCAGAAACCAAACTGCCAAATTTGATTTGGGTAACCTTTTATTCATTTCTTTGTATGCAGCAAGTTCTCTTCCCCACATTACAATCCAAGAAAAAAAAATACTCCCTTCTTAACAATATATTTGGAGCCTTGAGGCAGAGGAATACCTATACCACTTGTTGGTAATCGCCCCCTCTTTCCTTTCTATTTTGTCTGCGCACTTGTTGCATATTTCATCCCTAACTTCATTATAACAATAATTGTTGCAAACTAATTCCACCTGAGCCCTCTAATTGCAAGATCAATAGAATTACTGAGCTGTGGATCCCCTGGGGCTTTATTGAAGCTGAGACTGAGAAAACATACAAGAAAATTTGTAATACAGATGCTACTGTTGACACAGTGATAAATTTTGCCTTCTAAGCATGTATACAAGACAGATGAGCCAGAATTAAACTCTTCATACTTGTTACTTTAAGAACGACTTTCTGCTGGAAATGCATCTCTTCACAAGGGAGCTTCTGAGCACATAGTTCACTACATACCCAACAAAACCACAAAGACCAGTCATTCTTTTAAAAAGGTTTCAGATTCCTAAAGTATTTGGATGCTCTAGTTCACAACTGTAATAAAAGAATTATGCATCACTGGCAATTAAAATATAATTACACTTGAAATTACATTTCCTGATTCATATCTGCATACAATTTTTTCTTTTATATATTCACGTGCTTGCTGGTTCACAAAATTCAGTAATCCAGTTATTAACATAAATTATAGAGTTATGCCACGTTTAGAGAGATGGTAGGCAAAGTTTTGGCTATTAAGGACAAAACTTACATGCAACCAGCTTTCCCTTCCCTTAGCAAGAATGGAACACTGCCCTCATCTTTGTATTGAATTCCATCACGCACATGCACGAAAACACACTGTCAACTACTCTGCTGGGAAAGTCATCAAATCTTTCAATTAGTTCTGCAAACAGGATTGATGTTACTGTCTACATGAAAGGCCAGACCCCATCCATCCCTCTCCAATATTCAAGTTTGTACAAATTAGAGTAATCCACGAATAGTTTGCTTATGGTTTACAAAACCTATCCAAACTATCTTTCACCAAGTTATTAAAAGGCATTACCACCGATCATGGAAAAAACAACCCAAACACAAAAAAACCATGTCACCCAAAGTAAAAAAACATGTCTCAGGAGACCATTAATTTTTTATGGAAATCAAAGACAATTACAAGTGATTGATGAACTCATCAAATATTAACATGGAAGTTGAAAGGTAATAAAAGGGTAAGAGACTTGTGCATATTCAATACACACTGAACGCTCACACAGCAATATCGTATAGCCCTGTCTTCCATCGCTAAGTAATGCTAGAGCAGAGGACAGATGTGGTGTTTGTCTGGAATTAATAAAGTGAGCAGTGTCTACCTCTCTTGTCATTGCTTAATACGGGAAACTGATCTGTCATTAATTTAAGATTTGTAATGCAATGTAATGCTGTTGGGGAGAAAAATATCCATGTGCACAGCCCAGGAAGAGCCCAAGAAAAGACAGATTCTAAGTAACAGATACGAGTTTGGAAGCAGGCAAAATGTAGATACTGTGCTGTTAATTTTCATTGCTTTAATTCCAGTAACACACCACTATGTTTTTTTGGAACTGACTTGTTTTCATCTTAAACATGGTCGCTGTTAAAAATGCATAGGTAACAGGTGATAATCACAGAGTACACCATTTCTCTGGATGCACTCAATTTACTATTTGAATACTGTACACAGGCAGCCCAGCATGCTGCCAAGCAACAGTTAGGAATCCTGAGAATTAAGGTGTTTTCTGCTAGGCTCGGGGTCAGGTTTAGGCTCATCATTGTGCGAAACAAAGTATTGGCAAAGAATCTCTTATTAAGGTCAAAAACTAGAGAACCTCTGAATAAAAGCAAACTACATATACAAACAGAATAGCACTTGTGAAGTTAAAGAAATGAACTCTAAGTTGGTTAGGGAATAGAATTCAAACATAAGCAACTTATCCTGGTTCTATTTCAAGAAAAGTGAAGTGGAAGAGGGAAAGAATCTAATATGATTTACTTTAAGCTGCACACAGTCATGGAACTTTTTATAAGTTACAAGAGAGCACATTTGCATGTGCGTGTTATTCACAACTGCTTACCCAAGATTCATGGTACAAAACTGTGAGGAGGTGTATGCCATAATCATAGTTCTGTCTTCTTAGTGGACACCTGAAAAATCAGAAAAAAAAATACTCTCTTTGAAATCAAGCCACTGTAATATCCTGTTGAATAAAATGTTAAACTTAGCATCAAAATTTCTGATTTGTAGTGTAGGGAATCTTAAGGAAACATGTGTTTGATTCACACGTATTTCAGAATTACACACAATCAAGAATAACATCATCAAAGCATAAGTATTAACAACATGGAAGAATGGGCACCTGCAAGTCAGTAGGAAAATGAACATAATGCAAGAATTTAAAGATCTTCAGGAAACATTAAAAACTTCTTTGCCCTTTGTGCCAAAGCAAAATCCAACATACTTAACATACTTTACTCTGAACTCACTTAAAACCTTATTTTATTTTTTTCCCTAGACCTGAAGAGAGGAGGATGACTGGTAAAAACAGCCCTGAAATACAGCGCAGAACAGAAGACCTACACAACAATTTAACAGGAAAAGTTTATGTCCTTACAGTTCTAAGTCAAAACATGACCACCAGTAAAATTTGTTGGGGTAAGATGCATTCCTGCAAAAACTGTGTATTTTTTAAAACTAGTCACCAAAAACTTCTGCTGAGAGTTTAATGACATTGATCTCTTCCTCACGCTAATCATCCATAACCTCCTGTATCACAGAAAACACATTTCTTCTATGAAGCCTCCTGGACATAAATGTAAGTAACTTTGAAATAATTTGTTTATATCTAGAATGTCAAAACATTGACGTACACCGACGTCCCAATTTTTCTTACCCTGAAGCTCTTCAAGTCATTGATAAAACTAACAGAACCTATTTGGGAAACATGACAACTACTTTAAACTAACGACTGAGAGTTCTAAATACAGAGCTTCAGTAACTAGCAATATTTAACAAGTATTAGGTTTGACCACATGCAATTTGACCACTACAGTTTTAACAGTTAATAACAGGAGTACTTAAAGCCTTAAAAATACAAGAATTTACTAAGACGACAATTGATACTACTGGAAGCCACCCACCCCTTTCTATACTGTGACTATTGCTACAGGCATTTATCTTTTTTCCTTCTTGTAACCGTACCTGTCCGTTGTAATGGTGAGCATATCTGTATCCTTACAGTACCGCTCTCCTACAAGTTTAATAAGCTTCTTCTTTGCATGGTCATCCAAATTCAGGTTGGAAAGTTTAACCTTCAGGTACAAGAGAGAACACCTTTAATTACTTGGATAAATCCAATCTCTGCACCCTGAAAATATTTTGAGATAGTCAGGCACATCTTTTATCAAGAATTAAAAGGATAGCTATTAAGTATGCATTTTCAGAATTTCTTCTGATTGTTTCACATGTCAGAAGCCTTAACACAGGCAAGTATAATCTGGATATTCAAACAATAAATTTATTTTCATCCAAATACCAGAGGGGCCGTTGGAGAATATTTCTACTCAAATGTTTTTTCACTAGGAAAAAAAAAAAGAGCTGTCAGTTTAATTTGTGGCTGTATTTCATATTCATGTGTATCTTATGTGGGAAAATAAGTATTTTTTAATTTTTTTTTTTTTTTCAAATACAGGTCAGTAAGGTTAATAGTAAGATATACCAAAGATATATCTTAGTATTCATGCATCAGGAACGATGCATCCTGACAAAGAGAAAGTCAGGCAAAAATGCCAGGAAGCCTGCGTGGATGAATAAGGAGATCCTGGACAATCTCAAACACAAAAAGGAAGCCTACAGAGGGTAGAAGCAAGGACAAGTGGTCTAGGAGGAATACAGAGAAATTATCTGGGCAGCCAGGGATCAGGTTAGGAAAGATAAAGCCCAGCTAGAGTTTAATCTGGTCAGGGGCATCAAGGACAACAAGAAAGCCTTCTAAAGGCATCTCAGTGACAAAAGGAAGACTAGGAAAAACATGCACCCACTCAGGAAGGAAAGAGGAGACCTGGTCACCCAGGACGTGGAGAAGGCTGAGGTTCTCAATGACGTTTTTTGCCTCATTCTTCACTGGTAAAGGCTGTAATCACACTGCCCAAGTTGCAGAAAGTAAAGGCAGGAACTGGAAGGATGAGGTACCTCCCACTTTAGGAGAAGACGAAGTCCGAGACCAGCTAAGGAACCTGAAGGTGCACAAGTCCATGGGACCTGATGAGATTCATCCGCACGTCCTTAGGGAACTGGTGGATGAAGTTGCCAAACCACTACGCACCATATTTGAGAAGTTGTGGTGGTCTGGTGAAGTTCCCGCTGACTGGAAAAGGGGGAACAACCCCCATTTTCAAAAAGGGAAAGAAGGAAGACCTGGGGAACTAAAGGCTTGTCAGTGTCACCTCCGTGCTCAGTAAGATCATGGAGCAGATCCTCCGTGAAACCACGCTAAGATACATGGAAAATAAGGAGGTGACTGGTGACAACCAACATGCCTTCAGTAATGTCAAATCATGCCTGACAAATTTGGTGGCCTTCTACTATGGCGTTACAGCATTGATGGATAAGGGAAAAGCAACTGACATCATCTACCTGGACTTCTGCAAGGCATGTGTCACTGTCCCACATGACATCCTGGTCTCCAAACTGGAGACATGGATTTGACCGATTGACCACTCAGTGGGTAAGGAACTGTCTGCATGGTTGCGCTCAAAAAGTTGTGGTCAATGGCTTGATGTCCAAGTGGCAAGCAGTGATGAGTGGTGTTCCTCAGGGGTTGGTACTGGGACCGGTACTATTTCACATCTTTGTTGGTGACATGGATGTTGGGATTGAATGCACCCTCAGCAAGTCTGCCGACAACACCAAGCTGTGTGCAGCAGTTGACACGCTGGAGAGGGGCCTATCTAGAGGGGCCTGGACAGGCTTGAGAGGTGGGATCTCTCATGCCAATCATGCCAACCTCATGAAGTTCAACAAGCACAAGGTCCCGCACCTGGGCTGCGGCAATCCCATGCACAAATACAGGCTGGGCGGAGCACGGATTGAGAGCAGCCCTGAGGAGAACAACCTGGGGGTGTTGGTGGATGAGAAGCTCAACATGATCCAGCAACGTGCACTTGCAGCCCAGAAGGCAAACTGTTTTCTTGGCTACATCAGAAGAAGCGTGGACAGCAGGTCGAGGGAGGGGATTCTGCCCCTCTACTCTGCTTTTGTCAGACCCCACCTGGAATGCTGTCTCCACCTCTGGGGGCCCCCAACATAAGAAGGACATGCACCTGTTGGAGCAGGTGCAGAGGAGGGCCATGAAGATGATCAGAGGGCTGGAGCACCTCTGCTATGAGAACAAGCTGAGAGAGTTGGGGTTGTTCAGCCTGGAGAAGAGAAGGCTCCAGGGAAATCTGATAGCAGCCTTTCAGTATCTGAAAGGGGTCTACAAGAAAGCTGGGGAGGGACTTTTTACAAGGGCATGTAGCGACAGGACGAGGAATAATGGCTTCAGACTGGAAGAGGGAAGACTTAGATTAGATCTCAGGAAGACATTTTTCTCTGTGAGTGTGGTGAGACACTGGAAGAGGTTGCGCAGGGAAGTTGTGGACAAGCATCCAAAAGAGGAGGAAAGAGATCAATTCAAGAGACATCAAATCAGACTTCTCAAAGTCATTACTGAGAGACTAATGAAATTATGTAAAGATGCACATATATAACAATATAATGGACCAGAATTGTCTCATCTCACGTAACTGATCAAACAATAGTGTTAATGGCTTGTCTTCTGTTCCAATACCAGAAAACCCACAAAAGTAAGATATACAACAAATAACTGGTATTTACTTAAAAAAACCTCTAAGAAGTTAATCTGAAGCTAGTTTCTATACGTAATAACAAGTATGAAGGGCAAACTCATTTTAGCTATCTGTTTACACAACAGCAAATAAGAAGGCTGTGAACGTTATAGTTTAAAGATATATGGTGTTAGAAACTTAAGTTCCTATTAAGTGAGAGTTGCTGAGGAATATTCAAAACATGAAGACATAGTAGTATTCTCTTACTGATTTGTCCCTTGTTTGTTTTTCCTCTATATTCTTTCTACTGTGTCATTGCTGTACTAAAGAACTCTTCAAAAATAATCACGAAACTTGCATCAGAAAAACTAACAGAAGTTGAAGAACTAAAGGAAATTCGAAGTTCTAGTAAGTATTAGAAAAAAAGCCCACCTACATGAAAAGAAAAAAACCTACTAGTAAAAACAGAAACCCAAAGTACTAAACCTAGATATGACAAGGGAACAAGGGAGACGACAACAGAGTTTCAATACTGAAACTTCTAATCTTGAATTAAAAAACCCTCTAACATTCAGTACTCCACAGATTATATGAAAAATGTCTCCTTTTTAAAGAGTTACACATGTATTTACTATGCATGACTGTAATACTGGTGAGGAGCAGCTCACCTCATTTTGTTCCCTAGTCCATATTTTGTCAGGTCTAATTCTAGCAGACCTATTAGGTGCATCCAGTCTTTAAAGCAATGGTCAAGCTGCAGGAAAAGAGCTCTATTCTTAGCACGGCTTAAAATGACCATGAACAATCACTTCTGAAAGCACTATACTTCCAAGATCCCTACGCACACAGCAACCCCTTCTATGGGTCTGGCAGCTTGCACTCAAGGCTACTTGTGTGTAGGGGCACTCAAGTGCCCTTCCACACACCGCAGCCATGTAGCCTTGAATCAGTGGTGACAAAAAAAGGAGGTATGAGAAAGTAAAGCTGGGGTATGCTCACCGAGAAGCAGCACCTAAGCTGAGGCACTCACCCTTGGTCTCTGCCCCAGCCACAGAGCAGCCATGTCTGGGTGTAGCCATGGCCCGCACTGACCCAACCCTGACGCACATCCTTGACGTCCTGGTTTGATCTCACCTACTGCATCGCTATGGCTTGGCTTGACAATCACCAGGCTATTGACTGATCCTAGCTACTGTCACCAGACCTAATCCTGATCTACTGACTTTGACCTCAAACTTGCCTTATCATTATGAACTTGTCAGATGATTAGTGGACTGTTGGATGGACGAGGTTACTATTACCAGACCTGTCCTGCTTACCTTGCTCAGGTAGCAGCTGCACCCTTTTAGAGGAGGTCACTGCCCCTTGCCCGCCTTACTGCTCCTGGATCATCTGCTCTGACAGAATAGCCTACTCTCACCACTGCCTGGCAACGCTCACCCAAATTGATGAGAAACACCATTTCGCAAAATACATTTTCTTAACATTGTCTTTCTCCAACATTCGCAGAAAGAAAGAATGCTTTTAGCTCTAAAGGGTTTCACAACTCTCTGGCAAGCATATAGCTGCTACTGCATGTAAGCACTTCATGACCATGACTATTGAAACTTAGCGGGATACTCTAGCTCAAATGTCTAGCATTAGCTTGCTTTAACCAACAATGCAAAACAATTTCATTTGAGTAGTAATTTTTGCACTGTCTTAAAAGGATGGAATTATCATACCTGTATCATGCTGTCTTCATACAGCGTGATCATCAGAAATTCGCTGCTAAGAGAGCTATGATTTTATTCCACACAACTTGTTTTTCCCATAAAAACTTAAAAAGCTATCTGATCTGTTGCCTGTATTACAACTTTACAAAAAAAATGTTGTTGTTACTTATCCAAAGCCACTTTAAAGTGACTAATATTTATACGGCTACTTGCTTCAAAATGGGATAGCAATTGGACAGCTTGTAATTGTTAGCTGGAATGCTGCAGACTATGCTGAATTTTAGAAAAATTAGAGCTCCACAAAGAACAGCAGTCTTTGCTTTTGCAGCAGTCTTATTTTACATCCTGTAGTACTATGTTCTGGCACAATGTCGACAATTCAACTTGGGAAAAGACTAGGACAAATTTAATGACAAGAAATACTGGCATTACGCTGAGAGATGAAAAATCAGCATCTCCAGCAGAGAGGCTACTGGTAAAAAAAAGGCTTTTTTTTTTAAATTTTTAGATTAAAAAGCTTTAACTTTTATACAATATTTAAAAATGGAAATTTTATCATGAACATCCACCAGAGAGTTTATCAGTCTGTAACACAGCACACAGTAAATGTTCTATCATTGACACAAATTCAAACGCTATCTGACCCGGTGCCATCTGCTTTCACCTTTAAATCCTTCTCCTCCCTCTCCCTAGGGAGATTTTGTTGTCAGAGGACTAATCAGAGAAAAAAATGTATTAATGAAGTCTGAGATCAGAACACCAGTAACTGAAAAAGTATACAGACAGTTGTTCCATTTTTGTCTCCCACTACAACCCTTCCTTTTTTAAATATACGTGTATAATACACATCCACATAATGCCTTACAAGTACCGAGGCCAGTTAACATTAATGGACAGATTTAGATAGGATAATACAGACATGGTTATTTACGCATCATTTTGAATTATCCTCTCCACTGCAGCATAGCCAATGCCTAGTCCAACATCTTGCACCTCAACAGCCACATGTAACAGAAGATATTTCTATCTAGTAATGTTTTACGTGGTTTATAAAACAAGAAATTCATGATACACTCACAACCTGCTGGTTTTAATGTGAGGAGATTCAAGGCTGTTTGTCTGAGCAGCCAACCTCTTCCTCCTATTTGCAAAACCATGCCCAGCGCTGACTTGCAAATGTCAGTATTACTCTATCCGAGACAACTGAATACATGAGGAAGGGCGAGTCCAACATGTCCCTCCTCGGCACGCATTCACAACCCAGGATGAAGCCAGGGGCTTCTATTCTCACATATACACTCCATTTCCATACAAATTTGTGAAAACTTGCTCTTGACCATGGATCTGAATTAGGAGACAAAAGGCTAAACTCTAGTATGAAATGCCTACAAGGGGATTGTGATGTTACTGCTAACAGCTGTGTGAACTGCCGTGAAGGTAAGTCAAAATAAATTTCAGCCCAAAAGGTTTTACGTAAAGGGAAACATAAAGGGAAAGTGGAGACTCTCAGACAAAAAGAGCTACTACCATTCAAAGATGTTGCATAGGTGTTATGAGCATGTGGTATCATGCAGTGTTTTACCTTCTATACTGAGAGAGTCAGAACACAACAATGACTGACCCTGCTGCTGCTGCTCTTAAGAAAGACTCAAATTTCATCTCAAAATCATGTTCAAAAGCCACAGAACAATCCTAACTTTACTACCATTCCTGGTCATCTCCAGCCCTAAAGGTTTTCAAGACCCAACTGGATAAAGTCCCAGGTGACCAGGTCCAATCTCATACCCACCTTACTTTGAGCTGAAATCACACTGGAAAACTCCTGAGCTCCCTTCCAACCTCAGGTATCCCATAATCAGAAGGCTGCTGCTCCTACTGCATACACACTGATGCCTGAAGGCCTGCCAACTCAATACTTATTAATAGTGCCGCATTCATATGACCTACCTTTCAATACTTGTGCACTACTACAATCTATAAATTAGCAACGAGAGAGTCTAAGCAAGACCCTGAGTACAAATGCTCTTACAGCCTTTTCAATAAGTAGATTCTTCAGAAGGTACACTATTTTGTTTACATCAAAGCTTAGTCTTCATTTTTTTATATATATTTTATATATATATACACACACGTATCCATAACCTCAGTTTTAACATGCTGCAATACACTTAAGGAAATTCACTGCTTTTTATTCAGACATTCAGTAAACCACTTTGCTCATTTCCTTACAGCATATCATACTTGCACATGTTTTAAAAGGAAAGCCAAGCATTTGGGTTTTTGAAACAAATGCTGTTTACCAAAAATACTACTTACTCTTAAAGTCACCACTCTTGCTTTGGGATTACGAATAGATGTCCCTGAAGAAACATAATCTATTGTTTCAATTTCAATAGGAAAATGCTGTTCACATTTCTCATCACTGTCCAAAGCACTTGGCCATTCAGTGCAGAAATCTGTATAATAAAAAGAAAGCACTCTAAGTAATACCTGGGTTTTTTTTCCAAATTTATTACTTCTTTTTAAAAGTACTGTTTATAGAAATCATACTCATTTAGGTAACAGCAGGGTCTCTGCTAGACTTGATCTAGTGTTTCAATGCCTTTTTTACCAGGTTCCCCAAAACAGAATACAGTGCTCCAGGTGCAGCCTAACAATGGCCAAAGAAAATCACAGAATGGTTTGGGTTGGAAGGGACCTTCAAAGATCACCTAGTCCAACCACCTTGCCATGGCATGGACATCTTTCATTAGATCAAGCCGCTCAAAGTCCCATCCACCCTGACCTCAAATACATCCAATGATGGGGTATCCACAGCTTCTCTGGGCAAGCTCTTCCAGGGGTGTCTCACCACCCTCAAAATAAAAAATGTCTTCCTTATGCCCAATCTAAGTATTTACCCTCTTCCAGTTTAAAACTGCTACCCCTTGTTCTGTCACTACAGGCCTTGGTAAAAAACGTCTCCTCGACTTTCTTATAAGCCCCTTTTACATACTAAAAGGTCATAATAAAGTCCCCCTGGAGCCTTCTCTAGGATGAACAACTCCAACTTTCTCAGCCTTTCTTCACAGGAGAGGTGTTCCAGCCCTCTGGGCATTTCTGTGGCCCTCCTTTAACGGGTCCATGTCTTTCTTGTGCTGGGGACCACAGAACTGTATGTAATACTGAACAGAAGCAAAAGAATTAATTTCCTGAATGCGGTGGCTACACTCCTGTTAATATAGCCCAATATGCAGCTAGCCTTCCTTGCCACAAGGGCACACTGCTGACTCACACTAACTTTCAAATACCCACCGGGCTCTACACAGCCTTTTCTGCAAAGCTTCTTTTTAGCTGTTTGTCCCCCTGCCCTCATGCTTGTACTACTGCACGGATTATTCCACTCCAGATGAAGGACTGTAGTTGCTTTTTTTTAACTGCATTAGAGTCCTTGAAGCAGACTTCTTTCCTGCCTGTTGACATCCCTCTGAATGGCAGTTCTGTTCTCCAGTGTATCAGTTGTTCCCCCACAGTTCATTATTACCTGAAGACCTGTTGAGGTTGTCTTCTCTGCCATTATTCAAGTTGTTACATAGCATGTTTCTGCGTGCTTGGAAGTGGCTTTCAGAAAGATCTGCTTCATAATCTTCCAGGGAATGTGATGAGGCTGACTGACCTGCACTTCCTCGCATCTTCTTTCTTGCCCTTCTTGAAGATGGTCAGGCAAAAATCTCCTGTTCCTCTTGGGGAGTCTTTACCTGCTTCTACTTTTTGTATACTTCGTTTTTGCATCTCGGGTCACTCAGGAGTTTCCTGCACACCCATGCTGTCCTCCTACCATACCTGCTCAACTTTCTGCATGCTGGAATGGACAATTCTTGCTCTTTTAAGGAGACTCAATTTAAACATCCACTAGCTCTTGTGGGCCACTTTGCTCCCCAGGAGAGTTCCCCATGAGATCTGCTAAGCAGATTCCTCAATAAATCAAGATCACTCTCCTGAAATCCAGACTGTAGTTACAATGTCTGTCTTGCTCACTTATCTCAGGATTTTAAACACCACAGTTTCAAGACCGCTGTTACCAAGGATGCCCCTAACCTTCACATACTTGATCAGTTCTTCCTGGTTTCTGAACAACTAATCCAACACAGCATGTCTCAGTCAACTCATCGATCATCTGCATCAAGAAATTGCCTTCAATACACTACTTGCCTTCCTCACTTCTCTCAAAACCTAAAACTCTGAGATCTCCTTTTCACAACCAAGGCTGCCAGCAGCCTTGACATCTACAACCACTTCTTCCATACTTGCGAGTGGCATGGGCAACACAGCGTCTTCCAAAAACAGTTTGTCCAGTCTCTGCATCAAAAAACACACTCCAGGAATCTCCCAGATTGCTTCCATCCCACCCTGTTACCCTTCCAGGAGATATTGCAGATGGTTGCATTTCCCCATGAAAACCAAAGCCTGCAGCTGTGAGGCTTTTTTCAGCTGTTCATCCATCTCCTCAACCAGGCAGTCTGTGGCAGATGCCCACCAAGACAACCCTTTTTGGCTTACCAGCTTGCTATGCATCTCATGGCAAAGCTCCACATCTGAGCTGTTCTTTTGGGTTCACGGCAGCTCCTCCTCCACATTGTCCCTGCCTGTACCTCAATCATACAAGCTTTCTCTCTGAACTTCTATGGCTCCTCAGTCTTCTAATTCCTCCTGTTTCCTATGCTGCACAGTCTTGTATACAGGCAACTCAAGACAGGCCTCTTATCTCTTATTATACATGTGGAGGGGAGACCTTACCGCTCTCTACAACCACTTGAAAGGAGGCTGTAGACAGGTGCGTGTTGGTCTCTTTTCCCAAGTAACAAGCGATAGGACAAGAGGAAACGGCCTCAAGTTGCGGCAGGGGAGGTTTAGATTGGATATGAGGAAAAATTTCTTCACAGAAAGGGTTGTCAAGCATTGGAACAGGCTGCCCAGGGAGGTGGTGGAATCGCCATCCCTGCAAGTATTTAATAGATGGGTAGACGTGGTGCTTGGCGATTAGTGGCAGACTTGGTAGTGCTTGGTTAATGGTTGGACTCGATGATCTTCAGGGTCTTCCAACCTAAATGATTCTATCTCCTCCTGGTCCCCTTATGCCTCCATTCCTGTTTGGGCTAACCTCCTCATTAGGTTCTCCTTACTGGCTTGCTGGCTGGCAGAGATGCTCTTGATCTTCATTAGACCCTGTATCTTCCCACCAGACCTTGCTCTCAGAGGGTTTAATTTATTAATAGCATTTCTTTAAAAAAATCAATGACAGAATGACTACTGATTGAACCCTGATTCAATCACAGATAATCTTCTGAGAACCGAGCCACATTCACTCATCTTCCTTAAGACGTTAAGCTATAAATTCTCCAGTACAAGCAGGGCCTAACAGAAAGGTAAAATTAAAGTCTTACTGGTGTGCTGAAAACCTCCTAATATATATCATAAAATTTTATCTGCCTACAACCTGTATAATTCAATGCAGCAACAAGAAAGCACACAGTACTAGCCAAAGCCTGACAAATATCCAGCTTCAGACGTGGACCATGTCTTACTTTCTACTTCATCACGTAGTGTTACATTTTGCATTGTCTTAAAATTCCAAGAGAGATGGCTTTTCAAAAGAGAAAAAAAAAGACCACCAGAAAAAACGCCCCCAAAACACCTCACCTTTAAGAGCTGCACAGTGTTTCTTAATTGCAGGAGGAGTAAGGTGCAAAAAATTGGGAATCTGAAAGAGACATACTAAGAGTTACCAAAATAATAGCTTTTTGTCTGTTCATAAATAAAAGGGCATTACTGAAATCTTATTACACTTTTAACATGTTAAGGTAGTACAATATGCTTAATAAAATACTTAGATAAGAAGATCCTTCCCAAGTCTGATTTAGGAAAAGACTTAAGTTAGTCCCATTACAAAAATCACAGACATGATAATCCTAAAAAAGTGTCCTGATTTGGTTTATTTGTTACTTACATTTGTATTTGTTAACATTTAATTTAGAAATTAAATAGAGTATTATCCTACTTAATAATAGAAAACAGTACCAAACACAAATATTCCAATCAAAGCAGTGCAGTCTTAGGGAGTAATAACTTTAAAAGTTACCACAAACACATGACATGTGTCTTACCTTTATAAGTTCTAAGTTGCCCTCTTTTGGTGGAGGTACTCCTCCCTTCACTGGGTAACCCATTCGAATCGGGAGAGGCACAGAGGAGGCTCTAAACACAGCCGCTGTTGGATAAACACTGCTCCAGTCCTGATCAACAGCCATCCTCTCAGTTCTGGGGGGCACATGCTAATAAATTGAAAATTACAGAAGTTTGACAGGAGACACACTGTTTTGTCAGACAAAGCAGGAGCAAGACACACAAGTTATTTCAGGAACAAATTCCCACACCTAGAAATGTCAAGACGCTTTTACATCAAAAGTTAGCGCCCATTCGTAAAGGAATTTTTAAAAGGCAGCTTCTCAAAGCCAGGTAGCAGGCTTTTCCTAATGTTCCGTTGCACTTTATTTCAGAAATACTTAGAAAGAAGAACTTACCATCTTCTCGCATCGTGATAAATCAGCAGGGGAAAGAAGAAGGATTAAACCAGTATTTAATTGCAAACTCTATTTCCTGAAGTGCCTAAGCATTTGGTGGGGGGCAAGCAAATAAGTTTTAAAATTCTGGAATTCTGAAAGTCTGAACAAGTTCACATTAAAATAAATAGACATTAATAACTCCGAAATCACTTGCTATAAAAATTCCAGTATAGGAATGACGTATTACTATATTGCAGAAATAGCTTGTACCCTCCAATAACTGACCAAGGTTTCAGCCAAATGCTCTTAAAAAAAAAAAAAAAAAAGAGCAAAAGCAAAGCACATCACTGTTTCTTTTCCCAAAACCTTAATTTTTAATTTAGAAGGGTAAAAGACAAATGGGTATTTGTAGGCAACTGGTCTGACTGCTTTGGTCTATCATGAAATCTGCTCTTGTAAGTTAAACAAAAATTTAATACATACCAGGTTTGCCTTTAAAAATCATACTATAATATACTACTTTTGAAATTTTATGTGCAAAATAAATAGGAAAATTTTCAGTGATTAAATGTTCAGATACCACTTTTCATTCTACTGTGCCAAGAACAACTTCACCTATACACAGTATCAGATTTTTTAATTACACCAAAAAGCAACCATAAACTCATACTGAAAACAACATTAAAATGTCTGGTTTTATTTTAAATGTCACTTTGAGTTACTATTAAGACACACAGTACATGGTGTCAATACAAGCTAACAGTTAGCGTGTTATTGTTTATGTTTTTGCCTTCAGGAGAATACAGACTGAAAACATCTGGGAGATTAAAGAAATTAGGTGCTGGTTCCGGAATAGTCACAGTGGATTATTTCACCAGGTTTTGACTGCAGAAGGGGTTCCTGTACAAACTGTTTGGACATATAACTTAGAAAACTTTTGCAAACACCTCCGAGTTAACTGCAAATAGTTTTGGTACTTACTGATCTTACGAACTGTGGCGTCTTCCCTCTTTTCCTTGCTGAAGCTGAAAGAAAAAGAACTGTTTTCAACACAAACTAATATATGGGTTGGAGGGGGGTGGGGAGAAAGTGCAGCATAATCCTGTATGCTTTTCTCCTTTTACAAAGACAGTATAAGCTAGTACTTCCCAGTCTTTATGTGGAAGAATGGGAAGATCAGATACTCATACTGCAGAACGTTCATCTATTTTTTGAGACTTAAGATAAAGAAAAGCTTGGAAGCCATTTCGCCTGGGTCTATCCTAGAAACAAGTTAATGATAATTTAGTTGTTACACGGCTAAATGCATTTTTCTAGCATCATTTATTCCAGCCTGATGCAGGAGAAAAGAAAAATGAGATGAATGAAAGTACACTTTTGCCTTCATTACCATGCTTCTTTTTCTCATGTGGCTGTTAAGTCACAAATCACTCTCCACCAGCAATGAGACTGCTAAACCTGATAGTTCACTGTTACCAAATGGAGAACCCCATGGCACCATCCGTTCCTTCTGATAGCACATTTTCACACCCACTTCTGTGCCACTCTCAAGCTCATCTAACCTCTGCATAAACAGTGAGCACATTGAACCGTTTCTCATCTTGAACTGTGGATGGGGAACAAACCAACGGGTTTGTTCTCTGCCATTTTACCGCGCTGATATGGCTTATTGAGCAGTGCCAGGGACGATGCGACAGAAAGTGAAAGAGTTTACTCCCTTTTAGCGTGCCTGAGTCAACATTTGGCTCAGCTTTTTAGCCAGCTGTCTTCAGCTGGAGCTGTGGTGAGGGACTCATAGGGATGCACGAAGATACCAAACACCACTAGCTTTTCAATCTGAATGGAGATCTTCACTTTCATGTCTTCATTTCCTCCCTCTCCTCAAACTCTAAAATTCATCACCTTCCCCAGCAGCTCCTCCCCCCCCCCCCCAAAAAAACCAAACAAACCAACCCACCAACACCAAAACAATGCAGCCTTTGTAATAGGGAGACAAATAAAAGTAAATCTGATGACGTTTATTTTCAAGTGTCTGAGTCTGGGGGGATTGTTTTTTTTTTTTTACCTGTTGCCATATTATGATACAGTACATATTTAGCAAAAACACTGAATGGAATTTCAGAGTGAATGTTTGGGTTTTATTTGTCTCTTTAATTTGTCTTACAGCCTTACCCCATGTAAGCATTGAAAGAACTTGTGAATTACACAGCTCTTTTGTTTTCCTTATCTAAGTATTTTACGGATCCAATTCTGTTCTTCTTCCTCTTGGTACATAAAAATTTAAACTGAAGAACACATATAGGGCTCTGAAACTGCTAACTCACAGCATTCTTTTATCCCTTTTACTGCCATTTTTTTATGATGCTTTCAAAAAGACACAATTCATACCAATCTTATATTATTTGCGTTACAAACATCTACAATTTCCAGTCAAGACACCTTTTACTCCTGCCACGGGCCGCAATATTAGACATCACTTAAAGGCCCTTTCAGCATCCTAGCCTGCTCCTGAACCTGTAGATGGCAAATGCCCAGCCAGCCTTCGGAAAAATGTTGGTACAACCCTGACCAACCGCTTCCACTTGCGCTTGGAAAAGCCTGAGCAGCTCAGCCTGAGGACAGGCACAACATCAAATGTTTAACAGGAGTACACGTCCCTTAGGCAACAATGAAATACTCATTTGGAATACCTACAGCCAGGCAATGCGCCGCTGTAATCCTGAACTGACAACCCGTCTAGCAAACATCAATTCGCCCACGTCTTTCTTCAGACTATTCACAGTATTCACGCTGCTAAAATACGTATCCAGCACCGTTAAGTGGTTTGGTTGTTTTCGGTGTTTGGGGTTTTTTTTTGGTTTGTTTTTTTTTTTTGGGGGGGGGGGTGTGTTTGGGGTTGTGGGTTTTTTTGGGGTTGGTTTTTTTTTTTTTCTGTTATTATTATTACCAAAAGCCCTCCAGCAAACAGTTGCAAAACGAAACACATTTTCCGGAGCCGCCTAGCAGCCGGGAAGGCAGGAGGACCAAGGGCCTCAGCTCCCCACCCGCTCTCAAGCCCCACCATCCCGGAGCCAGGGTCAGCCCGAGCCCCTCCGCCCCCGGACGGCTGCACGCCTGCCCCCGCCACCATCGCAGAGCGGCCCGGACGGCTCTCACCTTCCCTCTGCTGGCCTTCCCTGCTGCTGTTCACCGCCGGCACGGAGGAGTAAGCCGCGGCCCCGAAAACAGGCGCCACCACGACCCTCCCGCAGCAACGGGAGAGCGCGGCCCGGTAACCCGCGCCAGCCAGCACCGTCCCGCTGACGGCCGCCATCTTGGGAACCTGCCCGCGCGTCACCTCCCCCCCCACCGCCCCAAACAACCAGCCGGCAAGACGGAAGCCGGCTCGGGCCAAGCCAGTCGGAAAAGCGAATGGCCGCCGTTGCCCGCCCGCGAGCGGCCGGCCAGGGGAGGTGCGGATCCGACGGAGGCGCCCGGGGCGGGACAAAACCCCGTCACTGATCTTACTGCCTCTGGGAGAGGGGCGGAGGCCGAGGCAGGGGTGCCGAGCGCCGTAAGATCGTGCTCGGCATGCGCCTTGCTCCTGTACGGGGCTGGCGCCATTTTAGCGGCTGTAACCAGTGAGCGGGCCTTGGGAGCGCAGCCGGCCTCCAGGCCTGGCCGGAGGGGTGGCCAGAGGGTTGGGGTGGGGATTTCGACCGGTGGCTTTTCCCCGAAGTCAGTTTATTCCTCTTAGATGTAAAAATACAACTTCTGAGCGCTCCTGTGCTCTTCGTATTCCCAAAACAGTCACAGGCTCTTTCAGCAACCCCTGTAAGTGAAGCTCCCTGCATTTCTCTGGCAAAACACAAATGAGTTCTGCCCTGTCATATGGAAACAAAATGACCATGCTGTCCTGTCTGTAAATCTGGACCAGATAGCACTGCTGTTCTTAAATTTACTCTTCTTTTTTCTGCTTCTTAGAACACGTTAGGTGCAGGCGTTGGGGATTTTGTAGCAATATACTTGTATCCCTTGCCATGTTCAAAAGTTCCTGGCTTTTACATGAATCACGGAACAGTAGGGGACCTTTGGAGACCATCTTAGTCCAACCCCCATGCCAAAGCAGGTTCACCTAGAGCAGGTTGGACAGTATTGCACCCAGGCAGGTTTTTAATATCTCCAGAGAAAGAGACTCCACAACTTCCCTGGGCAACCTGTTCCAGTGCTCTGCCACCCTCAAAGAAGTTTCTGCTCATGTTTAGACGGAACTTCCTGTATTCAAGTTTCTGCCCATTACTTCTTGTCCTATCACTGGGAACCACTGAAAAGAGTCTGGCTCCATCCTCTCGATAAGCGTCCTTTAGATATTGATTAGCACTGATAAGATCTCCTCTCAGTCTTCTCCAGGCTAAACAGACCCAGGGCTCTCAGCCTTTCCTCATAAGAGAGATGCTCCACTCCCTTGATCATCTTCATAGCCCTACGCTGAACTCACTCCAGTAGTTCCTTATCTTTCTTGAACTGGGGAGCCCAGAACTGGACACAGTACTCCAGATGCGGCCTCACCAGGGCAGAGCAGAAGGGGCGGATGACCTCCCTCGACCTTCTGGCCGCGCTCTTTTTAATGCGCCCCAGGAGACCATTGGCTTTCTTGACCACAAGGGCTCACTGCGGGCTCATGGTCATCCTGGTGTCCACCAGGACTCCCAGGTCCCTCTCTGCAGAGCTTCTTTCCAGCAGATCAGCCCCCAACCTGTACTGCTGCATGGGGTTATTATCCCTTAGGTACAGAACCCTACACTTGGCTTTGTCGAACTTCATAAGATTTCTCTCTGCCCAAGTCTCCAGCCTGTGCAGGCCTTGCAAAATGGCAGCACAGCCTTGTGGTGTGTCAGCCACCCCTCCCAGTTTTGTGTCATCAGCAAACTTGTTGATGGTACACTGCATCCGTTCATGCAGGTCATTGATGAATACGTTGAACAAGACTGGACCCAGCACTGACCCCTGGGGAACACCACTAGCTGCAGGCCTCCAACTAGACTCTGCGTGGCTGATCACAGCCGTCTGAGCTGTGCTAGTCAGCCAGTTCTCAGTCAACCCCACTGTCCACTCATCTAACCCACACTTCCTAAGCTTACCTATGAGGATGTTATGGAAGATAGTGTCAAAAGATTTGCTGAAGTCGAGGTAGAAAATGTCCACTGCTCTCCCCTCATCTACCCAGCCAGTTATGCCGTCATAAAAGGCTATCAGGTTGAGCATGATTTCCCCTTGTTGAATCCATGTTAACCACTCCCAATAACCTTTTCTTCCACATGCTTGGAGATGACATCCAGGACAAGCTGTTCCATCACCTTTCCAGGGATGGAAGTGAGGCTGAGGGCCTGTAGTTTCCTGCTTGCTTCTTCTTGCCCTTTTTGAAGACTGGCGTGGCATTAGCTTTCCTCCAGTCCTCAGGCACCTTGCCTGTTCTCCATGAGCACTCTCACCCATGAGAGTGGCTTTGCAATAACATCTGCCATCTCCCTCAGCACTCATAGGTGAATCTCAGCTTTGCCTAAATGATCTTTAATCCAATTGTCCTCGACCAAGGGAGAGTCTTCCTTTCTCCAGACTCTTTCTCTTAACTTCCAGGGGCTGGGATTCCTGGGGACCGACCTTAGCAGTAAAGACTGGAGCAAAGAAGGCATTCAATAACTCCACTTTGTCTGCATTTTCCATCACCGGGGCACCCAACTCATTCAGCGCTGGGTCCACATTTTCCCTAGTCTTCCTTTTGCTACTGATGTACTTGAAGAAGCCCTTGTGGTTGTCCTTGACATCGTTTGCCAGATTCAGTTCTAAGTGGGCCTTAGGCCTTCCTCGCTGCATCCCTGCATACTCTGACAACATTCCTTTCTTCCTCCCAAGTGTCTAGTCCCTTTTTCCACAATCTGTAAACTTTCTTCTTCCATGGAAGGTCCTTGCTCATCCATGCAGGTCTCCCGTTGCCTTTGGTTGATTTCCTGCTCATAGGGATGCACCAGTCTTGAGCATGGAGGAAGTGGTGCTTGAATATTAACCAGCTTTCTTGAAAATCCCTACCTTCTAGAGCCCTAACCCATGGAGATCCTCCAAGTAGGTCTTTGAAGAGGCCAAAGTCAGCTCTCCTGAAGTCCAGGGTTGCAATCCTACTTTATGCCCTGCTTTTTCCATGCAGCATCCTGAACTCCACCATCTCATGGTCACTGCAGCCAAGGCTACCCCCTACCTTCAAATCCCCAACTAGTCGTTCTTTGTTAGTTAACACAAGGTCGAGCAGTGCACCTCTCCTCATTGGCTCCTCCACCACCTGTGTCAAAAGTTATCATCAATAGCAGAAACCTCCTGGACTGTGCATGCCTGGCTGTGTTGCCTTTCGAGCAAATATCAAGGTGGTTGAAGTCTCCCATGAGAACCAGGGCCTGTGATTGTGAGGCTCTTTCTGTCCGTAGAAGGCCTCATTGACTTCCTCTTCCTGATCCAGTCGTTTGTAGTAAACACCCAGAAAGGTGTCACCCATATTAGCCTGCCCCTTAATTCTTACCCATAAGGACTCAACATGTTCTTCATCCACCCCTAGGCAGAGCTCAATATATTCGACCTGTTCTCTTGTGTAGAGAGCACCTCCACCACCTCTCCCCACTGGCCTCTGTTTCCTTAAAAGTACGTAGCCATCCATGAGAGCATTCCAGTCGTGAGCTATCCCACCATGTCTCTGATTGCAATGAGATCATGGCCCTGTGACCACACACAGATCCCTAGTTCTTCCTGCTTATTCCCCATTCTGCGTGCATTGGTGTTCAGGCATTTTGGAGAGGTAACTGAGCATGCAGGGTTCCCTGAAGGGGAACCCACGAGGGGTCCTCTTGAGGTGGCTGGCCGCTTGGTTCTCATCTTGGGAGTCAGCTAAGGAATGTTTCTCACTGCTCTGGTTGGTCTGGCTTATTCCCCAGTTGGATGTGATGGCATGAGCATTGCCATTTTGGACTCCACCCCCTGAGTCCTTCAGTTTAAAGCCCACCTGACCAAGTTGGCCGTCCTGCTGCCAAAGATTCCCTTGCCTCTTCAAGACAGATGGAGGCAAGGCTTTCACCTATTTGTTTCAAATTACAACATACCCGTAATGTATTTTACCCTTTCATTATTAAAACAGCATCTCACAATGACTTCATCCACTTTAACAGAATTGTTGGTCAGAATGTATTCTTATGAAGGATGGATAGTGCTTAATTGTAATTGTTAATTACAATATAAACCTTTCAATTACAAATTTCCATGAGATTTTTGTTAATTTTACAAATTTTGAATTCTGGAATACCCATCCCATTGTGGGTGGAAAAAGGACAAAACAAAATGTGCTGAAATTCTTAATAGCAGTGTCTCATATTTGCTCCAAACTAAGATTAATTAATTGAATTCTATATCTGTATCTATATCCTCATGACAGAAACCTTGCAATTCAGTTTATGCACATGAAGATGAAATGTCAAATGGTGTTAATATGTAAAGTTTGATAAATCTTTGGTTTGTATTAATGCTTAATATCTTTAGTGAGTTTTACAAATACTAAGTAATGAGTTAGGCAGCCTTACTAACTTTCTGAAGTCCTGCTGTATATTCTTACTAGAACATTCTTACTTAGAAGGATTTTATCTTATTTTCCACATTAGGGTAACATAGGATGAGATCTTTTGTTGTTGAAAGCATGTAGTGCCGGCACCAGAACAAGATCCAGCTGCAGGTGTTTTTTGTTAGCTAGGAGTTCCCGTTTCATGACGTCAGCATGAGTCATTTGCCCGTGTTGGGTTGCAGTATCAAAAGTTCTTAATTTATTTTAGAATCCTCTCCAAATTTCTCATGCTTTTCCTAAAAAGAATCCAGGTAGTCACAACTATTGTTTAAATGTCAGCTTTCAGAAGAATGGTCCCTGCTCAACACACTGCTGCTTCTGTCAGATTTTAAAGAAAGTAAACATCAAATGGTCTATTTCAAAGGGCTTTAAAAGAAACATTTCTGTGATGTTCTAGTTGCTAGAATAGACAGTTTTCAAGTATCCCAACTTCGTCCGGAATACTTACTGTCAAGGCAGCCTCTTTTCTACAGCTGCTTTTAAACGCATCAAATTGTGTCTTATCACAGATTTCTTTGTTTCGATTTCTTTGACTCGACCAAGCTAAACACAGTCCCAGGTTTCTAAAAGGTGGACAAAACTGGACTGAAGTGCCTCAGATCCAGAGTGTCTTTGCTGAACTCATCATATTCAGCTAATTCATCACCATGCGTTGTCACTTGTTTGTATTTGTGATACTGAGAAAACTGCTGATGTTACAGTAATAGATAATTATATGAATAGGCTAGAAAGTACATTAGAATGAGAAGGATCTCTACAGCCACCGAGGTTTGCTCAAAATCTTCCATCAGGACTCTTTCTCCATTCCACTGTCTGGCTTCTCCAACAGATGTACACCTAAAAGAATCCAGTCCACACAGTCAGAACTGATTTCCTAGAAAAGAAAAGCAGAGAAAAAGCTGCCAGCACTATTATTAGTATGTGCAAAAGAAACGTTTTAAATGACCATATTTCTTATTTTTTCCTGGATTTGAATACTTTGTTGTTTGCAGGACAAGATATTTTAGTTATTCAGTGTTTCCTCTGCTCTTTTTGATTATTTCTCTGTGAGGACACAAGTGCAATACATGAAAAAGTAATGTTATTTTTCAAATTGCAGAGTGAAAGAAAAAAAGGAGAAATAGGTGCAGATAATAAAGATCCAGTTTTCCTACAAGTGACCATGAGACAAGACCAAGATTTCAATACAAATATGGTATTTTTCAGTTTTTCAGCCACCATCACTAGTTATTAAAAATTGCTACACAGATAAAATACTTTGTTGCTTTTTGTTATAGCTGCTACTTATAACTCTATTTCTGACAGATGTTACTATTCAATTAATACATGTCTGCTGTCATTTTTTTATTTAATCTTTTTTCATCCTAGCAAACTTTTCCAGAAATCAAAAAAAAAAAGTGTCATCTGAATTTTTATAATTAAACACTTCTTCCAAATAGCTTTTTCGTAAGCAGTATCTTAATTCTATAACAGAGAAGCTAGTTAAGATTAAAAAGATAGACCTAACACTATTGCTATAGTGATCCACTTAGAAGTGTATCACATTTAAATCAACAAACCTATAGACTGGCCTTAAAATTTACCTCAGGATATGTTCTTTGTGTACTTCTTTAGCATACAAGTGTTCTTCCTTTATTTTGAGATGCACGCACATTCTGCAAAGTTACATTACAAGTGAAGCCACATAGTTTTTATTCAAAACTATGATTTTGCATAAAAATGGTATATGGGAAAGAATAATCATGGGATTATAGAATCATAGAATGGTTAGAGTTGGAGGAACCTTAAAGATCATCTAGTTCCAACCCCCCTGCCATGGGCAAGGACTCCTCCCTCTAGCCCAGGCTGCTCAAAGCCCCATCCAACCTGGCCTTGAACAGCTCCAGGGATGGGGCATCCACAACTTCTTTGGGCAACCTGTTCCAGTGTCTCACCACATTCAGATAAAGAATGTCTTCCTAATATCTGATCTAAATCTTCCCTCTTCTACTTTACAACTTTTACTCCTCCTTCTATCACTGCATTCCCTGATAAAGAGTCCTTCCCCAGCTTTTCTGTAGGCCACCTTTAGGTACTGGAAGGCCACTCTGAGGTCTCCCTGGAGCTTCCTCTTCTCCAGACTGAACAGCCCCAAGTCTCAGAATCCTCTTCAGGGCTGCTCTCAATCCATTCTCGGCCAGCCTGTATTTGTGCTTGGGATTGCCCCAGGTGGAGGACCTTGCACTCGGCCTTGTTCAACTTCATGAGGTTGGCACAGTCCCACCTCTCAAGCTTGTCCAGGCCCCTCTGGATAGCATCCCTTTCCTCCAGCTTGGTGTTGGTGGCAAAATTCCTGAGGGTGCACTCAATCCCATTGTCCATATTGCCAGCAAAGATGTTAAATAATACCAGTCCCAGTACCAACCCCTGAGGAACATCACTCGTCACTGCTTGCCACTTGGACATCAAGTCATTAACCGCAACTCTTTGAGTGCAACCATCCAGCCAAATCCATATCCACCTAGTGGTCCATCGGTCTCTTCTCTCCAATTTAGAGACCAGGATGTCATGTGGGACAGTGACATATGCCTTGCAGAAGTCCAGGTAGATGATGTCAGTTTCTCTTCCCTTATCCATCAATGCTGTAACACCATAGTAGAAGGCCACCAAATTTGCCTGGCATGATTTGACATTACTGAAGGCATGCTGGTTGTCACCAGTCACCTCCTTATTTTCCATGTACCTTAAGCATGATTTCACGGAGGATCTGCTCCATGATCTTGCTGAGCATGGAGGTGAGACTAACCAGCCTTTAGTTCTCTGGCTCTTCCTTTTTTCCCTTTTTGAAAATGGGGGTTATGTTCCCCCTTTTCCAGTCAGCGGGAACTTCACCAGACCACCATGTCTTCTCAAATATGATAGATAGTCACTTGGCAAATTCACCCACCAGTTCCCTCAGGACTTGCAGATGTTTGTCATTAAGTCTCACTGTGCACCTTCAGGTTCCTTAGATGGTCTTGAGCCTGGTCTTACAGTGGGTGGTTCCTCATTCTCCCTGCCTTTGCCTTATGCGTCTTGGGCGGTGTGGCTAGAGCCCCTGCTGGTGAAGACAGAGTCAAAAAAGTCACAGAATACCTCCACCTTCTCCTTGTCCTGCGTGATCAGGTCTCCCATTTCCTTCTGGAGAGGGCCTGCATTTTTCCTAGTCTTCCTTTTGTCACTGACATACTTACAGCTTTTCTTTGTGCTTGACTTCCCCGACCAGATTAAACTCTGTCTGGGTTTTAGCTTTCCTAATCTGATCCCTGGCTGCCTGGACAATTTCTCTGTATTCTTCACAGGCTACCTGACCTTGCTTCCACCTTGGTAGGCTTCATTTTATGTTTGAGATTGCTTAGGAGCTCCTTGTTTATCCATGCAGACATCCTGATGTTTTTGCCCAACTTCCTCTTTGTCAGGATGCATGACTCCAGAGCTTGGAGGAGGTGATCCTTGAATATTAACCAGCTTTCTTGGGCACCTCTTCCTTCCAGGGCTTTACCCCATGGCACTCTGCCAAGCAAATCCCTGAAGTGGCCAAATCTGTTCTCCTGAAGTGCAGGGTAGTGAGCTTACTGTGCGCCCTCCTTGCTGCCCTAAGGATCTTGAGCTCCACCATCTCATGATCACTGGAACCAAGGCTGCCCTTGAGCTTCACATTCCCCAGCAGCCCCTCCTTGTTGGTGAGAAAAGGGTCCAGCAAGGCACCTCTCCTTGTTGGCTCTTCTATCACTTGGAGAAGGAAGAACAGACATGTTTGAACAGAAAGGTGTTGGGGATGTAAGAAAACTATGCATTCAGTCTATATAGTTTAATCATAGTTTATGTCACTAGTGTTTTCCTTCCTCTTTGCTTTTTTCTGATTTCCCATCCATGACTAGCACGACTTTAGTGAAAAAGCCAGTGTTTACAAGGACTTTGGCATCTCTGTTAGTTGTGGCAAAGAGATTATGGTTCCTCTTTAATTTTCCCAGTCAGATTCAGTTTCACATTGATCATTCAGAAAGCAAAATTTTACTAGTGAAAGAGGGAATTCGCTTCTATGATTGAATCCCATGCCTGGTTAACATTCCGAGTGCGCAGAGCAGTGGCACGGTAATTACCAGGTAGCTATATGCCCTTCTGCCTGCATTAAAGCTAAGTCAGCCCGGGTTAATTTGATTGCTTGGAACACAGTGGGAAGGCACTTGGCCAGTCTCTCTGTGATCATGCTCTTCAAATCTATGCGGAGGAGATTATGAATACTGAAGCCTGACTGTGGTGATGTTGCACACGTGCACTGTGTGCTACATACTCTAGAAGCAGTACAGAGTTTAGAACTACCAAAGACAGTAATAGACACTTGTCTGAAAAAAAATTACTGGAGATGGAAGTAAGAAATACGCAATTTCTCGCTGAAGATATTCTCTGTTTTGGGAATGATGTGTATAATTTCAGAAGAATTACTGCCTCAGACTCCAGATTAGTACAGAAAGAGAAGGTAACAGGGATCTGTTACATTAAGAAATTCAAGTCTAGTTTTCTTCTCTTTAATATCAGCTGTCACGATCATGTTGCTAATTTACACTGCAGTTTCCTTAAGAAGATTACTGGGGCCTTGATAGTCAATTAAAGGTTGTATAAAAGAGCCTATCGCCTGCAGAAAAAAGCTTTATGGAAATCTTTAAAATTAATAGCATGTCTTAATTGGCTTTTTAAACTCATATTTGTAAATGTGAAAATGTACAACTGTACTTCTCCTTAGAGAATCATTGTCATCTTTCCAAACTCTTTGATTAAAACACACAGCCTCTATGCAAAAAGTCTCTACTGAAGCAATAGGTATATTTCAATCTCTCTGTTCAAATATACTTGTAGTAATAGTATTAATGGTATTCTGTACCAATAACAGTATCCTTCTCCTGCAATGCATCACTAATGATTTAAACAAACACAATAAAACAATGCTAGGACACTTAATATAATTGGAGGTGGGAATCAAGTAACAGTTGAGGTTCACTGTACGAGAATTTGTATTGTCTCTTATTATTTGAAGGCTCTCGATGACTGCTATCTGATACCTCTTCATCAATTAGAATAGGTACGATATTTCAAGCACTAATTTTGTCTTCCTTTTATTAAACATCAGCATATCACCAGTTTGCCCTATGTGGTAGCACTTTATTTTAGTTTATACAATTTATTTAGCGTTTTTATTCTTTTTTTCCCAGGTATTAAAAATACTACCGGTTTCTATGAAGATACACTATGTTTATAGTTAGTTTAAGAATTCTGCTGACCTAGTAAAGAGAACTAAACTTAAAGACCAAGCACACCTTAAACTGTTAACTGCTAATACAGAACCAAGCTGTTCTGTATTATCCAGGTAGAATAACATGAGATCAGCAGAATTTGGCTTCAGCATTGTAAAAAATAACTCTCACAGAATGCATTATAATTATTGCTTGATTTACAGTAGTGCTTAAAATAGCAAACAGAATCAGGACTCTATGATGCTGGCTGTTAATAAGAAAATTAACAAAATTTTCTTAATCGGCATATAATGCCAAGTTAGAAAATGCACTCTTATGATATAAACTTCTCCTTATTCTTAATATTTCAATTTAACAACTCCCTCCTTTCCAAAAGCCTACTGAAATGACAGTATAATTAGCAAGGTTGCATACTTTTCCCCCTTTGTGTGCGATTATTGCTGTGCTCAGTATGGTCAAGAACAATGATGCCTGAAGCCATGACATCCCAGAGTTATTTCCTTTCTGCTATGGATCTTTTGAGCTCCTCAGTATCAGATATCATTTTACTGGGCTCAGTGTTGTGTTTACTGTACAACTCTTAACCAAACAGATCATTGCTCTGTGCAAACGAGAGTGACATATGCTTCCATGGCAAGTACAGCCCACAGTGGCACTGGCACAGCATCTGTCTGACAGAAATTAGCGCGCTGGAAGCTTGGCTGAACTATGGTGCAAAAGTCATGGAAATGAATACTTTTCACGGGTCCTTCCTACAGATGAAAGCATACTCCTTTGTCAACACTTTCCCCTGATTCTCCAGCTTTTATCTCCCCACTCTTTGTAGTGGGAAACAACATAAGGTACCAAGCTAAGAGGCTAAGACACACAATATTCTTCATGGAAAAGTGAAATTAATCCTGAAAGAGTGTGAAATGATAGTTAAGCCACAGACGTAATTTGCTGGTCTGAGATTTTTCATACAAAAATAAAAAAGGACATCTGTCCTGGTTCCGGCAGG
>VZSF01004863.1:0-32636 GCA_013398295.1 Chionis minor
ATTCTTTGATTCTATGATTCTAAAATGGTTCTTTTAAAACGCCCCATCACTTCCAAGTTTTGTAAATTGGTAAGGTACTTTATCTCCAAAAGATGGTCTCTGAGATTACATGAAAGTTGTTGTAGCTTTTAACCTACAATGATCATTTAGGTATGTAGTAAAGGAAAAGATTATTAGATTTTATAAACAATTGCAACATGGGAATGCACTTTTCTTTATTGGATTGGGATTATGTTACTTAGCTTTATTAGGTGAAGACTATGTTACTTTTAAGTATCTAATTTTCTTCCCATAACTGAAAGAAAAAAGTATGGAGTCAATGAAGTAGATACTTGTAAACCATTATAGTCAGTTTATCTGCTGCCAATTAAAAAGGGATAATAGCATCCCTTTAAAAAGCAACCACTTTAACTACTATTTATTCAGAGAAGAGGAAAAAGAGAAGTATTATGTTTAATGAAATTACATGAGAACAAAGAGGTAAAAGTGAGTGATTTAAAGGACTACCAGTCAAATTTGTATACTCCTTGGTACTGCAGAAGTGGATCCTCATTCCAACACTCATACATATATCCTGATATATTTATGATGAAGTAAAATGCCAGCAATTTTTACATTAAGTCTGTTATACAGTCATCATAGTCTCTGGGAAAGTCACAGGAATAACACCTTTTCTGTTTTCTGTGACTATGTTTTTTAACCATCTTTTCTAAGAGAGGCTATACATGTGCTTTTATTTTACAAATGAAAATAAATTGTACTAGCTAGATTATAAAGGGCAAAATACCACTATTACTTCATTCCTAGCAATAATAACAGTAATAATTCCCCCCTGAATTTTAGTAATTCAGATAATTTTTGAAGGATATTAAGATCAAAAAATTTCAAAGGAAAAATTATGGATTTCAAAGAAAAAATTATGGATTTACAGTTAAAGTATTGCCTCAGTTCAGTCTCATAATCTCCAATCCAGGCCTGAAATTTGAACACCCTCCTTCCCATAATTTATCAACAGTTCTGGCTAACCAGAGAGGTCCCAGTTGACTGGAGGTTAGCAAATGTGATGTCTGTCCATGAGAAGGGCCAGAAGGAGGATCTGGGGAACTGCAGTCTGGGCAGTCTGAGCTTGGTGCCTGGGAAGGTTATGGAACAGATCATCTTGAGTGCTATTACACGGCACGTGTAGGACAACCAGGTGATCAGGCCCAGTCAACATGGGTTCATGAAATGCAGGTCCTGCTTGAGAAATGTGATCTCCTTCTATGACAAGGTGACCCACATATTGGATGAAGGAAAGGCTGTGGATGTTGTTTACCTGGACTTTAGTAAAGCTTTTGACACCATTTCCCACAGAATTCTCCTGGAGAAACTGGCTGCTTATGGCTTGGATGGGTATACTCTTCTCTGGATCAAAAACTGGCTGGAAGACTGGGTCCAAAGAGTGGTGGTGAACCAAGTTAAGTCTAGTTGGTGGCCCGTCACAGATGGTGTTCCCCAGGGCTCGATATTGGGGCTGATTCTGTTTAATATCTTTATCAATGCCCCTGAACAAGGAGACTGAGTGTGCCTTTAGCAAGTTTGCAGGTGACACCAATTTGGGCAGGAGCATCAATCTGCTTGAGGGTAGAAAGGCTCTACAGAGGGATCTGAACAAGCTGAATTGATGGGCTGAGGTCAGTGGTATGAGGTTCAAGAAGGCCGAGTGCCAGGTCCTGCACTTGGGTCACAACAACCCCATGCAGCACTACAAGCTTGGGGAAGAGTGGCTGAAAAGCTGCCTGGCAGAAAACAACGTGCGGTTGTTGGTTGATAGCTGTCTGAATATGAGCTAGCAGTGTGCCTGGGTAGCCGAGAAGGCTGACAGAATCCTGGCTTGTATCAGGAATAGTGTGGCCAGAGGACTAGGGAGGTGATCATCCCGTTGTACTCAGCATTAGTGAGGCCCGACTTCAAGTACTGTGTTTAGTTTTGGGTTGCTCACTACAAGAAAGACATTGAGATTTTGGAGCATGTCCAGAGAAGGGCAATGAAGCTGGTGAAGGGTCTAGAAAAAAAGCCTCACGAGCAGCAGCTGAGGGAACTGGGGTTGTTTAGCTTGGAGAAAAGGAGGCTGAGGGGAGACCTTCTCACTCTCTACAACTACCTGAAAGGAGGTTGTAGCGAGCTGATTGTGAGGGTTTTTTTCCCAAGTTACAAGCCTTAGGATGAAAGGAAATGGCCTCAAGTTGCCAGGGGAGGTTTAGATTTAATATGAGGAAAAATTTTTTCACTGAAAAAGTTGTCAAGTGTTGGAACAGGCTTCTCAGGGAAGTGGTTGAGTTACCATCCCTGGAGATATTTAAAAGACATTTAAATGTGGTGCTTAGGAACATGGTTTAGTGGTGGTTTTTGGCAGCGTTAGGTTCGTGGTTGGACCTGATGATCTTAAAGTTCCCTTCTGACCTAAACGATGCTATGATTCTATGATTCTGTTAAATACTTCTGGGGACTCTAACACCTTTGAGTTTNCAAGAAAGACATTGAGATTTTGGAGCATGTCCAGAGAAGGGCAATGAAGCTGGTGAAGGGTCTAGAAAAAAAGCCTCACGAGCAGCAGCTGAGGGAACTGGGGTTGTTTAGCTTGGAGAAAAGGAGGCTGAGGGGAGACCTTCTCACTCTCTACAACTACCTGAAAGGAGGTTGTAGCGAGCTGATTGTGAGGGTTTTTTTCCCAAGTTACAAGCCTTAGGATGAAAGGAAATGGCCTCAAGTTGCCAGGGGAGGTTTAGATTTAATATGAGGAAAAATTTTTTCACTGAAAAAGTTGTCAAGTGTTGGAACAGGCTTCTCAGGGAAGTGGTTGAGTTACCATCCCTGGAGATATTTAAAAGACATTTAAATGTGGTGCTTAGGAACATGGTTTAGTGGTGGTTTTTGGCAGCGTTAGGTTCGTGGTTGGACCTGATGATCTTAAAGTTCCCTTCTGACCTAAACGATGCTATGATTCTATGATTCTGTTAAATACTTCTGGGGACTCTAACACCTTTGAGTTTGTGAGCATACCCCGGGAGGACTGCCCACTGCACAGGCAGAGTACACTGCCTGGTGTGCCTAGGCTTAATAAATGTGTAGTCCATAGTAAGAACAGCAGGAAAAGAGATACACAAAGATTGTACAGTTATGAAGTTCTGGATGGAATTGGCTCCACTGTCTTCAAATTAAGAGCTGCCCTTGTGTATGAACAGTGTTCTTTCCTTTTGATTTTCCTGAGACATTGGAATAAAAAATCCCACAGAAATCAGCTATAGCATAAAGAAAAACATGTATGATTTACAAGAGGGGAGGGGAAGAGAGAAAAACCTCTTTCCAAAGCAAATCATATTCATTTTATTCCTCTTGTTCATTCTTCTCTTGTCTCTTTCCACTGACAATACAACCATTCTCTTTCCCTATGAATAGCTAAATTTCTTCGTGTCACTCTGAATTGTCCTCCATAGTTAAACCACAATTTCAGTCCAAAATTGAAGCTCTACTGAGGTTTCCACACGTTCTAGTGTTCAAATAAAAATAATTTTTTGTATTTGTTATCTAAATAAAACAGCTAACATAGAAAGTCATTGAAGAGAAATGGTATGATTACATAAGCCCATAGCAAAATAAAGCAAATAAATGCGAAATATTATAAGAAATCTAAAGAACATCCATTAACTCAAAGTAGTATTTTGGAATCAAAATGCTCTTACTATTCAATGTCTAATTGGTAGAAATTTGGCATTTTCAACACTTGCTTAACTGCATGGAAGCCTTGTAAAACACCTGTCTACAGAAACCCACTTGCTTAAAATACTTAAATTTTCTACAAAGCGTTATGACTACATCTGTTCCCACAGTACTCCTGTTAAAAGTTTTGACATTTTGGAAATCACTTGTCAAATTACCTCACAGCAATTTGAGGTATGGTGGAACTATGAAAATCTTTCTCTGAAGCATAACTTCATAAAAGAGTGGTGTTACAGCTGATAATCTGCTACCCAAGGAAAGATTTGCTCTTATTTGTTTTATTCCAAAAGAAATGCTAAAGTTAGAACTTGAACTTGTATGAAGTTTCTCTCCCAGAAAGATTTGGATTCTGCCTCAATGACTAAAATAACCTCTTGTATATCTCTAGTGGAGGCTTTTTCCCCTCCTTGGTGTAAAATTTGTTGTGCTGTGAACAGTCAGGGTGGTTAGTGGGAGGTGTGTGTCAGTTTTAATATTAAGTAAATATGTCATAAAACTGAGAATAATTTAAGGGAAAGACACAGGTGTTGAATGTCTTTGAGTGCCTTGGTGTCTGTTCTTAAGAAACAGTTAAATCCAGGATGATCTTAAGTGGTTTATTTCAACACAAGACTACCTAGAGATTAATGTTCTGTTTTGAGTTTATGTGGCAAGCTTTTTGGTATAGGGGGGACTGCAGGGGTGGCTTCTATGAGAAGACCCCAGAAGTTGCCCCCATGTGAGAAAGAGCCAGTTCCATCAGGCTCCAAGACAGACTCACTGCTGGTCAAATCTGAGGCTATCAACAACATTCGTAGTCCCTCTGTGCTATCATATTTAAGAAGGGGTAAAAAACAGTTCACAACAGCAGCTGGGAGAAAGAAGTGAAAATATGCGAAAGAAACAACTCTGCAGATACCAAGGTTGGTGAAAAAGGAAAGGGAGGAGATGCTCCAGGTGCCAGTGCAGAGATTCCCCTGCAGCCTGTGGTGAAGACCATGGTGATGCAGGTTGTCCCCCTGCAGGCCATGAAAGACCACAGTGGAGCAGATATCCATCCTGTAGCCTATGGAGGATCCCACACTCTTGCAGGTGAAAGTGCCCTGAAGGAAGCTGTGATGCCATGGAAAGTCCACTCAGGATCAGGATCTGTGACCCCACAGAGGACTCACATTGGAGAAGGTCAGGAAGGACTGTATCCTACGGGAGGGACCCGATGCTGGAGCAGTGGAAGAGTATGAGGAGGAAGGAGCAGCAAGAGTGTTATGAACTGATCACAACCTCCATTCCCCATGCTGCTGTGATACTCAGAAGGTAGAAGGTAAGAGAAGTCAGGAGTGAAGTTGACCCTGGGAAGAGGGGATGGTTGAGGGGAAAGTTAGATTTATCCTTATTTCTTACTACCTTATTCTTTTAAATCAGTAATAAATTAAATTAATTTCCCCAAGTTGAGCCTGTTTTGCACATGATGGTAATTGTTAAGTGATCTCCCTGTCCTCATCTTGACACAGGAAATTTTTGTCATATTTTGTTCCCCTGTCCTGTTGAGGACGGAGAGTGATAGATTGGCTTGGTGGGCACTTAGTGGCCAGCCGAGGTCAACCTACCCCATATTCTTATATGAGGGAGCGTGTGGCAAAGATTTGCTTTTGCCAGGGAAATTCCAGGTTGTTATTCAAGTCAGACAGATTTAAAATGCAGTAGCTATCTGAAGGCCATGCAATTCAAATGGTTCTTTACAAGTTCATTTTCTATTTTATGAATGGCACAAGCGAGGGTCTAGAAAAAGGGATCATGAAGAAATTTATCTTTCAAAAGGGGGTTAACAATTATGCAAACCATAGATTTAATTTTAAATGTCAAACATATGCAGAAGTACATTTGAGATCTGAAACACTGAAGGCAAAATCTTTCCAAATAACACAGGCAAGGCTGTGTTAAAATGTTCTTGGTTTTGGAATTTATCCATGTTATGTCATTTCCAAATTGAGAGGAAAAAAATTTAAAAAAGGAAATAGTTAATGGTGAAGAAACCACCTCTATTATTATTATGCTCATTACAACTTCTGAACTGTGAGATTCCTGTATCCATAAAAATGTGTTAGGATAAGCATCAGGATAAACTTAAACATGTTACTTAAATTTGTGTTTGCATGTGGAATCAGTTTTGCACCTCCAGTAAGACTGAGGTGTTTCATATTTTCATATCTTTAAACCAAACTATATTAAGTCTAGTTAATACCTTTGACAGAATTAATACATCTCTCTGATTAATTTACAAAGAATTTACAGAAGCACAGAATCACTTAGGTTGGAAGAGACCTTTAAGATCATCAAGTCCAACCATGAACCGAACACTGTCAAAACCACCCCTAAACCATGTCCCTAGGTACCATGTCTACCCATCTTTTAAATACCTCCAGGGATGACAATTGCACCACTTCCCTGGACAGCCTGTTCCAATGTTTGGCAACCCTTTTGGTGAAGAAATTTTTCCTAATAACCAACCTAAACCTCCCCTGGCAGTTTTTAACCACTGAGCAGTTTTTTATAGCAATACACTAAATTCCTTACTCGATGAAAAACAGTGGAAATGAGTGTGTATCAATTTTTTTGTGGTTAACTCAAAGAAAGAATGGCAACTAGGAGGGTAGCTTTCTTCTAGCAGGTAAAGGAGAGTTTTATTAGTTTCATTCAGAGGTGCTTGCAGTCTACCTGGCTGAAATCTGACACTGATGACAGCTGAGGATGTCGCAAATAAAATTCTTAATATATATATATGTCTTTTACAACCTTTGTAAAGCACACAGTTTCATTAGTTATATGTCCAGGGGATTAAGTGCTGGAGTTCACATGTTCCGTCAACAAAGTATAATTTTCTTGCAGCTAAACTGAAGTAAATCAGAAGGAATTCTGCTGAAGTTAGCTGGTGGTACATCATCTCTGTACACAAGGAAAGAATCAAATCTAAGACTGGATGCAAAGTATTTTGCTAGGCCCAATGGTTTGATCCTTTCACAAAAAAGCAATGCCCCTAACAATAATTCTGATGTGCCCCGAACTTTGTTACGAAAACTATGACTTTTTCTGAATAATAAAAATGAAGAAAAAAAAAAAGGATCAGTAAGCCAGATTTCCATCTGACATTTGGCTTACTGTTGACAAAAGTAACACATGGGGAACCGCTTTGGAATAGACCAACTTTCACTGTGCTGGAATTTGTTACTATGCATTGCCTTTTTGACACAGAAGCTGAGCAAGTTGCTATTAAAGCCTGTTACACATTATGTTCTTATGTATTCCAGGGAATGGGTATTCTGGGAAACTGCTGGTGATTGCACTTTATGATGCTTTGTTTACTGGAATAGCTAATAAATTAAGCTTGTTTCATAATGTCCACAAGCAAAAAAGCCTGTGCAGTTCCATTAGTATAAAACTAGAATAGCACAATAGTGAATTACGTCTAAGGTTTCCTTTCCTATTTCTTTTAACAGCTTGATAGATTGGCTTTGATTCTAACATATCTTCATGTGATTTATATTTTGGAGAAAAAGATTACTGAGGTAATAAAACCCACAACAACTGTTGGTTTCTCTATGAATTCATTCTTTTCAGTTGAAGCAGCTTATATATGATTATATAAATTGTATTTAATCATGGATTATGAAAAAAGATGATTTTTTTCTACATTTGCTAACTCAAGCATTCAGCTGTCTTACCCACAGAGGAATATCTGGTGATTTGATTCTCATTTCCTTTTCAAAACTTATACAAAAAAAATGAAAATGTGAACTAGGAAAAGAACCAAACAACTCAAAAACCAAAGAAGAAACTGTGGAAATCTTAGTATTCAGATAAAAGCAGCAAAACACTGACTATCTTCCAGTTTCTTTCAGAGAAAATTCAAGCTTGTCATACAGGAAAAGCAGTCATACAATATTTCATTGCCTTGCCTTTCTCCTGCATACTCATATACGTATTCTAATTCCCTTTTAAAGTACTTGTAGATTTTTTCCAACACTTGCTTTTTTTCTGAAAGCCTCTTTATTTTCTGTTACCATTTTCTGAATTATTTTTCATATACCAACAGGGCTCAGAATTGGTTCAGAAAAATAAAACCACTACTATGTCAGATACTTTAACATGAAGTGAAAACTTTCCCATATCGTAGGCGTATTCAAAGTGTAAATTATGAGTACAACCATATTCTTCAATATCTGTAGTTTATCATTAAGTTTATTGCTTTTTAGGGCATACAATAGATCTTAAAATCAATGATTCTATATCTAAATTAAGCGGTGCAGCATCTCTGCAAGAATTTTTTTGCCATTTCAGTAAGATTAATAATGGTTTTACAAAGAAAAAACAATATATCTGAAGAGGTGTATCTTGGGGGAAGGGAAAGTTAAGTCTTTTCTTCCTTTCATTTCTGGCACAACAGGTCAGTTCAGTCATAGAGATACAGTTTGGTAATGAGTTCACTGAGTTAATAAACTAATCCCTAATTGGAGCTCATGTTGAAGTACTACTGCAGGCATGGCACAGATGTCCTATGTAATGAAGTAAGTTTGCACCTCAAGTTCTCTGTCAAATGTGCTTTATGACATTTTCTTCTAACATTGTGATAAATACAAAGACAATTTGAGATATTCAAAAGTGTGACAGCATACTCAGCATAGGCAACAGACATTGTATTCTAGTTACCACCATAATCCAGATGCTACCAAATGTTGCCTGTAAGCAGGCTCCAGCCATATTAAGTACAACAGCTGATTTGCCTGGAATCGGACAGTGCCAGGCACAAACACATGTATTCTCAAACAGCCTTTCCATTTTTAGATGGCAAATTTAGGTATATATATATATTAGGTAAATAAGTATATTTAACATACCTTTTGAAAAGAGTCTGTATTAATCAAAAAGCTGACACTCTTTGTTGTAATAGTCTTGTAAAAAGGTACATGTTAATGTTCTGTTGATTATGCCAGATTGCTGCTCTCTTTCTTTCCTTCTGCATTAGATTCAGAGTGCCCAAAATGACAAGCTAAGGAAACTACTTCTCTATCAATGGCTTCTTCTTTGGCAGGCTTCACAAGCAATCTCGTTGGCAACTTTACAAATGCCTCTGGGTCTCTCAGAGAGTAATCTGATGTGCTGATAGAGAAGATGCCTGGTATTCTTGAATATTATTTTCTTTTAATTCATTTCCCTTTCACAGTATTCTATTGTACGTAGGAATATATTTAGTTTGAAGGAAATTAGGATACATGGAAAATACGTCTTCTGTTTCTTCAGTCTCCTAGAAAAAGATCAACAAATGAAGATCACCTATGATTCTCCAGTTGAATTTAGTGGCCTAGTACTTAAAAAGAAGTTTCCAGTAATGGTCATGTCAAAAAAAAGTCTGTTTTATATTTTGGAGATCTTACAGGATCCAAGTTACACTGTGATCTTCTGTCTTTTGAAAAAATACTGCCTCTAGTATCATGCAAGAGGAGCCCAAGAGATGTAATACACAGGAAAATGGTGATTTTATTTTAATTTAGTTTAGTTTAGTCTAATCTAGTTTTGTTTTGTTTAGTTTGTCAATGCCAGTTTTTCACTTGAGCTATGCTTCAGAAGCTTGCCTTGTTGCTAACAGCCCCCCTTCCCAATGTCCCAACAGCGATACACAACAGAACAGGCCTGTATATTATTGTAAGATAATTTAAAAAGATATTTAGTGATTGAGAAAATCATGAAAAAAACCCTTGTATTGGGTTTATGTGACAAGATTTTCGTAGCGGGAAGGGATGCAGGGGTGGATTGTGTGAGAAGACACCAGGAGCTGCCCCCATGTTGAACAGAGCCAGTTCCAGCAGGCTCTAAAACAGACCCACTGTTGGTCAATGCTGAGCCCATCAGCAACACTGGTAATGCCTCTGTGATAACATATTTAGGAAAGGGTAAAAAAAAACTTTGCAGCAGCTGTAAGAGAGGAGCAAGAAAAGGTGAGAGAAATAGCCCTGCAGACACCCACGTCAGTGAAGGACGGGGGAGAGGAGGTGCTCCAGATGCCAAAGCAAAGTTTTCCCTGCAGGCCATGGAGGACCACACCAGAGCAGATGCATACTCTGCTGCCCATGGATGACCCCACATCAGAGCAGGTGGGTACGCCCTGTAGGAAGCTGCAGCCCATGAATAGCCTATGCCATGGCAGGCTGCTGTCAGGAGCCACGGTCTTCGGAGAGGAGCCCGTGCAGGAGCAGGTTTTCTGGCACAAACTACAGGTTGTGGGGAACACATGTGGGAGCAGTATGTTTCTGAAGGACTGTATCCTGTGGAAAGGAGCCATGCTATAGCAGTTCTTGGAGAACTCCTGCACATGGGAAAGATCCACATTGGAACAGTTTGTGAAAGACTGCATCCTGTGAGAGGGATACAATGCTGGTGCAGGGGAAGAGAGAGGAGGAGGAAAAAGCAGAAGAGACAAAATGTTATGAACTGACTGTTACCTTCATTCCTTATTCCCCTGCAGTGCTCCAGAGAGGGAGGAAATAGAAGAGTTAGGAAGAAAGAAATGAAGTTGTCCCTGTGAAGTTGAGGAGGGGTGGGAGAAAGATGTTTTTATTTTTGCCTTAGTTTCTCACTCTCATACTTTATTTTTGATTGTCATAACTTAAATTCATTTTCCCCCAGTCCAGTCCGTTTTGCCTGTGATGGTAATTGGTGAGTGATCTCCCTAGCTTTATTTCAGTCTATGAGTCTTTTCTCCTCATTTTCTTCTCCTGTCCTGATGAGAAGGGGGAGTGAGAGAGTGGCTTTCTGAGCATCTGGCATCCAGCCAAAGGTAACCCACCAGAATGCTGTATGTCTGTACTATTCAGAAATGCCATAGATCAAAATTATTATTGTGCCTCAGCCTAAGTTTTCATATCAATTTTCCTTCTGTAATGGGGTGTGAAAATCAGAAAAGAACACAGTGTGAGCTATTTTAAATGAATTAAAAACATGTTTACTTAGTAATTTTGAGAGTACATATTAGGCAGTTAATTAAAGATTCATCTATAAATGCTCATTTAGTGGAGTACTGCATTTACCACAACATCATTTAATTCCTTTCAGTGTGTTACCAGAAGGATATAAAGGCTTAGATTATTTTTAATACTAAACAGCTTTTCAAAGTATTGTACAACCTTTAATTTATTAAATTTCTTAGGAAGTTAATGAAATATTAAATGTAGGGGTTTTTTTTCTTTTAAAATTTTCCTGAAAAAGAAGAAACTGTAGGAAAAAACACTCTCCCTCGTATTAATAATCTGAAGTAATAATTTGTTCTAACACTGTTTTATTATTACAGTTATGTCAATAATAAACTGCAATACTATTTTATCTGTTAACATTCTGATTTGAAAATAGTGTAATTCTTAAACTTTGCTACATTTTTTATTTTGACAAATTTTAAATACCTTCAAATCCATCTAGTTATTGCTTCATTGCAATCTGTTTCTTTGCAGTCTTTTTGACCCTTTGATTTATGAAGAGTTCCCAAGCTTTATCTGTATCTTCAAAGTTTGCTTGTTGAAAACAATAAACACTGAAATAAGCCTGTGTATTTTTTTTAATCAATAATATTTTTCTTTGTGGAGCTGAAAAAAGATAAAAAAAATTATGTTGTGAACATCATTAAGGATTTGTAATAGCATAATCTAAAAATGCAACTCAATTTTGTGGTAGAATATAAATTTAAAAACAGAGGTGGACTGGAATAAAACTACTTACTACCAACTACTAATTCTATAATCTTCAGAGGAACTGCTACAGTTATCTTGCAGTATTTACAGAGAAGAGAGTGAGGAGAAGTACCATCTATGTCAAGAAACCCCTTAGGAAAGAAACAGATGAATGAGACGGGAAATGTGCCAGCCTTTAGCTTGTGAAGTCTGTTGTCTTGAAAAACTGTCTCCATTTAGACTGCACTTAAAAGATAATGTTGACATATTCCTTATCTTGAACAAAATTACATTATATATATAATTATTCATTGTTTCAAAGTGTTTACCTGCTGACTTTCTACATACCATAAGGTGCTTATATCAGCTGTTATGTGTGAGACCTTATAAGGACTGTTTTGCATTGGAGGTAGTATCAGGCCACTGTAGACTGTCATTTTCTGCTTTCAGAAGCAAGTTGAACAATATTTCTCTAACGTGTAGAATGAATCTTCATATCTGTATGTTATACCACAGTCTTCTGGATGGTGCAATCACCATGCTTTTGCCATGAATCTCCACACTTGAGGAAACATGAGGAAAACAGGTTCCGCACACAAGCCAAACGTTAGAACTGTGTCTATATCCGGCTGTGATGCACAAATGCAAACAGTTAACACAGCCTGAAGAAATAAAAATGTAATATTTATTTAAAAAAATAATAAAAATCCATATGCATTTTTTTGCTCTGGAGCTCAAAAAAATGGAGAAATAATCACAGATATTGCTCAGATTGTCAGCTGTATCAGTAGAAGGCATTTAGTTCTATTTTGGTTTAAAAGTTTTACTAAACGTAGAGCCAATACATGTCCGTTGTCTTTTCATAGTTTGATTCCATAGTATGTAGTGCATTTTTTTTTTTTATTTATACACAATATACATACCTGGTTGACATCTAAATCATACTTTGGAAGCAACTTTTGAGAAGTTGAGAGAAAATGTCTCAGAGCAACTTGTGATTCAAACCTGTTTAAAATTAACTAATAACATTTCCTATGACAAGAGCAGTAATCAACAGCTTCTTAGTAATTTGAGGAACATTTTGTTCTTTTTATATCAGAAATTATGATGTACACAAAGCAGAGCTAATATTTGTCTGTTACATTGATAAACACCTGGAAATATAGCACATTTGCAGCTATATTGCAGCTGGCTTGTTGGGATCATAGAAGTAATGGAAAGTCACAGAACACCCTACTGATTTTGTCATGTTAATCTAATCTTTGCATAATTACATTCTCATGTTAAAATTTTCATATAGTTATTATACTTCATAATTCATCTGTGAGTCCAACAGCCTCAGTATTCTGTGTGTTTGTGTGTGATGCCTATGGCACCCACTAGTTGGTAGTTCAAACATTTCTGTCAGATGATTTTCTTTCTTTCATGTGGGTGCCTTCTTTTTATACGTTTTCTTTACTAACAACTGGATCAATAGAATTGAAAGTGATTTTTTTCTTCTTGGGCTCTTGATATAAGCTTTCTTAGTATCTCATGGTATTCTGCGTATATGGACATTTGGTATTAGTTATTATTATGGTCATTAGCTATTATATGGACACCCTCAATATCTCCAAATATTTCACTGATATGTTTTTTTAAATGCATCACAAGTTTCAAGTCTTCACTTATTTCAAAAGGCAGATGCAAAAACATTTATCTGCCCCAGGGTGTACTGAAGTATACAATTCAGATGATTCCTCATCTAATCTGACTCGCCAATATCTGTTTTTCAAATTTAGGGCAGTAAAATATGTTTTACAAGCTTGTCAGTCCTGAATATCCGGTGGGGAAGACAGAGCAAAATGTCTTAATACAGTCTTGCTAAAATCTGTGGGATCCAGTCAAATCTCGGTCCCCACTGTCTCTTTTTTCAGCCACAGGCAGTTAACCTACAGAAAGCAGCAACGAATGCTTCGTTTCCTAGCTAAAGAAATTCACCCCTCAATTCATCTGCCACTGTAAAAAGATACATCAGAGCTATATAGAGGACTCGTATATATCACAGTTAGCTGATATATCAATAGTGATATGCAATATTTCCCCTGAAAGTCTTTTATCCTCTGCTGCAGAGTGCAATGATTTGGAGAGTCTTGATGTGCAATATGTCTGTTCCATTTACTAAGTTAGGTTTAGATACGAGGTAATCACGTTGAAAGGTGAAAAACCATCACATGCTCTTCTTTCACAAAGTAGGAACAAGATAGCTATTACAGCTGGGTTTTGTTTCTTTGTTTGTTTTCATCTACCTCTGTGTTTTTTCTTGTGGATATGGAAGTGTTATTCAGATTTTGGTCTCAGACTTCTCTTTTGGTGTATTTCTGAGACAGGAAGTTTTACCAGTGACACAGTGACAGGGAGCACACACTACAGTGACGTTAATAGGACACCATGACACCCCTCATCTCTGTAGGAAACCTGCACCTGGAGCCGTTGAAAATGTTAGCTAATGACAAAGTCATTTTGACCCATGATTTTCTCAGTTCTTCCAAATCTCCTCCTGTCGCATATTGTGAAATGTATCATGCTCTGCAAGCAGTGGAACATGGACTTTAAGCCATTCAGAATTAAACATCTGTTACATGAATGCCCGCTCTTGCACATTACGGATTTGCTGACTGAGGATATCTCTTATAGTCATTTGTTCCTATATGTAGAATGCATCCTCTAAAGTTAAGAGTAATTTCTTGTTGTAATGAGCTGTGCATTCTGATTTTCCTCTTATGTCAGAATACAGTGTACAGTACTAGAAGACAAGATTGTACTCACTTATGTTCATCCAAAGATTTGCGGGTTATTTTCCTGAATAAATTAGTCATATTATACACAAAGGAAAAGCAATATATTGTTCTGCATTTGTGGTATATTATTCCAGAAGCTGATTTATCTTTTTTTTTTTGAGATGCATCTACAACTGAACTTTCACTTGCCATGCTGTGATGATTTTGTCTACGGGTTCATGCAACGTTTTTTCTTGTTGAATATGAGGGACATGAAACCACATATTTTGCTTTTGGAAAGCCATAGCTATCTGCCCCTTAGTTCTTTCTTAGTGGCACTGAATATCACACTACTTTTAAGCAAGTAAATTTCAGCATTTCAAAAGTTCTTTCAGTCTTTTTTTTTTTTTTTTTTNACTGCTGTTATATACTAGTTGATCTGCTTTTTCTCCTAATAAGAAGACCACAACAGTAATTCAGGTACGAAAGTTTCTTGTAAGATTATGCTGAAAGTTTGTCTAAGAAGTCATACAAAGTGGAAAACAATTAGAGTTGATTCCCCTAAAAAGGTGGTAGAATATTCAAAGTTTTTTCTTATGTTGTTTTCAGCAGGGATGACTGTGTTCAGTCACCGTCTCTTTTAATCAGACCCTTTTGTAGATTTAGATGCCATTTCACTTGTCTACGAGATGAGGGGGTATAATCATTGGCTGACAACCCCTCCACATTTTTATTCTGTAAAAAGACCAAAAACCTTTTGGTCTTGTATTCATGTATTTACTGTGCCTGTAACAGAACATTTGCTCCATACTAAAAAGTGGCCATTTTCAACAAAATGTTGTGCTATTTTTTGTTGCACCTTGTGGAACACTTGATCTCAGACTGATGTCTCAAGAAGAGCTTTCTTTATTAGACAAATTTAAATTTAGTGTGTACTAATCTTGTACAAACATTCTGTTTGAATCCTATCAGATGTCTTTCTATATACATAATTCTAAAGAATTCTAAAAAATTAATGCAATAAGGAAAAAATATAGATATATACGTATGTTTTTCTTGTTATTCTTGAAATTATTTCATAGCTAATTAATCAAACAATAATTAATTTTGTATGCTATAATTAAAAAAAATTGAAGAAAAAAATTATTTTATTTCTGTAAAACACTTGAGTTTAAAAGCCTCACATTTTACAGTGATTGACTGACCAAATGAGATCACTTTCCAAATGAAAAGGAATAAAAAAATAATTTTGAGGACAAAAGGAGGTTGTGAAATTTTGTCATAATGTATGTTGATTAAGCGTCTTTAATATAAAAGCAAATAAGAGCCTAAGGCAGAGTTTTGAGAGATAAACATAAATATATTTATATATTTACCTCTCAGAACACCAAGAAATATTGGAGATACAAGTTAATAAAGAAAAGAATAAGCATTAAGTAGGAAAATAAGTAGGTATGTAAGTATGTAAATATTGAGAGGGCAGATCATCCATTTATCCCAAGAAAAGATGAACTAAGTCTCAATAGACATCTCATCTATTTTTACAAAGTGTCCCTGTGCCAGAGAATCCACAACCTTAAGGACAAATAAAGTATGTATTAATAAATAATCTTAAGAAAGACTCAGAATAAGCTAATCTGGGTGAAAAAATATTTAAAAGAAACCTACCAACATCCTTCTGGAAAATTTTGAAAAGAAATTTCACTTTTGGAAAGACTCTTCCCTCCATGTCAGACTGTATTCTGCTAGGCTCCACATGTATTGCCTCTCACTGTAAATTGTTCAGTAAACATGCCTTATACAGGATCTCTTCACTTGTCTAGGCTTACCCTGGCCTGAGTTGGGTTTATTTTGTTTCAGCTGTGACAACATCTGTCTTGGGAGTCAAGAGATAATTGTCAAAGCAGAAAATTGTGCAAAGGAAGCAAAAAATAACCCCAAGTGGACCCCAAAGCTGAAGAGGAAGAAATCTCCACCATCAGTATTGAACTCCTAGAAAATAATCCTTTATAATGTCTGGAGGTATCAATGGCATAAAGGAAGATCAGATAGTACACACGAATATCACAACACTGAATTGTCCTTTCCTAAATGGAAAGGATAACAAGGAGGAAAAATGTGGACATTATTAATCATGGGACAGAAAAAAAAGACAAAAGGGAAAAATATGATTAAGCTTTGAAGAAAGACCTTATATTCATGGCCAAGATACATATAGCTAGATAAGAAAGTATCAGTTCCATTATACAAGGCATTGGTAAAGCCACTCTGGAATACTGTGTACAGTTCTGGAAAAACCTGATCAAGAAAGATGAACTCAAATCAAGCAAATGCAAATTCTGTTTTTAAAAATTATTAAAGATAATAATCTTATATATATCTTATAATAATGGATAGAGAATCTATTCCAGCTCATAAACCCAAGATAATAAAAGTTCTTGACTCAATTACATTTGCAAAACAAAGACTAGAGAGGAATAGGGTTGTTCCCCTTAAATATATGAGGAGAAACAACAGAAAAAACCAAACATTTAAATTAAAGGCTAAAGTTGGGATAAAAAAAAATCATACAAAATGGGCAGAAGTATTTGTGGTTGAAATGAAAACAAAACTTCTATTATTAGGTCAGTGCAGTCTTCTAACAGAGGTTTCCTAAACAAGGTAATCCATGAGATCTCTTCTTCTATTCCTCATCTCTCCTGTTGTGGGGTTTCTTTTTTCCTTTTTTCTTTTTTTTTTTTTCTATTGCATTTTTTCAAAGATAATAAGTAACTAAGGATTTGAGTGTTTATGAGAAAATGTTTTTGATAACAGGTATGAAACTGGAGTATTGCCATTTAAAAACAGGTGTAAAACTGTAAAACATATTTAAATGTATCCATGAGGCTAGAAATACTGAAGAAGCAAACCCAAAATATCTCAATAAATACCAAATTCTAAATAGTACTTTAACAGTTTCTTTGTAATATGTTCACTATATCTGTACTACCCCATAACAAAAATTAAATAGACTGTCAAAATTTCCTCTTCTTATTTATCACTGACTTTATTTATTTAGCTATCAATTTTATTTAGCTTTTATTTTTAATTTTGTTCAGTTTTTCACTAGCTTTAATATTTTTTTACATATTTTGCATGATGCTTCACTCATATCTAGATAAAAAATAAACTTTCTGGAAGAAGCTGTGATTTGCATGTCATGGGTTAAGATCTCTGTCACTCCTCAGTATCCTGGTTACCTCCAGGAACAAAGCAAAGAAATTGAAAAGCACTCGGAAGTACCCACCTCTTTCTCATTTTCAGCTGTGTAATAGAACAACAAAACATCTGTGTGTGTGAGTTATTCTCTCAGTTCTCTCCTTTCTTTCATCCAAATTTTCAACATCATCCTCTCAATATGCCAAGCCTAAAAGGTAGAACAAAACCCTGTGTCTAAGAAGCACAAAACAAGATGGTAATGAATAACCCTAAAAGGGTGCAACTTGAATTTCTTTAGTAGACACCATTTTCTCTAACCATGATTCAGATCATGATTCAGAAAGCCTGCTCTGTCTCAGCCTCGAACCTCTAAATGAGTCCTCACGGATAAAGTCCTTGAAAACAGTAGGTATCTTTACCATTAAGCCTGAGGTAAACTGATGCCCGAATTGGAGCTCTGGCAGATAGAGAGATGAAACTTACTACCTAATACTCTCCTGGGTTACTATTTTGTCTTTCAAATTATGTTGATAAACCTTTAGCAATGGGTTTTAACAGTTTATGGAGCAGTAAAGACAGAACTATGAACCAGGATTTAAAGTCTGTATTGGAAAAGACCAGAAAACATGTGTTTGTAAAATATAACACTGACAAAATCTTTCAATTTCATTAGGAAATGCCTACTAAAAATAAACAGAAGTAGGTGAGGCTTAATAATATCTGGTAGTATGAGAAACGAAGCTTTGTCCTATCTTCCAAATAGCCGCTAACCGAATACTCAAACAGTTAAACTACCTCACTTTCTCACTTGGCTATGCTACCAAACATGCAGATGAAATGTACAGTGACGTAGTACAGGCCAGGCAGTAGCAATGGCAAGATGTCATGCTCATGTGTGTGAGGACTTGGTTTACAGACCTTCAGAGCAGAAATGTTCTTAGAAATATCTGTCTACGTCTACATCTGTCATTCCAATAATACATTGATTTTAAAGGAAAATGATAACAAATTATTTGTCAATGTTCATTAACTATGTACAGCTTAACATTTGATCCAGAACATCAAACTCCTGTGTTTTGATGTGGAGATCTTGAGGAATTCTTATTCTGTTGTCCATTGAAGTGAAAAATGCAATGAAGAATAAAGAATTCAAATTCCACATTAGAAGACCTGAATAAAATTGTTTCCTTCCATCAAAAATAGAAAGAAACACAGAAACTTATCCTTTCCATATGTCAAACTGCATCTACAATTGTTCAGATGGAGGACTAGATGGATCCTCCTAATGACTGAAGAAGCATAAAATGTTTCAGAGAGATACTTACTTTTATAATATCTTAAAAGCTCAATAAGGGAAAAATTAAGTTACAGGGAGGAAACATTGTAGAAAGGAAAGAGTGCTGCAAAACTGTTTCTGCAGCAGCTGTAGCACAATACAATATTAAGGTATTTCTCAATGCATGGGTTTTCGTTCTACAGCAACAGATAGCTGCGGTTTGTGGACATGCAATATATGGATTTTTGTAGGCTAGATTTACAGAACATCATTTATGTTAAACCAAAGAATCAGGAACAGCTATTATCTAACAAAGAAGAATATTGCACATATAATAACATACATTTTAATCTATTATATAAGCAGATTTCAGGCAGCATTAGTTGACATCATTAAACTCCATGTCCTTGTCATTGCAGTTTCCATAGAAACTAGTATTGCAAAAGAAAATGGGAGAAAAAGGATNCAAAATACCTCATGAAAATCAACAAGTTGTAGTTTACCAACCTTAGAGACTCAACCTAGTGACTCAATCTGTGTATAGAAATCCTGTCAAAGTTAATGGCAGTTGTGACAGACACAGCTGCATCAACTGCTTTGTTGTGAGTGGCATTAGATTAGTTAGGGTACACTAGTCAGTTCAAATATTGTATTAGCACAGTGTCTTAACAGAGGGGTTCGTTTGTTTTTTTTTCTTGAGAAGGAGGGGGAGAGAAGAGATTACATCCTAGGGCACAGAAAACACCTATGAATTTTATACAGTCAGTCTCTCTTAAGTTTTTACTTTCTTTCTGAATGAACTGACATCACATGAAAATACTGATTTGTGTTCTTATTTAATTTTCTGTATACTATATCCCTATAATACACTTCATTTGAAACACTTCCTTGTTGTTTCACTTCATTTATTTGGCACAACAGGAATAAAAGTTCTATTTAGTACATGTTACAGTGATGAAGTAGCTTCTGGCTTTACAATAAAACCAGAGGTATTTACTATGTAATGGTAGCTCTTTGCACTAAAAATGTCATTGGCATCTGATATTATCAGTCTTATATTACTTACAACCTGAAAATACTTCCAAACTGTATCACCAGAACCTCAACTAGTTATGATCTGAAATGTGTATTAGAATAATACAGAACTGTTCAGAGGGAAGATTCCATTTTCTGATGGTTTCCCTGTACATGTTTAAATTCTGTATATATTACATCTACAGTACACCAGAAACTTTAATTTGTCTCTAATCTGTAATAAAAATAAGTCTTGATTGCAAAATTGTGACAAGAAACACAAAATACTTTAAAAAAATCAAGTGCTACACTTGCCATTTCTTAGTAACACAGGATTTGATATACAAGAATCTCACTGCAAATTTTAATTCTTGCATTTACCTTGGGAATGGAACACGGGTTCTGATTTTGAAATGGAAAAAATTGTGTTTAAGTCCCAGATGATTTATTCAAAGGTGTGCAGCATCTTAACTACAAATCTCCTGAATGCAAGTCATGAGGGCATTAGACCATAGTGTTACTCACCTTATGCATCATTTAATATTGTAACCAAGTAATATGAACCAAACTTAGTTATTTTTATAATCAATGGAATTACTGTGCAGGAACTGATTTGAACTGATTTTTTTTTTTCCCCAGATCTTTTCAAAGAAGGCAGGAGCTGATGTATTGTGCAGTATGGAATAAGAAAGGATTATATTGTAGTTGTACGATGCAAGGGTCATTACGAACAAAGGAAAGAGATAAGACCTCACATGTAGATTATGATGGTAAACTAGACAGATGTTATAACAGAATCACTTGAGTGCACCGATATTTTCAACAATGCCCATGTCACACAATCTGCATGTAAATAAACTACAATTTATTCTATCAACTATAGAAAGAATATTTAAGAGCTGCTTGATTTTTTCTTTTTCACAGGGCTGCAATGTATGCTAATGCATCAATCTTTACTTTCCTCCTGATTAACTAAGTTCATATTTCCTGCCATTTTTTAAGTGTTTGTGATATTTTTCATTTCATTGCACTGCCTTTACAACTTACAGCCTAAGAAAAATTCTATCAATTACTTACAATAATTTTATTTTATTTTACAATACTAGAATGTAAAATTACTATATCATATTTCAACGCACCAAAGCTGATGAAATAACAGGTAAGTGGAAAGAAAAGAGAGCAAATGTTTAACACAAAATTCTCACCTAGATAAGTATTCCCTATGTGTATATTTTTATTATCTTGTAAACCATCTTTTAATACGTTACACCTGTGGTCTGGATAATTAGGTTTTAGTCCATGTTCCAAAGTCCAATATATAGAAAAGGTTGTGTTTATGAAAATACCTCCTTTTAGGTAGGAAAGGACTGCTGACCTGCCACTGCAGTAGTATTCTGTGTAAATTCATCATACAGTGATCTATAAATCAAAAATTTGTGTCCAAGAAATAATATTGAGTAACCCATTATGCAATCCATTTCAGGTCAACATTTTTAAAGAGAACTTCATATAGAAATCATATGTTTTCAATTGTTTTCTCTCTTTTGTTATCTCTTCCCCTTTAATTATACTTGGAATACACAGAGAATTTGAATGAAGCGTGCAAAATCAGAAAGTTCTGCTGGAGGCAGTGGGAAACCACAAGTTCTCTGAAAATAGTTCTAATCTTCCAGAAATATCCAAAAACTGGGGTTCGGAAAAACTTTTCCAAAGGTGTGAGACAAAACAATGATGCAGAGGGGAAATGTCATTCAAAAATAGTGTTGACCAAATCATGAAAACATATGCAAGGAGGTTTTATTGTGTGTATTTGGTTGCAGCACTACTGTTACTGAGCTAATGGCTGCTTTTGGTCTCACATGCCTAACCCAGATCTAATATCAAATACTGATGAATTATATGATATTTAGTATTGCAACTCCATCGCTCTCAGATGTTTCTACTTTATTTTATTTTTCTAGACTGCACTGAAAGTGACTAATTTCTTCTGGAATTCTCGGAAACACAACAAAGCTTGACAGTTTTATACCCTGGTTTTACAGGATGGTACAAATGTTAAAATGAAAAGAATTGGGTAACTTCTATAATTAGTATTTTTGGAATACTGTTACTGTATTTTTCCTCTATTTTATTCGTTCTGAAACTTAATTTTTTTGTTGCTGTTGTTGCTACTTCAAGAATGTCTATCAAGAAGAATGGCTAAAGCTCATTCGTTTACTGGAAAATGAGCAATGAGTCCAGAGGAAAAAATACTGAAAACAAATGAATTTAACAATCAAGAAATAATCTGTTCCATTCATGAAGTCAGAAAGACCTTTTGAACTAGCGGGTAAGAAAAAGCAAAAAGAAATAATGCTGTGTCCTTGTTATTTATGAGGCTATTTATATATGAGGCTGACAATCTTTACGAAGTTTTGGGTTTCGATTTAAGACAAAACAGTAGAATAGAAACTACTTGAATTTTACTTGTAAACTAGCGGCCAAGAAAATCTTGGCCCCTCAGGGCCAAATGCAAGTAGTCAAAATGAAAGTTGTTCAGGGTTCAGTGTAACTTAAGGTAGTCTAGGGGCTTCCATTTGTTTATTTTCCTGTAGATAAAGATTTATAAGTTTGTGGGTTTTGGTTTTGTCTTGTTTCTTTTTTGGGTTTTTTTTTTTTTTTTTTTTAGAAATCTGGTTTAGGATTTTGATGAAAGAATCATTGAAGTGCTGGAAGATCTCGTTATTATGACAACCAGTCTGAAAATTCAATCTCCTCTTTGAAATGAATTTATGTTTAGAACTTCATGGGAAAGGGTCATACAACCACAGGATAATTCAGGTTGGAAGAAACTTCAGGAAGTCTCTAATACAACCTCCTGCTCAAAGCAAGATCAAACGAGGTTTGCTCAGGGCTTTATCCAGTCAGGTCTTAAACACTTTCAGGGATGGAGACAACATAACCTCTCTGGGCAACCTGTTCCAAACAAACTAAAAAAAACTTAAAAGGTCAAAACTGAAATATCAGAATATTTCACGGTAACTGGTAAAATTTTTGATACCTTGATATGATTGGAAACCTTTTGTGATAATTGACTTGTAAATATTTCTAGACTGGGTTTCTTTGGTTTCTTTATTCGGGGTTTTGTTTGGTTGGGGTGGGTAGTTTTGGTTGTTCAGGGGTTTTTTTCCCCATTTAGTACCATTAGTGGGTTTAGTATTATTAGTCTTTCTGGAAAAAGAACACACATGTATAGCAATATTCCTGTGAGACAGAAGCTTTGGCCATCAGCATAGACTACATTTTTTAGAGTTTGATCTTATTGCAAAGGATCATCCACCTATGGGGTGTAATGGAGAAATTTAGGAACAAGATTTGCTCAAAGCTTTGGTGTTAAGTCCTAATTTTCTTGTTTTCTGGTTTAATTTAAACTCTTAATGTTATTTAACTGTGTCTTTCAGTGGCTGAATGTTTATAATGTTTAAAACAAAGCTAATGAAATGAAAAATGCAAGATAAAAGTGTGTCTAGAATACATTCAGTATAATTAGAGTTTTCAGTCAATGTAATCCAGGAGATAGAAATTCTTCTTGAAGTCTTCCAAAACATGTATTCATCCTGCAGTAGTTTGAAAATGCTAGTGAGTGAAAGAAATCTGTATTTATAAAAGTATCGTGCCACTTACTTATTTCAACTCCATTGTTTTCTGTTTATCTTTCCCAATTTGTCATGAAAAAAATACAGCCAAAAGTCTTGTAATCTAATTTATGTGATTACATATTCATTCAGTTTCTCCAGGCACATTTAAATCTTATTTTAAAGGTTACACTGTTAGAATACCAGTTAAGTTGAACCTTATTATTCCATGAAGATACTATGATTTTTAACTTCTTTACCAAAGTTCACATTTGAAAGAAAGATATATAGAGGGACACTAAAGAATGAGATACCACTTCTTTTCTTTTCTGAATGTACTACTTTTTACAGATATTGAGGTTATAAAGTAGTCATCACATAGGTTAATAAATTTATATACCTTCATTCTTTCTGTCCCAGGAAGTAGTTAACACAGGTGGCACTGATCAATAATGAGCTATTTTGTAGACTTCTAAAAGATACTATATTTGTGTAAGGTCTCAATCTCAGACCCAGAGACACGCATTGCAGATTTGTAGTTCTGCCTTTCATTTTGACATCAAGAGATGCTGTAATCATACTTTTTCCATCTTTTCTTCATTAATTAATAAATGAAAGAAGATAAATTTCTGCGTTGTACGTGTGAGAAGAAAGTTGCAGTGGAGAAAAGGTCAGATGCTCTGTAGAAATCTGTCTTATATACAGCTAATTATGTAAATTTTATGTCATAAATAATTGATTGAAAAAAGTAATATACTTTTTTTGCACACAACATAGTCATAGTGTTGGTTCCAATCTCACAGGTAAAAACTGTCTTTGTTGTTGTAGTCCAATTTATTAATCAATATTAAGTACTACAAATTATAAAACACTTGCTTTCAGAAAGAACTTTAATGTTTTTCAGAGAAACATTAATTTATCATGAGGTTTTAGGAGGAGTTTTCTTATCAGAGACTGTAACAATATTTTTGATTTAATACTATTAATATAGTTTTTAATAAGTACAACTGTGTGAGAAATGGACATTTACTCACATTTAATGGAGATAACTGTATAAAGTAGTGGAGAAATATGACTTTGATGACACTTTCATTAATTGAAGGTTGTCGTAACAACTGAAAGTTTGCTTTGAAAGCCCCTCAATTACAAAAGAAACCAGTTGTCTTCCATCACCCTTATATTAATTTTTTAATACCAGCACATGCACAACATGCTTATGCAGGACAAATTTATACTGAGATACTATGAATGTGAAAATGACATGACATAAATGAAAGCAATGGCAACTACTAAGAAGCATCTGAATGCCTTTTAAATGGCCAGTGTAGTATTAGGTATAGAAAATTGTAATTTCAGTATCAAACTGACTTGCATAAAGATGCATCAAGATATCTCTGCCTGCACAGAATACGGGCAGGCAAAACTAGTATGAAGGCCAAACCCTAGTTATTGAAGCTGTGCTAGAGGTCTGCTTGTGCAGAATGGTTCCTGTTTTGTTTGTCCTGCAATTATTAAAATTAATAACACTTGTTTGAAGCAATGAATAATATGCTGAATATAAATATCAAACGTTAACTTCACTAAAAGTTCTCTGAAAGATTACTAAGAACATATATCAGAGGGGTTTTTTAAAAAGTTTAGTGAGCGTAATATCTTGCTCAAAATAAAAAAGGAATTATTTAAACAGAAACTTTATTAAATAACTGAATTCAATGAGAGTCACTTGCAGACCAGAATGATGTTTGTAATGATCAGTAGCTGAAATATTAAGGAAGCTGTTGTGTAAAAACCAAAATAAAGATCAAAACAACAGATTGGTTGCAATGGGTATGCTAAATGAATGTGCTATGAGAAGAGAACAAGAAAAATGTTTATTATTTGCAGCACCTTATTTGCTGATTATACTTATCAAGTATAATTTACTTATAGAATAATGGATGTGTTGTTCACAGTCATGTCCAAGTTTGGCTGTTTAGGAACTTAAATACCATGAAGAACTAAAAAACAAATGGCATAACGTGTATGAATAAATAAATAGATACATTCATCCATATGTTTGTATCTACACACACACCTTATTAGAAAAGAAGATGTAGGAGTTGTATAAACACACAGACCCATGATCCTCTATTGCTGCAAAGTTCAAACCTATGATACAAGTGCTTTTGTTGAACAATAAAAGCTTGTTGAACATTTTTTTTCCCCAATAATGCATCCAGAATTTGTTATTCCGTATTTGTGAAGAAAAAAAACATTTTTAAAGTAACATACAGAGGAATAAAAATTATTCCCAGTACTCACATGTAAATAGAACCATTTTTTTAAACAACTTCAAAACCACAGCTTTTCCAAACCCCAATTTTATGCAGTTTTGTGTGTTTGGATTCCAATATTGAAATGATAGGGGAAAAATATGAACTCAGGTCCTTGGGAGGAGATCCAAATTCAAGCAGAAAAGGTTTAGTCATTTGATCATTTATTCAATCAGCCAACTGGAAAACCTGAAAAAGTAAAAACCTCACCCAGAAACAGAATAGAAAGTCAGTTAAAAGACTTTAGCAGGAATATAGAACTCCAAATCATATTTCATACATCAAAAAATTAACCGGGCCATCTAAATGTTCCTCAGCTGTTATTTTTTCAGTTTCTTATGCCCAATATTTCTCTATTTCCCTTTATCATCTCATGAGAGGGCTGTTTGAGAAACTGACTTTTACTCTGCACTATCTGTGGATGAGACATTAGTTATTCAGGGACCCAAGAGTATAAGAAGTTTCCAACTCATAAAACTTGACACTGTTGTTTCAAAATGTCAATGGGAATCTGCCCAGATCTGATAAAATGTGCTATTCAGTCTTGAAAAATCAGGATTTTCTATCATCTGGGGTATAATCTTGGAAATATCTGGATTTTACAGATGCTTTTCTAAAATGCCTTTTGGGCTTTGTTTTCTCCTTTCCATCTATTTGACTGCCCCCATTCTCTGGTTCCTAAACCTGGTTTGGTTTTTTCCCCCATTGTTTAACCTTTTAAGAATATATATAACCTTTTCCTACCATTTTATTTTCTCAGCTTTAATTATCTGCATTTTTTTTTTTTTACATTCCACTCTCTGGTCTCCCTTCTTTGAAAGTTCTTTTAACTCTTCTGAGACTATATAGAATCATAGAATGGTTAGAGTTGGAAGGGACCTTAAAGATCATCAAGTTCCAACCCCCCTGCCATGGGCAGGGACACCTCTGACTACAGCAGGTTGCTCAAAGCCCCATCCAGCCTGGCCTTAAACACTTCCAGGGACGGGGCCTCCACAACTTCCCTGGGTAACCTGTTCCAGTGCCTCACCACCCTCACGGTAAAGAACTTCTTCCTAATATCTAATCTAAATCTCCCCTCTTCCAATTTAAAACCATTAACCCTTGTCTTATCACTGACAAAGAGTCCCTCTCCAGCCTCTCCAGCTCTCCTGTAGGCTCCCTTCAGATACTGAAAGGCTGCTATCAGGTCTCCCCGGAGCCTTCTCTTCTCCAGGCTGAACAGCACCAGCTCTCTCAGCCTGTCCTCATAGGAGAGGTGCTCCATCCCTCTAATCATCTTAGTGGCCCTTCGCTGGACCTGTTCCAACAGTTCCATGTCCTTTCTATGTTGAGGACTCCAGAGCTGGACACAGTACTCCAGGTGGGGTCTCACAAGCGCAGAGTAGAGGGGGAGAATCACCTCCCGTGCCCTACTGGCCACGCTTCTTTTGATGTAACCCAGGATACGGTTGGCTTTCTGGGCTGCCAGCACGCACTGCCGGCTCATGTTGAGCTTCTCATCCATGAGCACTCCCAAGTCCTTCTCCTCAGGGCTGCTCTCCAGCCATTCTCTGCCCAGCCTGTATTTATGCTTGGGATTGCCACGTCCCAGGTGTAGGACTCTGCACTTGGCTTGGTTGAACTTCATGCTATATATATCCTCATGCTTTCTCAGTTCCATTCAGAGGAAATTGTGACCTCCTTTGATATTACTTTCATTCTGAGGTTAACATTTTATACTTGAAATTCCTCCATTTAATTTATGCTTTATCATTGTCACAGTTCTTAACCCTCAAATATCTAGCAAAGTCTTCAAATCTGTAGAAGTTACCTCTAATCAGAAATCTCCAAGAAAACCAGCTACTAAACAATTTTAAACAAAGCAGATTGTGTTTTTAGAATTCATGGCTTGCTAATCGAACTAGAAAAGTAAAAGAACAAAATGGTATGCGTAAATAATTTGTAGCATTTCCAGCCATATTTTATAAATGACATACTTTTGATGGTTTGAGTTATCTAACATTTATGGGAATTTCAGGCAGCTTACTTAGAAAACAATTCAGTGTCTTTAATCAAGGCAGAAGTGCATGCAGACATTTGCTCATTAAATAAAATTTCCATCATAAAGAAGTTATTGAACAAAATGGGATCAAACTTTGCTTTTCCTTTATAAAAGTTAAAACATACTCATTCCTGGGGCAGGGGGAGCAAAATAAAATAAAACAAAACAAAAGCAACACTTTAGAACTATCTCTGTCTTTACTTCAGATGAATAGACATTTTAAGTATCACTGGCTATTTTTTACCACCAAAGAGAAGAAAAGTTTCTTTTTTGGTGGTATTCTGTAGTGTACTGAAGATTTTTCTCAGATAAGTTTGCAGACATAAACAGACACATAGGTAGCAGTAATGAAACTCCTGTTTCTAAATTCCTGTTCTTAACTTTGGAGATTTGTTTTTGAGTTTTTGAATTGCTCAGATCAAAAAGATCAAAATCTTTTCTGAAGGTATTTACTTTCCCAGGGCACTTCCATAGAGATGTAGAAAGCACTAATAACAAACTAGGACACTAAAGGACAGTAGAGCAAGAGATTCTGCACTATATCTTCATCCCATTAAATGGTTACTATACAGGTCTACAGCTAATATGTCAGAGAGCAGTTTCAGGCCATACACATCCACAGTACCCTGTAACACTTTAAACTGTTTCCCAGTCTAAAGTGGTCTGGATTTGTCAGTATCAATGAATACAAACATGTATCAGTATCACATGTATAAGCATCACATATCAGACATTCTGTGATTGTCATAGATCTTCTTGACATTTCCTCTGTAGGTCTACAGCTATGAGGTGTTCCCTTCCCTAAGAGTTCACAAGTGACCAAATATGTCCATAAAATGATACCGAACTTTCACGTCTCTCTCAGTTTCCTTCAGTCCTCTTTCATTCTTTGATGGTGTTCTTTGTAGCATTTATACACACACACAATATACAAGCACTGCTCTCTATATATAAATATAGTAAAATTTTAATATATTTATTAAATATACTGATATAAATATACTAAATATACTAATATAAATATATTAAATAAATATAAATGCAAGTAGCTTAAAGGAAAGCAGCGAATGGAGGCAAGTCCACATTTGGGGCAGGAGGTGAACCCCACCTACCTCACCTTCCCAGGTGCCTCTGAACAACAGGTATGAGGATCTGAATGAGGAAGATGGATGATGTGGATGGTTGTCCAGCTTCACCAGAGGTGTTGCCAAGGTCAGAAAGGTCTACCCCTGTATCACAACCAACACAAGGAAGAAAAGACGGGTTATAGTTGTAGGTGACTTCCTTTCTGAGGTCAACAAAGGGTCCAATGTGCTGGACAGACCCTCCTCTTAGGCAAGTCTGCTGCCTCCCTGGGGCCTGGGTTAAGGACATCACTAGGAAACTTCCTAGCCTAGTATGGCCCTCAGACTATTACAGAATCATGGAGTCACAGAATGGTAAGGATTGGAAGGGACCTTCAGACATCATTTAATCCATGCCCACTGCCAAAACAGGTTTATATAGAGCAGGTCGGACAGGAATGCATCCAGGCAGGTTTTGAATATCTCCAGAGAAGGAGACTCCACAGCCTCTCTGGGCAGCCTGTTCCAGTGCTCTCTCATCCTCAAAGTAAAAAAGTTTTTCTTCACGTTGAGATGGAAATTCCTGTGTTCCAGCTTGTGACTGTTGCTTCTTGTCCTGTCACTGGGCACCAGTGAAAAGAGTCTGACCCCATCTTCTTGACACCTGCCCTTTAGATATTTATAAGCATTGATGAGATCCCCTCTCAGTCTTCTCTTCTCCAGGCTAAACAGACCCAGATCTCTTGGCCTTTCCTCATAAGAGAGGTTTTCAGTTCCTTGATTATCTTTGTAGCCCTCCACTGGACCCTTTCTAGTAGTTCCCTGTCTTTCTTGAATTGGGGAGGCCAGAACTGGGCAAAGTACTCCTCAGGGCAGAGCAGAGGGGGAGGACCTCCAGTCCCTTGACCTGCTGGCCGTTTCCCTTTGATGAATCCACGTGGACAACTCCCAGTAATCTTTTCCTCCACATGCTTAGAGATGACATCTAGAATGAGCTGTTCCATCACTTTCCTAGGGATGGAGGTGAGGTTGACTGGCTTGTAGTTTCCTGGTTAGCCTGACCCTTAATTCTTACGCATAATCTCTTGACTCTTTCTTTCTCCTCCCCTGGGCAGAGCTCAACACATTCTGGTTGCTCTCTCACATAAAGGGTAACTCCACCACCTCGCCTTGCTGGACTGCCTTTCCTAAATAATAGTCATCCATGACAGCATTCCAGTCATGCGACCTATCCCACCATGACTCCGTAATTGCAATGAGATCATGGCCCTGTCACTACACGCAGATCTCTAGTTCTTTGTGCTTATTCCCCATGCTGCGTGCATTGGCATGCAGGCATTTCAGAGAGATAATTGAGCATACAGGTTTCCCTAGAAGGGTGCAAGAGGATCCATCATAGCCATACACACCCTTGAGGTGGTTGTCCTTCTGGTTCTCATTTTGGGAGTCAGCTAAGGAACATTTGTCGCTGCTCTGGTTGGCCTGGCTTATTCCCCAGTTGGATGTGACGGTGTGAACATTGCAATTTTGGACCTCACCCCCTGAGTCCTTCAGTTTAAAGGCCCACTTCACCAAGTTGGCCAGTCTGCTGCCAAAGATTCCCTTGCCTCTTCTAGGCAGGTGGATTGCATCCCTCCCTAACAGATTATATCCATCAGAGAATGTCCCATTGTCATAAAAACTAAAACCCTCATGATGGCCACATAGCCAGAAGTTGCTATGCATTATGCATCCAGTTCTGGCTGTTCTCTTTCCTCTAACTTGTAAACTGGAGAAAAGGATAACTTGGACACCAATATTTTTCACTTGAACCCCCCGGGCTTTAAAGTCTTCCTTAATTCTGCCCAGGCTCTGGCTTCTGGTGTCATTCATGCATACATGAAAGAGTAGCAGTGAATGGTAGTCTGCACTCTTGACAAGTTGGGGCACCCTCTTGGCAACACCTCAAACAGACAACACCAATCTAAGTGGTGTGATTGACATGCCTGAGGGACAGGATGCCATCCAGAGGGAGCTGGAGAAGCTTGAGAAGTGTGCCCATGTGACCCTCATGAGGTTCAACAAGGCCAAGTGCAAGGTCCTGCACTGGGGTCAGGGGAACCCCTGGTATCAATACAGGCTGGGGTATGAAGGGATTGAGAGTAGCCCTGCTGAGGACTTCAGGGTACTGGTGGATGAAAAGCTGAAAATGAGCCAACAATGTACGCTCATAGGCAAGAAGGCCAACCATATCCTGGGCTGCATCAAAAGAAGCGTGGCCAGCAGGTTGTGGGAGGTGATTCTGCCCTGCTAATCCACTCTTATGAGACCCTACCTGCAATACCGCATCCAGCTCTGGAGCCTTCAGCACAGGAAAGACATGGACCTGTTGGAGTGAGTCCAGAGGAGGGCCACAGAAATGATGAAAGAGCTGGAGCACCTCTCCTATGAGGACAGGCTGAGAGAGTTGGGATTGTTCAGCCTGGAGAAGAGAAGATTCTGAAGAGACCTTATGGAGGCCTCTCTGTACTTAAAGGAGGCTTATAAGAAAAATGGGAACAAACTTTTTAGCAGGGCCTGTTGTGCTAGGATGAGGCGAAATGGCCTTAAACTAAAACTGCATAGATTCAGACTAGCTATAAGGAATAAGTTTTTTACAATGACGGGGTGAGACACTGAAACAGGTTGCCCAAGGATTTCTATCCCTGAAAACATTCAAGGTCAGGTTGGATGGGGCTCTGAGCAACCTGTTCTAGTTGAAGACGTCCCTTCTCATTGCAGGAGGGTTGGACTAGATGACCTTTAAATGTCCCTTCCAACCCAAACTATTCTATGATTCTCTGTATACATATACACATATATAGAAAGAATGACTACTTAAGATTTTATTTTAATTTGACAAGTATTCTAGGAATCCTTGGTCAAACTTTACACAGGCTGTCTATGAAATCAGGATGGGAAATGGAGATAAATCTATGAGAAATCTTTGCTCACGGCCATGCATCAAACTGTTCTTAAGACCCATAGTTGTAGCTGCTGAGTCTTGTGATGTATGCAACACGAAGTAACATCACAAGAAAAATTTACTGAGACTGTTGAAACAGAAGCTGAAATCAGTCAGCCTTTACAAATTATGAAAAATAAGATAACTACTTATGGCCAAGGGACAGAGAAAAAAATACACTGCTTCCTATACACTTCAGGTTGGCCAATGAAGACTAACAATACAACAAAGTAGAGCATTATACATTTCACACATAAGAGAAGAAAACTTCTAGAACAATATCCATTTATTAACAAACTTTAATGTGTTTTCAATATCTGCCAAAACTCAATGAAACTCAGTTACTGTGATAAACACCATGAATAAACATTTTGTCTTTATATATGCATGCATAGTGTACATGCCTACACAGTTACATTTGCATATTGAATAATAGGTATATATGAAAAAAACCCAACCAAATATAAGAAGTCACATTATTTAAAGGGTCACAAGTTTTATATATAGTAGTTGGAAATTTTATTTTTTAAATCTAAGTTATTGTAAAAGTTAAGAAATTATCACCAAAAAGAGTGCGAAGATGGGAAGAGGCAGGCCTCACTGCTAGTATTACTTATATATGTGTCCTTGTAATAAACATCTCCTTTCACAAGAATAGAATCTGAGTGTTACAGTGATTATATAAGATAAACATATGGTTCATTCAGTATAGCTCTGGACTTGTAGGAGTTCAGTGGCTTCTTATACAAAAGAAGGTGTTTAATCTAGAAACTAATAACTTGGGGTTTTGGCTTATGGAATGTTTAATTCAACATTTCTGTAGCTTATATAATATATTATATATTATATTATATATAATTATTATTATATAATTATATATTATATAATTATATATTATTATATATTATATTATTATATAATT
>VZSF01004864.1:0-12032 GCA_013398295.1 Chionis minor
GGCAGGGGCAGCAGCCTCAGGTGTGCTCGGTAAGTTCCCTGAGATCGACCACAAATGGTCTCTAGTCCCGGTCCCAGTGATCGGTCCCGGAACTTTACATTGTTTCCGTCCACCTACTTAATCCGCAATTTGACATAAATTACTAATCTATTATTTTTCACAAACAATAGCTGAAGCAAAATTATCCTCCGTATCATAATTTCCACATGTTCAATGCCTCCATGAAGCTGAGTGCCATCTAGATGGCATCCCACCCCACAGACCTGTCAACTGCACCATTCAGCTTGGTGTCATCCACAAACCTGCTGAGGCTGCTGTCTTGATCCCACTGTCTGTGTCATTGATGAGGATATTGAACAGCACCGAGCCCAGCGTGGACCCCTGAGGGACACCACTCATCACTGATCTCCATCTGGACATTGAACCCTTGACCACTACCCACTGGATGCGGCCATCCAACCAGTTCCTCACCCACCGAACAGTGCACTCATCAAATCTGCATCTCTCCAATTTAGAGAGAAGGATGTTGAGGGGGACCATGTCAAAGGCCTTACAGAAGTCCAGCTAGACAGCATCCGTAGCTCTTTCCTTGCTCACTAATGTAGTCAGTCCATCATAGAAGGCCACAAGGTCGGTCAGGCAGGACTTGCCCTTGATGAAGCCATGCTGGTGTCTTGAATCACCTCCCTGTCCTCCGTGTGCCTTGGCATAGCTTCTAGGAGGATCTTCCCAGGCACCGAGGGGAGGCTGACAGGTTGGTAGTTCCCAGGGTCCTCCTTTCTACCCTTTTTGAAAATGGGTGCAAGGTTTCTTTTTTTCCACTCACTGGGGACTTCACCTGACTGCCATGCCTTTCAAATATGGAGAGTGGCTTGGCGACTGCATCAGTTCCGTGGGACTCAGCAATGTCGCACTTACGCTGGGGCAATGAATCCCAGAATCATAGAGGTTAGAAGGTTGGAAGGGACCTCTGGAGATCATCTGGCCCAACCCCCCTGCCAGAGCAGGTCCACCTACAGCAGGTTGCACAGGGTGGTGTCCACGTGGGTTTGGAATGTTTTGAAGGGATGTCCCTCTAAAAACCAAGACAGAAAGTAATAGAATACTTACTTTTTGCCTTAATGAGTGAAAACAAAGTGTGTGGGGTAGGAAGTGTCTTGAAATTGTTAATCTCGGCTTTGGGAGGGATGGGGCTGCCTTTGTGTAATACTAGTGATATAAGCTGTTTTGCCTAAGAACAAACAAAAACTCCTAGCTGTATTTTTGTAGTTACCTCATCACACTTCTGATGAAGAATCTGGTCCTACGTAGGGGCGGGTTCCCTGCACCAGGGCATATGGCAGGGGCGGGCTGGGGGCCGAGAACGCCCGTGCTGTGATGGTGCTGGTGTGGCACTGGGGGCCGGGGGCTGGGAAACGCCGCTGCCGCCCCGTGCTGCTGCCACCCCTGACCACCGGCCAGGAGGGGCTGGGGGGACCAGCTGCAGCCCCCTGCTTCCCGGCCAGCTCCGCTGTGCTCTGCCTGTCCTGGAATGCTGCGGGGCCAGGCTGGACAGAGCGGGAGGGGAGCGGGAGGGGAGCGGCGGGGTGTTGCTGCCTCCGAGTGTGACCAGCACTGACTCCCCTTCCCCATGCCTGAGGGTTTCTTCAGCCATCATCTGCCTCTGGGATGCCAAGCTGTCCTGGCTCCGGCAGGGATAGGGTTGATCTCTGTCCGGGACACAGGTATTCCCCACCACCTGAGGCTATGCCCAGTGCTTAGTCCGGAGCTGGCAGCGGGCCAGGGGAGCAGTGTGGAAGTCCCTTCTTGGGATGGGACTGTGGCTTCCTAGTCCCGGTCAGTGCGGGGTGGGACAGTAGCCTTGTTTATTCCTCCACCAGTGTTACTGTTGTTGGGTTTTTTCCTATTTCCTTGCTGCCCTGTTAAACCGTTTTTTATCTCAACCCACGAGTTTTGCCTTTTTCTTCTGTCTCCCCCACTGCTGAGGGCTGAGTGAGCAGCTGCGAGGTTCTCTGTCGCTGGCTGAAGCCAAACCATGACACAAGCTCTAAGCGAGGACCAAATGCTCAGGGCACCAGGCTGCCAGATGTTGTGAGTTTTTTTAGGAGGGATCTTAGCAAAACAGTAGCCTGGGGGCTAATTTTTCTCTTGTTCCCAAAGATACAGCCTGTTGACCAGCAGGTCAGCTGACTGACCTTCAAGAAACTGATTGAAATCAAGAAAATCAAACTGGGACTGCTCATCCTTGAGCAGTTCCTCTTCGCTGGGAAGAACCATCCTGCTTCCGTCACCCAACCTTGTTACTTATTCATACCTCATCTCTTTTCATTTCCTCTAATCTCTGATGCTTGCTGGTCTTCCTTTCTCTCTGATAACTGACATCCGCCTTTCTCACACAAATCTATATTCGCTTTGTCTCCTTTTCAGCTGGCTGGTACATTATTCTGTGTTGGTGGAGTGAAAATGCCGGGAGTCCTCAAACCAGAGGAGAAATAACCTGACCTCAGTTTTAGCGTGTGGCAAACCAAACTCCTTCCACTGAGGTTTCAAATTCCAGAATAACTTAATCTGAGGGAAGACAAAAAGGCCAGCAGGTACCAGTTTCAACTCACTGTCACCTGGGGGCAGAATGAAGCTTCTGTCAAAACCCAAAACTGGTATCTCTGTCAGGACATGGGCTATTCTAGGAAGTGTCTTTTTTCCACCCTTTGCTTCACTACAAAGCTTTTTGGCCCAGACGCCTTTCTCCTGACGCAGAAATGCAAAAGTATGGCAAATCTTGCGCACTTGTGTAGGAAAGCTGTTGCCCACTCGTCTCTGTAGCTGTGAGGGCTAATGCTGCAAAGGCCACGTTCTCCTGCAAAGAGCAGCTGCCTTGGCCTTATGCCCTAACGTATCCCAGGTGAGCCACGTCATGAGAAAGACATGCTCCAGCACAACTTCCCGGTTGGGTGAGCAAGGACACCACTAGTGGGTCTGCAGGTCAGAAGCACAACACTGGTGCCACACCTCAGGTTCTGGCCACAATGATGAGAAACTTAAAAGTGGGGTGGTTACTGTTGGAATGCCAAAAATAAAGGAGAGATAATGCCTGTGGGGGACTTAAAAAAAAAGGAATGGAAGACCTTCCTGGCAGACTCTCCAGGATTTAGATGCTCCCGACATCGCTGTCAGAAGCTGTCATTATGCTATGGATGATTGTTATACTCGTGAAACAGCTGGCCTTCATTGGCGTGAGACCCCTGTGAATTACGATGCTCACCAACTCAGTCTGCACCACATAAACAAATAAATAACAAGTAAAATAAAAAGTAAAGAAAAAAATCACATGTAGCACAAAAGAGGGCCTTCTTCAGAAAGGAATGCCTCTATAGATAAAACAATGGAGTAGATTAGTTTCTAATTAATTCTTAACTTCTCTGTCCTCTGCTTTGACAGGGGTTGATTCAAGATCTCTCTCTACTCAGAAGCTCTACAGTTGGACATCCCAGATGGAGCAGTGGGGACAGCAGCGGGCAGACCAAGTCCTACTACTTGCTCTGTCTGTTATGTCAGTAAACCTGAAGGAGCAGAAAAGTTACTCCTATGACAACAAAAGCAGAACAGGACGAAGGGGCTTGAGAGTTTTAAAACTGGTCTCCCATAGATCATAGCTATACAGCATGAAAAACTTTGTTTGGGCCACATTTCACAGTTCTTTCTCAGCCAGAAGGAATTTCATTACAGGAATGTTCATGCCACTAAACTGGCACAAAGGTATTCAAGCCTTTTTATCACTTTTTATCCTTTTACACTTGTTCCATATAACTGTTTTCTAGTCTCCAGCTCACGATTGCTCTAAACAGAAAAGTCCTACCTGTCCCACACTTGTCGTAAACTAGTTAGGATACGACAAAGTTTCAAATACATCAGTATTTATAAAATTAAAAACTTCAAAACACAAAAGAAAAAAACAAAAAAGGGGGCAGGGGGAATTTTTTTCTGCCTTGATTGTTAGGTTCTCAAGCTGCAAACATTAATGTCCCTGTATTTCCAGGTCATGATTGCAAAGATTCTGCTATTTGTGGATATCAGGGAGAGATTATCTGCCTTTCACCAGTTCAAGCGCTCCACCTACACTTATTACTGGACTTACTTGAACTTTTTTTTTTTTTTAATTTTTAAAAGTTTAGAATCCACCCCTTCAAGGTATAATGGGCAAAAGAGCAAATTATAAGTGAAATTAAATTACACTTCTCTTCATTTAAAAACAATATTTAGCTTTACTGGTATAGTCATCCACAAGAATGTTAACACTTCCAACTTCATAAGCGTCACCACAAGCACCAGCACCATTAATCCACATGCACCGGCCCTGTCTGCTACAGAGCCACCAGTGACAACGCAAGCAGGTGGAAACCAAGCTGTGTGTTCCTGGCCAACCACCTTCTCAGCCATCAGTGAGCACAAAAGCAGCTGCACAAACCAGGGACTTTCTCCTGCCCTGTCAACTGCTTGGGAACATGACAGCACAAGCAGCTGCACAAGCCAGGGGCCTTCTCCTGCCCTCCGAGCTGCAGAGCCACCACTCACACACAAGCACCTGCAAAAGCCAGCTCTCCATTGCTTCCCAACCAACTCCCGAGCCACCGGTGACCACACAAGCACCTGCAGGGGCCTGCTTCTGCCCTAACACCTCCTCAGCCAGCTAGGACGTCACAACAAACAGGAGACGTGAAATGCCTTCTCCTGCCCCACAAGCTGTAGAGACATCAATGTTGTCACAAGGAGATGCGCATGCCAGGGGCGACCTCTGGGACATCTGCTGAGAGCCACAGGGAAATTAAATGTGTGGTGAGCTTAGGCAGCAATACTCCTGCCTATGGACCAGCACACTTGCGTATTAAGGCTTTATCACAGTTGGGTGTTCAGGCTTTATCCCTGGCACACGCAGCTGGAGGAGCACCAGAAAGGAGTCCTGCCTTATTACCCATGAACTTCATCCACCCAACGGCCAGCACAGCCAGGGACAAGTTTGTGTGCAAGGCCCTCCTGATGGCCAAAATAGGATCCCTTTTGATGGCGTTATTCCAGTTTAACTGTTGGTACTGAGCAATGCCTTGATTAACATAGAAGGAATTAGGGGAGTCAAAAACTTTCCTTTTTCAGGAAAAAAGCAGGAAATCAAAGACATTGACAAAAGCACCTTTTGGATGTTTTATATTCCGGTGGGGAACAGCGTGAGCCCAGTGGTTAATGCTTTAAAGGGAAATGTTACACCCTAGGAGAAGGGATGGAAAACCCACTCTTCTGGGCACTGTCTCACACACGCTGGGCTTCAAGGACTCCTCTTTCTTCCTGGTGGACAGCCAAGATGGCGAGCAAAGTCCGTGTGCACTCACAGCCCGGCTCCTCTGGGCTGACACAGCCTCTCTCACACCGCTCCTCGCTGCAGCTTCGGCAGACCTGCAGGCACTACTCACAGCTCAGCAGTGGTGCCCCGTGTCACACAGCAGGTCGGGGAGTTATGGGCTGCGCTACCACTCTCATTTCAGCACTGTAACCATTCTAATGTGCAGCCTTCTCCAAGTGAGACACTTGGATGTCAATTGTCTACTCCCAGTTACAAGGCGGGCAGTATACGCATCAAAAAAGTAGCATCTGCCTCTCTTGGGATCATGAAAAGAGAGCGTTGTGATCTCACCCAGGCATTGTAGGTGCTTAAGAAACCAAAAAGGGCAGACTTTCCTGAAGAAAAGCATCAAGAAGCTGCCAAATGCGTCTTTTAAGGGAGTGGAGGTTGCCAAGGTGAGTTTAGCAGTGCTAAACTGCCAGACTGAATTACTTCAAAGATTTTGCTGGTTTTTTGCTTTTGTTGCTTGTTTTTAAAGAAAAGAAGACAGAGAAAGACAAAAGAAGAAATACAGTAGGGAAAGAGAAGGAAGATAGCAACCTACAGCTCTTTGTGGTTTAACCCCAACTGCCAACTACAGCCACACTCGCTCACCCCCAGCCTTTGCCCCCCTCCCAAGAACGGTGGGGGGAAGAGGGGAAAAAAAAGGAGGGGAAAGGGAGGAAAACCCCCTCGTGGGGTGAGATGAAGACAGCTCAATAGAAACAATAACAGAAAAGGAATGATAATGATAACAATAATATTAACGAGATGGGTCACTCCCACCACCCGGTGAACAGGCACTGTCCTGAGCAGTGATTGTGGATTCCCCCCCCCTGGCTAACCCCCGTTTCTATACTGAGCAGGACATCTATGGTATGGAATACTTGATTGGCCATTCCATGGCAGGAGGAGGAACTGGAGGAAAAGCAAGAGAAGAAAAAAAGGGGAAGGAGAAGAAGAAAGAAGAGGGGGCAGATGTGTAAGAACAAGAGTAAAACAAAAATAAGGAGTAAGAGCAAGAAGAACAGGAGGAGGGACAAGAGGAACAGGAAGAACAGATAGAGAAAGAGGAAGAACAGGAAGAGGAGAGGAGGAGGAGGTAGATAAAGAGGAGAAGGATAAAACAAGAGGAGGAGGAAGAGGAATAGAAGAAGTAGTAACTCATGGAACCTGCAGAAAAACAGGTTTAAAAAAAAAGGGATGAACCAAATGAGCAAAAAGAGGCAGAAGAACAAAAGGGCCAGGAGGAGTGGGAAAAGGAGGCAGGAGAAGGGAAAAGAGGAAGATGAGAAGAGAGATGGAAAGAGAGAAGGAATGGGAAGAACAAGATGAAGAGGAGGAGGAGGAGGAGGGAAAAAGCCTCAGAGGAGAAGGAGGTAGAAAAGTAGAAATAGGAAGAACAGGAGAAGGAAGAGGAGTAAGACAATGTGGAGAAGGAAAAGAAAGGTAGAGGAGGAGGAAGAACAGAAGGAAGATAAGGAGGAGGACAAAGACAAGGAGGAGGACAACGAACAAGAGAAGAGGAAAAAGAAGAGGAGGAGCAGGCTGAACAGGAAGAAGAACACAAAAAACAAAAGGAGGAGTTGGACGAAGAAAAAAGAGTAAGGGGGAAAGAAAGATGAGGGAGAAGAGAAAGTGGAAGAGAATGAGAAATAAGAGTAAGAAAATCACGAAGAACAGGAGAAGAATGAGAAGGCAGAAGAGGAGGAAGAAGGGGAAGGGAAAATGATAACAGGAGGGTGAAGAGGAAGAACAGGAGGATGAAGAAAATGAGGCAGGAGAACAGGAGGCACAGGAAGAATAGGAGGAAGAGGATAGTGAGGAAGATGAGGAGAAAGAGGATGACATCAATGATAAAGACCCAGAGAAGGAGAAGCAAGAGGAAGAGGAAAAGGAGGAGGAAGAACAGGGAAGAGGAAGAGGAGGGGGAACAGGGAACAGGTCGCGGAGGAGGAGGAAACACCTTCAAATTCACACTGGAGCGTCAGCACATCAAAATTCTTGGATGGAGCACCTGCTACAGATGTTTCTCCATGGGGATTCACTAAATCCAAGCCTACTGGTGAAGCCATTACTCACAGGAGTCATTCCCTGTTGTCGCCATCACTCCTCTCGAGAGCAGACAGGAAAGCTCCAGATGACAAAGGCTGTCAGGATGCACTCCAGAAACAGAAGAGTGGTGCAAGAAGATCCCCATCACCTAACGGCACAACCATAATTCTAGCTCCATGAAATGAATGGAGGAGGATGGGGAGGGGGAAGGCGGAGAAAAAGAAAGAAATTTCTGGAAAAAAGGGAAAGTGTAGGCACGCAATTAAAAAAGAAAGGAGCTGGGTTATCCCTGAGGCCAGCTAAGCCCAGCTCACTTTTGCCAGCAAAAAGCTGTGCAGCTGGGAAGAAAAAAAGCCCTGACTTTGGTGCTGGGAACCACACAAATGTCAGAGTTCAGATCTGACACAGCAGAAAAACCTTGACAGGGCTCGTTTTCACTTTTCTTCTGCCCATGTGCATGCTTTGGCTTCCTTGTTTCCCCGAAGTCCTCCCAGCGAAACAGGTGACAGGCTTCTGTGCAGCCCACGCACCATGACAAGGAATAATTTTGACCAGGAAGGGGGTAGGGAATAACGGCCCGTGCAGCAGCACAGGGGCAGCCCCAGCCGGCTCCAGAGCTGCCCGGAGCTGCCCCAAGCCCCAGCAGCCCCCAGCACCCTGGCATTTGCTGGGCCCTGGAGCCCTGCGAGGCCACCCAGCGCTGGGGGGCCCTGGGGACAGCAGGGAAGGACGGCAGTCAGCTGCCAGCAGGGCAAGTGACCTCGTGGCCACCAGAAGATGCCCAGGGCAAGGCCAGGACGGGGCTTCGTCTCTCCTCCTCGTTGCCCGGGGGAAGGCGAGGCCCAAGGAAGGCGCTGGGCTCCACACAGTGCTGGGAGCGGGGCAGAGCCAATGCCAGTGGCTCCCGCCACACAGCGGCTCCTGCCCAGGGCCGCCAGGGCACTGCAGACAGACCCGCGCTGCCACACAGACACGTTTCTGATGCCGAGCAGAGACAGGGAAGCTCCCTCCTGGCAGCTGCCCTCCGCGCTGTCCCCGCCCGGGCGGGCGCAGGGGCCACGAGCGGCCCGAGGGCGGACACAGCCGCACACACCCCTCGCTGCCCGAGAACGTCCCCCGCAGCCCCCTCCACCCAGCCCAGCGCCCGTGGAACGAGGAGCCACTGCGGGGGTGGGGGGCGGCTTTGTGGGGAGGGGCGGGGCTGCCCGTGTCCGCCCAGCAAGAGCCTTGCCATTGGCCAGGGCTGAGCCAATCAGCGGGGCTGCAGGCAGCTCATCAGTCACAGCTGGTGGGGGGCGGAGCCTGAGGTGGCCGAGGGGCCTGAGGGGGAACAGGTGAGAGATGGGCTGGGGGCAGCTGGGGAGAGGGGGAGCAGGGATAGGGATAGTGTTAGTGTTGCTGCGGGAGCAGGAGCGGGGATGGGGATGGNGGTTAGGGTTAGGGTTGCTGCAGGAGCAGGACACTCCCAGTGCAGAGGGGCCTGGGCGGAGGCACCTGGAGGCTCTGTCAGCCCCGGGCCTTGCTAGGGCCCTGTTCCCCAGCCCTAGGCCGGAGTGCTCAGCCCGGGGACACCCCACTGCCGGGGTCAGGGGGTTCGTGCTGCTGCCCTGAGGGTCGCCAGCCCCAGCCCTGGCGGCTGGAGGGGGGTGTTTCCCACCTGCAGGCCAGGGGAAGGCGGAGTGGCCGCCTCTCTGACAGGAGGCCCTGAGCTCCAGGGCCAGCCTGCTCTGGTGGGGACAGACCAGCTGCCTGTGCTGTCTCCTGGCCCTCCTGTGGGCCTCGTGTTCGGGGACAGCCTGGCGCAAACGGGCATTGCCAGAGGTGGGAGTTGTTTCCCCGTGCAGGGGGGAGCGTGCGCCAAGGCTCTGTGGTCAGATGGCTCAGTGGCGCGGGCAGGAGGGCAGCGCGCGGTGCCTGTGGTGGTGGTGGGTGGGGACCCGCTGAGACCTCCAGGTGTGCGGCCGTGAGGGTGGGCCTGCGGCAGGCTTAGGCTGCGGCCTGTAGCCCCAGCAACAAGCGGCCCTGTACCGGGAGTGGAGGGGATCGGTGTGGTGCCCCCACTCCACCAGCCACCCCCTCCCTGCAGCCTGAGCTGTGTTGGACCAGAGATCCCCTGTCCCACCTCAGTCTCTCCTGGATTTGTCCCCAATGTACTGTCTTATCCCTTCCTGCTGCAGGTCACCAAGGAGGCTTTTGAATGTTGCATGTTATGAAGAACTACGTGATCCAGGCTTTTGCCAGCAGTGGCAATGCAGTAAAGCCAGTGTCCCTCATCCAAGATCCCCAGAGTAAGGATGGCTGCCCTCCCCCCACCTCCTGTAGCCATGCAGGAGAGCGGTGACTAATGCTGGAGCAGAACCTTTGAGATCAGGGCAAGGCTTGGCAGGTGGCTCTTCTGAGGTGACTCACTGAGCCTGCTGGGGGCTGGTGAATTCATGGGCTACGTGGGTCTTCGCCTTTTGCCGGCATCCATGAGTCTGACATCTGGTTTGGGCTGAGGGGGCTCAAACCCCAGAGTCCCTGCCCCAAGAGAGTGAGGGAGGGCCTGCATCTCTTGCAGCATGTGCTGGGGCTGATGGCTCCCTGTCCTGCAGAGATTGCCCAGCACATCCATTTCGCCTGGCAGGAGGATGCACGCAAGTGCCTGGCTTACACCATTGACACTGTGCAGACAGCCTGCCTGAATGGCGGTGTGTGGGTCCCTGTTGAGCTCTGCTCTTGGTGTGGAGTGTGTCTGTCCTCAGCCAGGCACGCAGGAGATTTCAGATGAGGAATGGGACTGTTCCAGGCTGAAGTGAGCAATCAGGATCCAAAGTCTGCTTTGTTTAAGGCAATCAGGTGGAAAGGTGCCATTGGAGGCTTCTTGGTTGCTTACACTTTGATTTCAGTGCTGTTGTCTACTCTGAATCTTGCAGTGTTTTTGCTGAGGTGTGCAAATTAAAAGGATAAAACAGATTGTCCTCACCCACATACACACCCTCTCCCCAGCTCAAGGTGAACCAATAGAATCTCTGGAGGTGCGCTGTTTTGTTAACTGTGAGTGAGATATCCAACATCATGGGGGGTTGTGTACAGTGGATGGCTGCAGGTGCCCGGGCTTTGACCAGGTCACCTGGAAGGGAAAAAGGAAAGAAAGTTGATGGTAGGGACTTGTTAACAAGTATGTTTATCTGTAATTTCTCATTGTATGTTGCTGTACGTGTGCCTTGGAACATTTAGCTTGCAATACTTCCTCCTCTGTTCCCCCTCTTCCTGCTCCTGGTCATCTTCCTCCACCTCCTCTTCCTGCTCCTCTTCACTGCGATCCTTTTACCCTTCTTCTCCTCCTTGTGTCTATCCTCCTGTTTGTCATTGCCGTAGGCGTCCTTATCCACCTCCTCTTCCTCTCCCTTCCTCCCACTCCTCCTCCACAACTTCATCCTAATCCTCCTTCTCCTGTTAGTTGTCCTTATTCTCCTGTACATCGTTTTGCTCATCCTCTTGTTTCTCCTGCTCCTCATATTGCCATTCCTCTTCATTCTCCTTCTCCTTTTCTTCCTCCTTCTCCTCCTCCTGCCTCTCTACCTCCTCGTCCTAGTCCTCTTCCTCCTCTTTTTTGCTCTTCTTTTTCATGTTTGTCTCCATCTTCTTCTTCTGTAACTTGTTCCTCTATCTTCCTAATACTACTAATCCTTCTTCTCTTCCTATTCATCCTCCCGCTCCCAGCCCTGTGCCATCTGTTCCTCTTCTGACTGTTCCTTGCGTTGCTCCTCCACCTCTTCTTTCTCTTTCTCTTGCTCCTCCTCATGTTCTCCTCTTCCTCCTTTTCTTCCTTCTCTTTCTGTGTTCCTCATCTTCTTCCTCCCCTTCCTCCTCCTCCTGCCGTCCACTACTTCATCCTGCTTGTCTACCTTCCAGAGGGGAATGTGGCCTTTGTAATTTCCTCCACAAATTAGCCCTTGGAGGAGAAGAAGGGAGAAGTGCTGATTGATTTTATAGAGGGTGCTCTGTGTGCTGCTGCGTGCCCTGTTCTGTGATGGGGTTGTAACAACTTGGTTGGCTGGGTGCCTGGGACCTTCAAGGCCTGTAAGGAGGGCAGAAGTCAGTTTTGTGCCCAGGAACCTTCAGGCTGATTTGGGGGGGGGATGGGAGGGGATGGGGAGAAGAAGTCTGCCTGGTGCACAGGACCTTCAGGGCCTGATGAGGAGGAGAAAGGGGAGTGATACCTGAGCAGCTCGGTTACAGGGCATGGCCCTTTGCCTGATAAAATGGTGCTCGTTATGTTAACGATATGACCAAGGGGCAGGTGGTACTGGTTAAAGTGCAGTTGTTAATTGCCTTTCTTAAGTACAGGGATGGCACAAAAGCAGGGCCCAANGCCTGTAAGGAGGGCAGAAGTCAGTTTTGTGCCCAGGAACCTTCAGGCTGATTTGGGGGGGGGATGGGAGGGGATGGGGAGAAGAAGTCTGCCTGGTGCACAGGACCTTCAGGGCCTGATGAGGAGGAGAAAGGGGAGTGATACCTGAGCAGCTCGGTTACAGGGCATGGCCCTTTGCCTGATAAAATGGTGCTCGTTATGTTAACGATATGACCAAGGGGCAGGTGGTACTGGTTAAAGTGCAGTTGT
>VZSF01004865.1:0-15567 GCA_013398295.1 Chionis minor
CTCACCAGTGCTGAGTACAGGCACGGGATCAGTTCCCTAACAGAGGGTTGGAACCAAGTGTTCCCTAAAAGGTCCTCTCCAACCTAAACCATTCCACGATTGACAGAATGCCCCAGTGGCAGTCCTTGAGCTCCCTCACGCCACCCTGCACCCACCCCAGCCAGCCTCAGACGCTGAAGTTATCTGCAAAGACTTTTATTAAACTTCAAAGGATTAAAAAGTGGCCGAAACACCCAGCACAGGACCACCACGGGCTCTGGCTGTGCCACAAACAAGGCTCCTGAGTTTCAACAGACAAACAACTTCCCAGAAGACGAGCACACGGGAGAAGCGCTGCACCCCCAGCCTTCTCAACCCTCCCACACGCCAGGGGCTCAAACAGCCCTTGGTGGGGCAGTGGCCCAGGGCCAGCCCCGGCTCAGAGGCGGACAAGGAAGGCCAGGTTGAGAGCATCGGGGATGCGGAGCTCATCCAGGTGGATGGGGGAGGCAGTGAAGGGCAGATGCACAGGGAAGAGGTGGCTGGTGTCCACCAGGAGCTGACCGGGTCCCCCTCCATACTGAGCCTGAAGCTGCTTCTGCGGGGACAAAGTGCTCGCGTCCAGGGCTGCCCGAGTGAGGGGACCCGGGGGGGGACAACCCCCCGCCCCAGCACCAGCACCCAGGTCCTGCTTACCTCAACGCTGCTGATGAAGCTGGGGCTGACGCGCTCCTCCAGTCCGGCGGCCGGGGTGTAAGCCCGCAGGATCTTCACCACCTGGAGGAGAAGGTGGGGAGCGTGAATAGGGAAGGGCTGGGCACATCCAGACCCTCCTGGGTACGGCGTGGTCCCCAGCCCAGTGCATGCCTGGTACCTCCTGGGAGCCCCAGGATGCGATGAGTGCCCAGCAGGCAGCAAGCCCCAACCCCCCCCTCCACCCAGTACCTGCTGGGGCGAGAGCACCGTGCACAGGCTGCAGAGAGCTCCAGCATCCTCCTCCGTCACCTTCTTCACCTGCAGCAGCTGGGCAGCCTGGACCAGGGGCTCCAGCACCTCGCGGGCCCCACTCTGCTGCAGCCCCTCTGCCCGCAGCCACTGCTCCAGCTGGCTGATGTTGTACCTGCCGGGGACACCAGGTCAGGGAGGGGTGGGGGGGGTGGCACAAGCCCTGCCCCAGCTGCCCCAGTGTCTGGGTTTGAGCAACGCAGGACTAATTTCTCTTCTAATGCTGGAGAAAACTGTACTTTCACAAGACTCTAGTGTCTGAATTTGTGACAATATTTCCTTTACAGCCAGCCATGGTGTGGAGGTGTCAAGGTCTCGGTGTTTTTGAGCTCTCCAGGCGCAGGGATGAGGAGGAGCAAGACCTGGACACTCACCCTGAGCCACCAACAGGACTATCTCATGCCATGAACAGCACATTCCATAGAAATTAGAAAGTTTGCTGCAAAATGCTCTCTCTTCTATGATGGCAGTGATCCTGAGAACTCCTTGCCCTGGTGATGGAGCCTTGAGCCCTTCCCTTCCTCCTGAAGCCATAATCCTCACAGTGTCCCACATTTACTGTCCCCTGCTGGTAGTGCATGGCTTTCTATGGATAGAATGGGCTGAGTGTAATCCCTGTGCATTTTATATTGGTATTGGGATCAATGTTGGTTCTTTACAGTCATATAGCCTTATTCTATTAAATCTTTTGATATTTCAGCCCCAAGGTTTACTTATTTTTTTCCCCCCCCCCAATTCCCTTTCCTAGGTGGGGAGAGGTCACGGGGTGACACAACAGTTGTGTGAACAGCCACAAGTGGTTATAGGTTGCTCAAACCCTCGCACCCGGGTAACACCGGCGCTGCCGGGGGACTGACCTGAGCTGGATGCCGCGGCTCCAGGAGCACGTGTCCTTCCTCAGCAAGAGGTAGTTGAGGGTGGTGCCGCTGACGAGGAAGAGGAGCTGGCGCAGGGCCTGGTGGCCCACGCTGGGGTCCAGCCCCTGGCGGTCCAGCGCTGCGTGGAAGGAGCCCAGTTGCTGCAGCAGCTCAGGCAGGGTGTGCGCAGGGGCTGCCGAGGACCGGCGGCGGCCGGGAGGGCAGGAGGAAGACAAGCCCTGTATGGGCTCACTCTCCAACATCGCGGCAACTAAAGGGTAGAAAAGGCTCGTCATAACAAGGCAAGACCCTGCGCTACGTCTCAAGCGGCCAGTACGCTGCTCTGTGTCCCAGCTGGGGATGCAGGGGCTGGTGACACCTCCAGGACAGCTGGCCCAGTCTAGCTCAAGGCTTAGCCCGGCTCCGTGAGGCTGCCAAGCAGCGCATGGGGAATAGAGCTCCCCAGGGATGCAGCCCGAGGTCGCCGAGCCTACTTTAGCCCCCCAGCTGCCTCCTCCAAGGATGCTCAAGGAGCACATGGTCCCTCATAGAAGCAGGTCCCCAGTTCAGAGCCTGCCTCCCCCTCGGGGCACGGCCTCTGGAACAGAGCGGGCAGCTCACACGGCTGAGCACGGGGCTCCCCCCCGACCCAGCACCCCGCATGTCCCCCCCCAGCCCAGGCCGTACCGATCATGGGCTTGAGACGCTTCTCAGCCGTGCGGATGAGCTGCTGGTAGAGCTGGACCGCCAGGGCACCCAGGCTGCGGCAGGAGCTCTGGGGGTCCACGTTCTGCAGGCGATGCTCGTTCTGCCGCGCCGTGTTCCCCTGCCCGTAGCTCTGTGGGGACAGGCTGGGTCAGAGCCAGCAGGAGCCGGGGACACAGCTGGGGGACCCCCTGCAAGCAGCGTCAGCCCAGCACATCCCCGCCTCCCTGGGCTGGGGGCAAAGAGGACACGCAGCCCCAGTGGGGACAAACCCTGTCCCCAGCTAAGCTCCCACCCTCCCCAGGGAGGTGGCAGACCCCCCCACAGCCCAGTCCTACCTCATCCTGGCTGTACTGGTGCAGGCAGTTCAGCAGCCGGCAGGTGTTGGCAAGCCAGAGTGCCACCACATCGAAGTCATCACTGTGCTTCTGAAGGAGGGGACAGAGAGCACCGGGGTCAGCGGGGCTCTGGCGGTGACAGCAGCAAGCCCTCACGCCCCACGGTACTGAGCGCCATGCAGAGCTGGGGGCGGAGCTGTTGGACCCCCCCGTAGGAGCCAGGGGCATCCCTTACCCCAGGGGATGCTCAGGCTGGACACCACAGTCAGGCACACACTGTGCCCTGGGGACCAGGCTGCTGCCCCAGTGCCACCCCTGCCTTGGCCAGTGAAGCTCCTGCTCCTCAGCCCAACCCACCCCCCCAAGCCCAGCACCTTCATGACCCTTTTGATGGCACTGATGGCCGCATCCAGGAGCGAGTGGGCCCGCGGCGCGTCACAGCAGTGGTCCGCGTGCCGGAAGCACAGGAAGAGGACGTAGGCTGGCAGGTCTGGGAGCGCCCCAGGGCTGCTCTGTGGTTTGTAGTCTGCAGGGGAAAGCACAGCAGCTGGGATCCAGGCAGCTATGGAAAACTGGTCCTGAGCCAGGCAGGATGCTGGCCCAGCACCACCAAAAGGACGAGCTCACACAGAGGTTGGCGAGAAACACCCCAGCAGGGACCGAGCTGGGCTAAGGAGTCCCCATCTCTCCAAACCCTACCTGTAATGACGGCCTTGATAATGCGCCCTTCGTCCTCCATCCTCCAAACGAGCATGGCCTGGGACAGCCCAGCCGGGGACGGCACCGCGTGGGACTGGGATGGGACCACAGCGGATGCTGCCAGCTCCTGCGCCGGCCCAGTAGCCTCTCTCTTCACTGGGGGAGAGGAGTGCAGGTCACATCCCGCTGTGTCCAGAGCTGCAGGACCCACATCAGGCCCCCTCAGCTCAGTCCAAGCAGACGCTCCCCAGCATCTCTGCTGTGGGCGGGGGGGGGGAGATTTCTGCTCCCCATGTTGAGGCTGGGCGATGCTCCAGCCCCAAACCAGGCTGGGGACCCTCCGGCCAGCCCCACTTCTCCCCTCCTGTGCAGGCACTTGCCTGTGAGCTCCTGGATCTGCTTCGCATAGGCTCTTAACTGCTTCTGGAGCTTCAGTGTGGTCCTCTCCTGCTTCTCCAGCTTCTGGGCCAGCTCCTGGGCAGGGACAGCCCCGTAAGGCTCAGCTGGACACCCCCACCAGCACCCACCGAGCAGAGCAGCACCAGGTGGGGGGGGTAAGAGAGGGTGCAGCATGGTCCCCAACGTTGCTGCAGCTCACCACAGGGCAAGGGGCGGAAGCCAACCCTAAGCCCAGTTCCTGCCCATGCCCCCCCGCCATCCCTCACCCAGTTCTCCTCCTTGAGCCGCAGGACATGGTGCTGCAGCCCCTCCTGCCCCTGGTGCCGCTGCAGGTCCTGGATGAGGGCTGCCTGCTGCTGGCTCAGCTGCTTGAGTGAGCAGATGTCGAGGTGCAGCCCTTCCACCTCCTCCTCGTGCTGCTGCTTCTCCTCCTGCAGCTGACTCACCAGCAGCCTGTGCACACACACACAGAGAGGGAAACTGAGGCACCAGCCTCCTACGGCTGCCACCCCCATCCCTTGGACAGGCTGCTGTGGGGGTGTTTCCCAGCCCTGGGGTTTCAGAGAACCCCCTCTGCCCTGGCCAGGCACCTGAGGGGCAGCACGGACCCAGCTGTGCTAACGGAGCATCTCCCCTCTGGCAGTGCCACTGCCAGCACACACAGCACAGCCCAGGGACAGGCTGCACCAGCCCTGTCCTCGTAGGAGAATCAGAATCCCCTGGGTTGGAAGGGACCTTTAAAGTCATGGAGTCCAACCATCACCCCAACACTGCCCAATGCACCCCTCACCCGTGTCCCTCAGCGCCGCGTCTGCCCTGCTGGGAAACACCTCCAGGGATGGCGACTCCACCACTGCCCTGGGCAGCCTCTGCCAGCGCTTGACAGCCCTTTCCGTGGGGAAATGTTTCCTCATCTCCAACCTAAACCTCCCTGGCACAACTTGAGGCCATTTCCCCTTCTTTGTTACTCCTGTTGACCCCAGGGCATCCAGTCTACTCACGCAGACAGTGCAACTGTGCTCAGGACAAGGTGGGATCCTCCAGCCCTGCAGGAAAGCACAGCTGGGTGGGCTGGGAGGAAGGGAAGGAGAGTGGGGCTGCCCCACACCCAGCTGGGCAGCAAAGGGCAGGTTGTCCTGGCTCTCCCAGCCTGGCTGGGGCTACGGTGGCAAGAGCGTGTGAGGACGTGGCTGCTTCAAAGAGGATTTGCCCAGCACCACAGGGGCCAGGCAGCTGCAACTGGAGCACTGGCTGGCTAAAACACCAGGGAAAGCCCCACCAGCAGCACGGATCCAGCAGCCCGGTGTGGGGAAAACCAACCTCAGCCAGGGTCCGTGTCCCCAGGACCACACTCACCTATTGGCAACCTGTATGGCATCATAGGCGTGCTTCAAGTCATCATCCACTGCCACCTTCTCTGGGCTCCTGCCCAGCCCCAGCATCTCAGCTATGTTCTGCAGGGGGAGGAGAGCAGGGTGAGGCCAGCCCCACCAGATGGACCTGGCCCTGCTCACAGCAGCGGGGTGGGGGCTCACCCTCCGTTTGAAGAAGTCCAAGGGTTTCCTCTCCTCCGGCTCCACAGGGACCTTGGTTCTCCGCAGCTCCTCCCGGGTCCGGGCCAGCTCCTCGTTGATGGCATTGAGCTGCCCCAGGAGGAGCGGATACGCCTTCTCAAAGGCATCCTGGCCCACGCTGCCATTCAGCATCACCTCGCTGCTGGGCTGGGGTCCCTCCGGCACCAGCTGCCACCGCTCCTCCAGCCCCTGGGCGCAGAGACAGCGCTTGGCTCAGTGGCCAGCGCCGGGCACCAGCGCTGCAACACCTCTGGATACCCCTCCCCAAGGAGGGCAGCTCCCAGCCGGGAGCCCCAGGGCTCAGCTGCCCCCATAGCCAAGGGAAGGGACAGTCCACTTGTCACCCTCACCCTACTGTCCCCGCCAGCGTCACCACTAGCCTCAGCCTGCTGGTCGGAGCCATCTCGTGAGGGAGCTGTGGACATGGAGGACAAGTAGCTGCTCTCGGAGCCCAAGAAGCTCTCTGATGAAGGGGACGCCCTCAAGGTGCTTTGCTGAATGGGGAGAGAAGGACAAGGTTGTTCCCCTGCACCCCAAGGGCCTGCTGGCATGTCAGCTGGGGCAGAGCAGCAGTAGCCACCATGGCTCGGGGATCCCCCAGCACGTGAGCTGGGGCACCCACCTCTCCCACAGCGGGTGCCCTGGACCAGCCAGCGCTGCCTGCGCCCCGGAGCCTCCCTGTGTCCCTGCCAGCCCCTCACCCTGTGGAAGGCCACCTCGTCCCGCAGGTTGTCGTAGCCCTGCTCCAGGCGGGCGTACTCCTGCACCAGGCTCTGGTAGCGCGCCCGCTCCTCCTCCAGCTCCTGCTGCAGCCCCCGGCTCTCCCGCGCCGCACGCTGGTGCTGCTCTGTGGGGACAGACACAGCAGGGAGAGGGGGCAGGTAGAGCCAGGACCCCTCTGCGAGGGGACATGCAGGGACACACTAAGCCTGCAGGACCAGCCAACACCCAGGGAAACGGGACAAGAGGATCAGAGGATCCCTTTTACCTTCTAGATCCTGCGACTGCTCCAACACGCGCTGGACCAGGGCATCCCTCTCCTCCCCCAGCTGCAGCTTCACAGCTTCCACCTCCGCCAAGCGCTGCAGGAAAGCGGAGGGACAGGTAGAGCCCTGGCTGCCAGAGGTCTCCTCCAGGGACCACGGCATGCTGCCAGCTCCCCAGAGAGCCCTGTGGAGTCCCAGCAGAGCACAAGTGTCCCCCAGACAGACAGACCAACCTGCTTGAGCACCTCAACCTCCTGGTCCAGGCAGCTCTTCATGCTGGTCCTCTCCAGCTCGGCCAGCCTCTCCTGCAGCTGCTGGACCCGGGCGTCACGGGCCGCATCCTCTCGCAGCCGCTGCATCTCTGCCCGCAGGTGCTGCACCTCCTCGGCATGGGCAGCGTTCAGCGCCGAGATCTGCTCCGCCAGCTGCTGCTTCTCCTGGGCCTTGGGTCAGTGGGCAGAGAACGTCAGGCAGGTGGCTATGAACAAGGGAATATCCCCATGTGTCTCCCATTTGTGAGCACCCACAGGCTGCCCTTCTGGAATGGACCTGGATACACCCTTTCCCACCAGAGCCCTGAGCATCTGGCATCACCTCAAACAGAGCTCAGGCCTGGGAAAGCAGCTCTCCATGTCGTGCTGTCCTACATGGAGCCACACATAGAATAGTTTGGGGTGGAAAGAACCAAAAAATCTCACCCGGTGCCACCCCCTGCCCTGGGCAGGGACACCTCCCACCACACCAGGCTGCTCCCAGCCCCGTCCAACCTGGCCTTGAACCTCCAGGGATGGGGCAGCCACAGCTGCTCTGGGCAACCCCGGCCAGGGGCCTCCCCACCCTCACAGCCACCAATTTCTCCCCAGTAGCTCACCTAAATCTCCCCTCTTTTGGTGTAAACCCACCTCCCCTCATCCCGAGTCCCTCCCCAGCTTTCCTGGAGCCCCTTTCAGACACTGGCAGGGGCTGGAAGGTCTCCCCGGAGCCTTCTCTTCTCCAGGCTGAACCCCCCCAGCTCTCCCAGCCTGTCCTCATAGGAGAGCTTTGCCATGGCTTTTCACCCCATTACTCACCTCCTGATCAGCCCCAACCACAGGATTTTCCAGCCCTGCTTCCCCCCACTCCCAGAGACGGGATCACACCACAGAATCCCTCCATCCCCCCCTCCGCAGACACCCCCAGAAACGGAGTGGTGACAGCCAGAGCAGGGACGCTCATCCAGCTGGTGATGGCAGATGCTGCCAGCGGGAGCGTGGTGGGCAAACACCCATGCCAGGACTGCTCCCAGCACCCGACACTGTGCCCAACCACCCACCCAGGAGGGTGCCCAGCCTGTCCCCGGGGCCACCAGCCCTACGTCCATAGGGATCGTTGAAAAACCCAGTGATGAGACCCAGACGCACAACTCCTGCCTGGGGACACACGTCGGGCAGGGCCAGCTCCCACCCCAGGGCTGGTTTTGGCTGCACGGGGACCAGTAAGAGGTGGCCAGCAAAAAGCAGCTGCCCCCATGCCCTGGCACCCACGAAGGGCTGAAGCCAGCACCCACCTGCTCATCCAGCCTGCACTGCAGCTGGATCACCTTGATCTCCATGCCCTTGTGCAGCTGCTTGTAGTGCTCGACCGAGCGTGCCTCGACACGCAGCCGCCGCAGCTCCCGGCACGCCCGCACCCGGCGGTAGCAGCACTGCAGGTAGATGACGGCCCCACGCAGGCGGGTATAGTGGGTCCGGGCCAGCCAGCCCCTGACTGCAGCCTGGATCACCACAGCTTTCTGGTGCCACACCATCTGTGGAGGGAGAGATGGGGCAGTGGCACCAGCAGAGCCCCCCCAGGGTGGGATCGGGACACCCACTGCCCTGCCAGGCTCCTACCTGTTGGTGAAGACGACGGGCAAACATGCCGCGGGCGAAGGCTTGGATGGTGATGGCAGCCTGGCGCATGTGTAGGTAGGAACGTCGGGCCAGAACCATCCTCAGGGTCTTCTGCAGCATCACGGCAGCCCTGGTCCTTCGCAGAAGCCTGGTGAACCTGCAGGGAGGGCAGGAGCGGCGGGCAGGGGGAGGCACAACCCAGCCCACACCAACAGGACACCCAGGTAAAAGCCCAGCCCTGAGCCGGTACCACTATGAGCTGCCCCCCCTGAAGGCTGAGATCTGTCTCAGCTCATCGCAGCTCCCTCCAGGCCCTGTCCCCTGCTCACCTCCGGGCCAACATGCCCCGGGCATGGCGCTGCAGGCAGACTGCCGCCGCACGTGCCCGTGCAAAGCGTCTCCGTGCCAGCCAGCCCCGCAGGTGCCGCTGCAGCAGGATGCAGGCTGCCCTCAGCCGCTGGTACCGCAGCTCCTCCAGGTAAGCCACTTGGCCAGCCTGGAAAAACACCTTGCTCTTCCCACACCGGTACTTGCTGGGATCCTGCGTGCAAGGGCAGAGTCAGTCCCGGGGACGAAGCATCCCCCAGGAACGATGCTCCTCGTGCTGCTCATCTCCCCTTCTAGCCTCCCCCGAGGCTGAGCATCTCCCCATCTCCCAGCTCACCCATTTCAGCACCCAACACATGGGGAGAAGCGTCTGCAAGGGATATTCTGCGCCATCCCCCCTCACCCCCTCCCCAGCAGGACCCTTACTTGGAGGAGTCTCCCAAGGGCAAGGCTGCAGATCTGCTTCCCATCAGCACCCATCAGCTCCTCTCTGCTCAGCAGAGCCCTGTACCGCTCCAAGAACTCCTGGTATGTCCACCTGGGGGGGGGCAGGGGCAGAGATGGGGTCAGGGTGCTGTGGCTGGAGACGGGGGAGCACGCGGGGTGCTGCTGAAGCAGGGAGGTACCTGGAGGGGTAGCCTGAGGCGCTGATCCGGATGGTTTCCAGGACGCCACAGGCTCGTAGCTGCTCCACTGCTCGCCTGGAGTCAAACCTGTGGCGAAGAGGATCTGGTCTAGAACAGCCCCCAGCCAGCTTGGCACACTGAGCTATGCAGCGCCAATGCGAGAGAGGGACACGGACTGGAGGGACAGCGGAGCCCCACCGTGTCCCCAGCCCCGTCCCTTCCAGCCATGCCGGCCAGGTACTCACACGAAGGGCTGCTTGCCATCGTTGGGTTTGATGCAGCGGATGTAGTGCGACGTGGTGCTGCTCAGCGTCTCCATCAGCCGGTTCAGGGAGGATTTGAACTGCAGAGGACAAGGCGAGCATGGGGCCAGCAGGAACATCCAGGGGCTTGTGGGGTTCCCCGGGCCAGGACACACACGGGTACCACCCCAGCACCAGTTGTCCAGGGCCAACACACGTATCCCACCCCCCGCCCCCCCACCACACACACTCCATACCTGGCTGGAGATGGACTTCTTGCTCTTTTGGCTACCGGGCAGCGATCTGCGGCTAGGGCGACCAGCCAGCCTGGGCCCACTGGACCTGCGGGACTGCAGGGACATGGGGCCATCTCCTTCCTCCAGGAAGAGCTCAGCGAGCAGGGCAGACTGCACAGAGCAGAGCTGTGAGAGCCAGGCAGACCTGGCAGCGAGCGCCACCCCGTGCCCAGGGGGCCACCACCACCACCAGGAGGCACAGTCCCAGAAGACCACAGGCTCCACAGAGGCCAGCCCAGTGCACGGTCCTCTGCCCTGCTACAGCCCAGATGTGCCAGATCCAGCTGTGCCCCCTGCCTGCTGCTTCCCCCAGGAAAAACTAAGTGCAAGCCACAGGCACCTTCCCAGGTGTGCTGGAGAGCCCTCCAAGATGTCCCTCACCCTCTGCCAGGGTCACACAGGGTGGAAGGGAGAAGTGACAGCCTTGCACACTTGGGAGCAGCAGGACTCTGACCCTCTCAGCAGGGACATGGCCAAGGTGTCCCCCAAGGTGGGGAAGCCCAAGGCAGGGGAACAGGGTGGGGAGCACCAACATCTCAGGGCACCCTGCCCACGGCCAGCACCGCACGGGCATGGGTACCTCCTGCATCACCAGCCCTTCCCAGCCCCACAAGCCCTACAAAGCCCCTGCTCAGGGTGGCTCTCACCTTGCTGGCTCGCAGCAGCCCCACCAGCTCCTCAGGGACGGTGTCCCTGTTCTTCTCCACAAACCCATGACACTGGTATTCCACCTGGCAGGAGACAAGGCAGGCACCAGCATTAGCCTGCGGCTTCCCAGCTGGCTGCGGTGCAGGGCTCTGCTTGGGCACAGCCCAAGGCTTCTGGAAGAAGTCCTTGCAGGAGTCAGGGCTGGTGGTGGCCACACTGCCTAGCTCCTGCCCTGCTGCGTGGCTGCTGATGGGAGCCACCACAGCCAGAATTTCCATGTTACTACCCTAAAGAGTTGCAGCCCAGCGCTTCCCAACAGCTGAGCCAGTGGGATCCAGTTCCCAGCCTGGGAGGCTGCAGGAGCTGCCATCACCAGCTCTAGACAGAGCAGGCTGGGTACAGAGCCACTGCCGAGCTCCCCCAGCCAGCGCGGTGCTGCCACAGCTGTCCCTACCTTGCCAGCGAAGTGGCAGACAACAAAAGCATCCGTGGGCCTCCTGGGCTTCTGGAAGTGGGAGCTGCCGAGGTGGGTCTGGTAAAGCTTCTGGGCCCAGCTCCCATCACTGCCTTGGGGCATCTGAAAGGCAAATGGGTCAGAAGGGGCAGCAACGGGGCTCCGGGGGGCCACAGCAGCCTGCTCCCCTTGCCCACCTTGCTCTCCTCATTCAGCAGGTCCAGGATGCCAAGCCGGCCCTCGATGAGCTCAATGCATGGCTGGTTGTCACAGAAGTCAACAAAGACCCAAGGGATCTCCTCGGTCACATACTCCTCCTGCTCCAGCTTGAAGACGTGCTGGAGGGCAAGGAGGACAGAGCAGGACTGAGCCAGGAGGGGACAGAAGTGACCAGCCACCAGGCAGAGGCTTGGTTTCCACAACACTTGAGCAACCCCGTCTCCTGGAGCAGGAGCACTTTGGGAGAAAGGAGAGGACCATGCCCAGCTCCAGCAGCCTCCCAGAGCCCCATGTTCGCAGGGGCTGAAGCACCAGCCACATCCAAGGCAGGGAGCACCAAAAGCAACCCCATAGCGGGGATGCGCAGGGCCCACCCTCACCAACTCCCAGCAAAGGAGACCCATCCGGGTGACACCCACCAGGTTGAAGAGCTGCTGCAGCTTCTCGTTGGCGTAGTTGATGCAGAACTGCTCAAAACTGTTGAGCTCGAACATCTCAAACCTGGGGGCAGCAGAGACCTGCTTGAGGCAGCTGCCGGGCAGAGCCACCCCAGCCGACCACGAGCTCCCAGCACAGACACCCAACTGGCCCCGCGGCAGGGATGGGTGCTGCCCCACGTCCCAGCTGGAGCAGCTGGTGGCTGCAGACCCACAGCCGTAGCTGATGCAGGAGCAGGACCGTGCTCTTCCAGGCAGTCTAGGAGAGGGGAACCGTTCTTACCCGTAGATGTCCAGGATGGCAATGGAGGTATGGTGGCCCTCCAGTGACCGCAGGGCACGGTTGACCCTGCTCACCATCCACCTGAAGACCTGCCCATAGATATACTTGGCCAGGGCATCCCGGGAGTCGAGCGCTTGCTGCCTGGAGAGGGGTTTCAGGTAGGTCTCGCCAGCAGTGACCAGCTTGCGGTGGCAGAGCCAGCGCATCACCTGCGACGCCTCAACACCCAGCAACGCGCAGAACAGCCCTAAGGCCTCATCGGTGGGCTGCAAAGGGACAGACCCCATCACCACCCTGTTGCAGAGACGCGGCTCCTGGTCAGTTTGGGGTGCGGACAACAAGCTCTGGCCCACCTCCACGAAGCAGCCATCCCCACGGCGGTCCCTCCCTCTGACCACGATGTTGCCCAGGTGCAGGATGGCAGCCAGGACACTGAAGATCTCCAGCTGGTCCACCTCAGGGACACCTACGGGCACAGCACCAGCATGAGGGACTCCCCAGGCTGCCCCCAACCCACACAAACCAGAGGGATGGGAGCGACCAGTAGACGGCTGGGCTCCCCAGCACCAGGATGTCTGGCACCAGCACTCCTACACCAGCATCAGGGGGGACAACCAGCACTGGGGACCAGCCCTACATGCCCCCTCCCACCCACGCCCCGCCAGGACAGTACCCAGGAGCGAGAAGGCATGCCGCGTGTTGTCCAAGTCGGCCACATCCCGGGTGCTCTGGGCAGTGACGCACTGGCCCTGGCTGGTGTAGTGGAAGGACTCTGCCCCACCTGCAGTGAGATGTGTCAGGCTGTGAACCCACACAACCTGCCCCATGGGGCTCCCAACCACCCTTATCCCACCCCGGGGTGCCCCTTAGTAGCAGAGTCCCCTCCAGCACCCAGCCGGCAGCTGGGGAGGGCAGGAAGACCTGGCAATGGCCAACGTGAGCCATGGGGCTCGGTGGGGAGGGCAGGGGGTGAACTCACGAAGACCCAGGCCCTGGAGCTCAGGCAGGGTGGCTGAGGCACAGAGCTGGTAGAAGATGTGGTAGTTCCTCTCTGCTTTTGCCTGTGGATGAGCAAGAAGAAAAGAGAGAAAGAAGTCATCACCAAGAAGTCAGGTCATCTTGGGCCACCCCGTTCCCCTGTGGCCGTGCTGCAGTCCCAGGTCTGGGGACAAGGGACACCTTCCCACTCCTCTCCCAGCTTGACCCAGCAGCGCTGGGGTTGCTTCCCCAGGGGATGCCCAGGAAGATCACCCTCCCACTCAGCCCTGTCCCCATACCACCCCAGAGACCCACCTGGAAGGTGACACGGGACTTCTCCAGCAGGTAGGTTTTGATGACGGCCCCCGTGACGTGCGCTTGGCTGAAGCCGATCTCAATGTACTTCCCAAAGCGGCTACTGTTGTCATTCCTGATTGTCTTTGCATTCCCAAAGGCCTGGCAGGGAAGGAGGGCAGGAGGGTTTAGCTGGCCCCAGATCCAGGTGCTTTGGAGAAGTTCAGTCGCTGCTACCCATTTTACAGGGCGGGGGACAGACACGGCATCACATCAAGGATACGTGCCACGAGGGGCAGGGGACAGCCTGCAGGGACACCCCAGCTATCCCCATGCAGAGCCTGGAGACCCAAGGGGACCCACCTCCATGATGGGGCTAGAGGCCAGCACCTTCTCCTCCATGCTGGAGTCCCCCAGGCAGCCCCCGATGGTGGTGAAGTATCTCATGGCGTACTTGGCCGACACAGTCTTCCCCGCGCCCGACTCACCGCTGATTATGAGGGACTGGTTCTTCCCAAACCTGCCAGAGAGGGACATGAGCTGGGGACAGCCTGTGACCCAACAGGACCGCTCTCCACAGAGACACCAGGGTCCAGAGGGGGCTTCAACCCTTCCCCACTGCAACCCTCCCCCCGAATGCTCCCGTGTGACGCTCTCACCTCACCATCTGCTTGTACGCCTCCTCCGCCAAAGCGAAGATGTGGGGATCCATGTCCCCCATTTCATGGCCGCTGTAGGCGTAAATCACCTCCTCCTCATAGATGGGCAACGGCTTGTAGGGGTTGATGGCAACCAGGATGATACCTGGAGGAAGAGGACTGTGCAAAGGGCAGGGGCAGGAGGGACACCGGTCCCGGGGAGCTGCAGGGAAGGGGAGCAGGAGGGGATGCACAGGGCTCACCACAGTAGGTGTAGATGGCGTTGGCCTCCAGGAAGCGCCGGCGGAGCGAGTGCAGCACAGCCGGCTCGTGCAGGTAGCTCAGGGCCACCAGGTCATCGGCACCCGAGAGGCAGTCGGGGTTGCAGAGAGGCGGCAGCTGGAACTCAATGGGGTAGGCCAGCGCCTGTAGGGATGGAGATGGAGCAGGACACATGCTGAGGGGGGTCCAGCCGGCCCGGCAGGGGTGGGGTCTGGGAGGCACAGCACAGCAGGATGGACACTGTCTGCTCGCCATTAGTCACCAGGAATCACAGCCCAGCGAGCTGAGCCAGAAACCTTTTGGGAAGTCAGGCAGGAGCAGGCAGCGAGGACCCGCTCACGGAGCAGTCGGGGGACACAGGGCACAGGGAGGCGGATACAGCCCCAGCGATGTGGGCTCCCACTCAGGTGGGACACATCCCAGCAGGGTTTGAGCCTCTCCACACCGTGCTGAGGAGCCCACGCTGGTTTGGGGGTGCGGAGGTGAGCTCTCTCCCATCTGGGGATGCCTGACAGCGTGGCAAGCGCAGGAGGGGCCCACCGGGCTGTGCAGCGCCAGCCTTACCGAGCCATCCTCCAGGCGGAGGTGGAGAACGGCGTCTCCTTCCTTGTAGCCTCTGGTTATTTCTGCTGCCCTCCAGACTTCAACACAGTCGGGGATCCACACCCGGGCACCCTGCAGGGACACGGGATGGAGGGGACCCCTGCAGAGAGCCACAGCAACGACCGGCCACCAGCCTCCGAACCGAGCGTGGCCGCCCTCCCCACAGTTCCCACTCAGGACAGCCAGCCCGGTGCTCAGCATCGCCGCAGCGGGGCGAGCCATGGCACCCAGCACCCTACTAGGTGCCCCACCTGCAGACAGGGCTCCCACCCAGCTGCTCTCCAGATGTGCGGGAAGGCGCCTTCGGCAGAGCCAAACCGACAGAGCCAGACGAGGCAGCAGGAGGGATGCGGGGTCAAAACCAGCCAGGCCAGTTGGGCAAGGAGCATGGAATGGGTGTCCGGGCACCACCAAACCCTCCTTCCCCCCCAAGGACCAGCACCCCTGCGNAAGGACCAGCCCCCCTGCGCTCGCCAGGTCCCTGGGCGTCAGGGACCCCCTGGAGCAGCCTGGCTGGGGGGGGGGGCAGCGGCCACGGCAGCCCCTGCGCAGCCCACTGCTGATGGACCACCCTGCACCCTACCAGGTGCCACCAGAGCGGGCACCAGCGGGGAGGTGACCCAGAGGGACACCCAGGCGATGGCACCTGCAGCCACCCGCAGGGCTGAGCCCCCCGGGAGGCAAAAGACCCCCCCCCCCCAGGTCTGCAAGAAGCACCCCAGACCCGCGGCAGGGCTTCACCCACGGTCACTCTGCAGCCCCCCCAGGGTGGGACCCCCCCCGAGCCCCCTCACCTGCACGTAGGGGTCCCCCGCAGCCATGGTCCC
>VZSF01004866.1:13748-27934 GCA_013398295.1 Chionis minor
TGGGTGGAAAAACCCCCCCCCCCCCCCCCCCAAAAAAAAAAAGCTGCTAGCTGTACATTTCTCTTCTGGAGATGAATCATAGGCAATTAACAGGAACAATTCTAATTAACTGACATAATTAAAAAACTAATAATGTTTAACATTATTGTTTTATACAATGACATTAGCTTTAACAGCTTAGCAACACATCAAGGCTTCATTTGCATAGTCACTGAGTATATTATTTATTCTCGGTTTCTTTGGTAACCAAATTGACAATAAGAACTGCAATGTGAATTCCTAAATTGTTTTGCCATATAGCTTCATAATTTATGCCATTGGCAGTAATTGTAATGTCTGTATAATTTCCTTTTAATTATCAACTAATGAAATTTACATTCATTTGGGTAAAAAAACCCAAATATTCGCATTCAACTTCCAATCACCTGTCCAAATTTCCAATCAATTTGCCGAGGTTTGCTGTGCCTTCTGTTTATTTATATTTTTTTTTGAATGGCAAAATGTGGGAGAAGTGCTAAAATCTCTTTGGATGTTAATGGCCGGAGGAATAGGGATTCCTGGAGCTGCCGCCGCTGAGCTCTTCTTCCTCCTGGATTTAGGAGATGCTCCTTTCCAAAAGAAGACGGAAGACACGACTGTATCACATTAAACTCCACGGATTTTAAGTGGAATTAATTCTGTAAACTTTAATTGCAGAATAATCTCTGCCTGTTCCCTTATCTCTTGATTTATTGCAGACATTTATTTCGAGTTTGAAAAGTTCTCATCAGTTTCCCAGGGAATTAATTTAGTTTTTCAAAAAAGAGAGAAAAGAGAAGGGGAAAAAAAAAAANAAAAAAAAAAAAAAAAAAAAGGGAAAAAAAAAAAAAAAAAAAAAAAAAAGGAGGGTTGGGGGAAGGAAATGGCTTCTAAATTCAAATTGAGATGCTAATTACAATAATTATTTCATGAAATGATATAGAAACTTTGTACAGATGAGTATAGTCATTTCGGGGGGAAAAAAAAAATAAAAATATTTGCACGTAACGTTAATTGAACTCAACTTCTGAGCCGAAAAACACTTTGGCTTTTTTCATTTTCAAGAAGGGCAGAGGCTGCAGCGGCCCCAGGCGGTCCCTGTTCCCCAGGGAAAGCCCCCGGCACCCGGCATCCCGGCCCGCGGATCCCGCGGGAGCGAGCGCTGGGGGTCCATCATCCTCCGTCACCTCGCCGGGATGTCAACCCGGGCGCCAGGCGAAGCCACTCGAGACAAATTAAAACAATTAATGGCCAATCTGGGCCCGTCCTTGAAGGGAAGCGCTTATGGCGTGCGTCTGGGTTTCTCTGCTCCATCAAAGATGCCTCCTGCACATAGAACCTATTAACTCCTTTTTGATTAGGAACGGGGAGCTTCGGAATAACGATGGCTAACGACGCGCCCCGTCTCTTCAGGGGGAACGGCGGTGTGATTTGCAGGACCCCATTCCCAACAAAGTTCCCCGCCTCGCCTCCCTGTCCGAGGGCTTCCAGCCGCCGCGTTGAGGGGCGAGCGGAGCACGAGCTCCTTAAAATCAAAGGAATGGGAAGTGGGGAAGGAGCGAGCAGCTGTGAGCAATGTCACCCGGCGAGCGGCAATCGTCATCCCCGTTTGGGTCCACCGAGCGGCGGTTCTATAGCGGTTGAAAATTCATTTCATTTCATTAGCTCAACTGTTCAAACACCCCACTTTGGAGCCGAGAAATCTTTCCAAACCTGCAGGAAACTCATTTACCCCCGCTGAGGCTCCAGCTTCGCTTCTCATATTAAGGCGGCATCGTCTTCCTTACAAATTCTGGCGGATACGCGCGCAAGATTCGTACGGGGAAGAGCAGGACCATTTGCCAAAATCCAGAGTGGAAAGGAGCAGCGTTATTACTCTTCCCTGCTTTATTTAGGTCTGTTTCAAGGCTACTTTACTGATCTCTCATCTGTTACAAACACAGCTCGTGACACATTAGAAAAGAGAGAGCTGCCTTGGCGGGGACGCGATGTAGAACAAAGAACAGACCATCTACCCGCCGAGATTTTGCTAATGAAGGAACTTGCAGTGTCATTTAGTCGAAAAGAGGAAAGGGGGAAAAAAAATAAAAAAGAAATTTAAAAAAACCCCATCAGAGCAGGATGTTTTCAAATTAGGGACAAATTAACGCAGGGAAAACGTCTAGCGCTGACGGTCCCTGAGAGGGAGCTGGTGCCGCAGCCCAGCGGCCTTTGCTGAACCACGTTGACCTACTTTCTTGAGGCCAGCGATGGAAAAAGCTACCAAATTTGCCGAAATCAAGATGTTTCCTGCAGGAACACACCGGTAAAAATTAGCCTGAAATGGCAGAATCTGTGGTCGTCACACTGAATCATAGAATCACAGAATCACTTGGGTTGGAAGAGGCCTTCAAGATCATCAGGTCCAACCAACCTGTGCCAAAATCACCCCTAACCCATGAGTTTCCATATTCCGCGAGGGAGCGCAGAATATGTAATAAACTTGCACATTTTGGGGCCAGATTTTCAGCCCACGTACACCCGTGTAAATAAATATGGCGTTGTTGTGCCCGGGAGAGAGACGATCCCATCCCGGCCACGTCCCTTGCGCCACCTCTGCGGCCCGAGTGACAGCGGAGATTTTTGGAGGTGCCCTAAGCTGTGGCCACCGGATGAATTACTGCCACTGCTCCGGAGTGCCCGTTCCTCCGCACCTGGAACAAGTTACCGAATCCAATTACTCCAGTCAAGACCAGACTGGTGTGCTCCAGCGAGGAATTCCCACATGGCGACTTGTTTCATGACTCACGCGGAGCCGCATGTTCCACCTCTGGCTCACGTTCCAACCTTCTCCTGGTTCTTTTGGATCCCGGAGATTGCTTTGATTCTACCAACCCAGGCTGGCCCGTGAACAGATGTGGATCACCCAGGTCCCGCTTTTCCACCTAGTCCCTTTTCCGGAGGCAAGCTGGGCACACCGGGAAGTGGGGAGGAGAAAGGGAAAGGAGAAAGGGAGAGGCGGGAAGAGAATAAAGATGGGAAATGCTGTGGAGGTGTAAGCGGGATGGGAGGGAATAAAAGGACAAATTAATGAATCAGAAGAGGAGAAAATAAAAGCCGGCAAATATTAGAACAACTGCAGTTAAATTTCCTACAGTGGGATTTATAGTGATTTTCTTCTTTTCCTCTTCTTTCTACCAGCAACTTAAAAGCGACAGTAAAAGCCACCATCCGAGGTTGTCCCTCTTTCCGCAGCAATCATCAGCACAAGACGGGACAAGGAAGCGCTTCTCCAGGAGGAGCTGGGAGGGCAGGAGCGTTCCCTGTGGCGCAGAGCACGGAGCCACCCTTCGGCTTTCATCCAGGGCTGGTGGTGGCCACGCACGGGCTCTCATTCCGGGATGAGGTGCCGGGCCACGGGTTGCTCCGGCAGGTGGTGCCCACCCCCGGCAGCATGGCTCCAGCATGGCTTCCCCACTGCCTGCCGACCAGGGATGGGCGGCTCTCCGTGGGGTCTGCACCCACACCTGCGACCCAGGTCATCCTCCCCGTCCTTCCTGATGGATGGTCTTGACGGATTCGGTAGGACCAGGCAATCCGGTTGGGAAAGATCTTCGGAAGTCTTCTGACGCAGCCACAATCTGTTTGGGCTTCCTGCTTTAGCAGGTACTAAGGTGACACCAGGGGGACACCAGTGGCATTTATTGTGTTGGCCAACCCTTTAGCGGGAAGAACTTTTCTCTACTGCTGGGTGAAACCTGTCTGTCTGTCTGTCTGTCCCTTTAGTCTGCTGGTGGCGGCGGTGTCCTGGCTGCCACCCTCCCACCGAAATGTCCCTTTTTGGCAGCCAATTTACGGAGGGCGATGAACTTTCTGAAGCTGGTGAGATCCGGCTTCACCGGCCTCGCACTGTTGGGAAGCGGGAAGGGAAGAACCCACCAGTGGCGGGTGCCGTTGGATCAGGGGTGAGGACACCCCTCCCACAACTCGGGCGCATTTGGGAATCTCCCGCTTGAACCGCGCAATGCGCGTCATGGAATTTTTTGCTTATCCCGTATTATACCGTCGCTCCGAGAGGGCGTCTGTTCTTCGGTTCCTCTTTCCTTTAAAAAACACCAAAAAACCAAAAAACAATACAACCCCGAGCAGGAGCGAGAGGTGAAAAATGGATTTTTTTTTTATTAGTTTGTCTCATTGTTGAAAATCTCTAAATGGAAACGCTTTGATTTTCGGGACATCCGATACCGGAGCGCACAGGTCGGCTTTGTCTTTTTGGGGTATTTTTTCAATTTGGAAAAGCTCCCTCAGTCTCTCGGGGGAACGGGGGGAGTGGTGCCCCTTTCGACAAATGGAGAAATTGAAAGGAATAATTAACGTCTCTGGTTGAATTTAAGAAATAAAAGAACCTTTCGAATGTGTCTTCACAGAAAAAGGCCCGTTGTGTGCGGGGAAAGACGAGTGAAATGTTTCATCCGGCAGTTCGAGGTCATTGAGCTTAAATATTAAGATGGTGCAAAAATTTATTGCATTTTTACATAGAAATGAGCTCAAAATTAGCCACGAAGTGCCCGGCGGGGGCCCTGACACGCCACATGCGCTGTCTTCCAGCGCTAGAGGGCGCTGCTTGCCCTCCGCTTCACGCAGCCCCCGCGCAAATCCCGCGCAGCCCCCACGCAGCTCCCCTGCTTATTCCTCCTGCATCCCCCGCGCATCCAGCGGGTTCCAGTGGGTTCCAGTGGCTTCCAGCTCCGGAGCCGTGTCCTGCCCCGGTGGCAGGCGAAGCGCGGGGTCACGCTGCCACCAGTGCCGGCACCTTCTGCATTGCTCCTGCCATACGTCAGTGCCTCCAGGAATAACTTTTTTCCCTGATTTTCCACCCTTATCCCAACTTTTAGATCCTTGCCGGGCCCCGGGAGCTGCGTTGCCGTGGGTGCCGGGTGCTGGGATGGTGCTGCCATGGGAAGAGCATCATCGAGTGCAGTTAAAACATAAAAAAATATGTAGAAGTTCGGAATGAGGAATTGAAAAATAATTAAATCTGTTAAATAGGATGACAAAAGCAACGCTGTCGTGTAGGTGCCTGGGTTAAATAATTACAGCTTAAATAATTATATAAATTAACATTACAGCAACAAAACCCGTAAGAGTTGGGTCAAAATTCCCTTGGAAGTCAGCGTCCTCCAGTTCCACCAGCCATTATTTAGGATTCCTATTTGTTTCCCGATCTGCTTCCAAAAGGAGCGCGGTGTGGGCTGTGGGATGACTCGGGTAGCCCAGTTAGCGCCCAGCACGGCTCACCTGCCCACTGGGCACAGCCGGGACCTCCGGTCACATCCCTCCCTTTGCTCCTTCAGCCTTTCACCCGGAATAAAAGCGGGAGACGAAGATCTCCGCGTGGGCGTGGGGAACGGCAGGCATCGCCCCGTCATCTCCTCCGGACCCGTGCTCGAGTGAGGATTGATTGTGTCACCTCCCGGCGGGAAGCACGGCGCTAATTGCGGAATCCATCCACCCTTCTCCCACGCCTCTCCGCGGCGAGGCTGGCAAGTGAGCAATCGCTGCGGCTTCCCGACGACGCGTCTCCCGGAATGCGCATCAGCCTCGTAGGCACCTCAAGCGCGATCCCGATTAGAGCTCGAAAAATGCCCGGCGAAGCTCAACCATTTATTTAGACTTAATTAGATTTTAGGAAGGAATTGTTGCCCTTGAGGGTGGGGAGCCCCTGGCCGGGGTTGCCCGGAGAAGCTGTGGCTGCCCTATCCCTGGAGGTTCAAGGCCAGGTTGGAGCACCCTGGTCTATGGGAGGTGTCCCTGCCCAGGGTAGGGAGGTGGAACTGGATGGGTTTTAAAGTCCTTTTCAACCCAAACCAGTCCATGATTCTATTTATAACCTATTTACAACTTCTTTCAGAGAACGGCGGTTGACTCCCATGGCTTATCGAATTCCCACGTCATGCCTGCGTGGATCAACAACCTCATCTCCTCCCGTTTGTGGCCGTCCATTCCTTACAGTCCTGATGGATGAGCGAAAATCAACAAAAACCCCAGGTGCCACAACATCTTGGGTTCCAACTGTTCCTCCTCCTCTCCTCATCCGTTGTATTAAAGAACAACATAACAACCACGGAAAGCGGGCACCTACCGGAGCTCTGTGCCATCCCGCTTGGTGGTTGCACCCGGAATAGGAAGCCTGAGGGCTACAAGACCAAAGTCTACGTGCCCAAATCAGAAGAAAGGCTAATGAGAAGCACATCTTGGGTCCTTCAGCTCCTCGAGGTGAAATTGGCTTTGCAGAACGGCTCGGTTTGCCAGTGATTCACGGGGAAGATGCCCGTGTCCGCCTTGGGGCGAGCAGAGCAGCCGTCCCGTGCCGTGACACGGTGGGCAGGAGGGACGTGGAGCGCGGGGCGAGTCCCCAAACGCCACCGGGGCTTTGTCTTCCTCCACCACGACATAGCGCTTCTCCGAGGCCGAGGGGAGTTTATCGTGTCGCTTCTGCAAATGGATGTTGCCCAGGAGACAAAACGCGGCGCCCTGGAGAGAGCCGTGAGCAGCGCTGTCGTTCCTCGGGCGCGGAATTCAATGGAAGTGGTGCGTTTTCAAAGCCCTTAGAACAGAACCCCCAAATTTCTCGCTGCCTGTCATTTTTCAATACGTTTCTTTCTAAGTCTCGCTTTTCTGATGAGTAGAATAATTATAATTTAGCGGCGGTGACTTGGGGCTCCATTTTCAGTTAACAGATTGTTTCTCGAGATGAAGACCCGGGGCAGCAGCTGTAGGATGGGGAGAGGGAGATTGACGTGGATCGCGAGCCAGTCCTGTGGGAAGCGGCTGAGCAGAAGGGAATTTAATGACTCCCTCCCAACACAAGTGATCGATTCACTGAACCCACTCAAGCAAGGCAGCACTGAGTGACTGGGTTTGGAGAATTCATTATTCATACGTATTTATTGTGTAAATAGAGAGGAGAGACACCCTTCGGACGGAAAGCCGGACCGAACGGACTTTGCAGGGCTATTTTATTTCCAAATTCCTGAATTTCTGCTCTCCGGTAAGACCCCCCAGTGCTCTTGTCACCCGGCGGGGTCAGCCCAGACGCTGGGACCGTGCTCACGGCACTAAATCCCCGCCAAGATCCAGCCCCACTGACCAGTGACTTCGGGAATGACGGGCTTTGCATGGAGAGATCAGCAAATTTTTTGGAGTTCATTCTCACACTTGTGTCTAGCTGGTAAAAACGACGCGCGGTTCCTATACATCTCATTTCCACTCTATACGGCAACCCTAGCAAAATAAATGTAAGTACTATAAAAACACAGAGAAATGATATCCCGAAACAGCTTTTTAACCGTGTTTCTGCAAGTTTTTTTGCGCGGTTTTCTCGTTTTCCATCTGACGTTTGCTGGCACCGGCTTTCCTGGCATGAGGACGCTGAAGAAAATGCCAAGGTATGAAGGCAAAGGAGCTCCAAGCAGCGAAAAGATGCTGATAGACAAATTACCACTCAGAAAATAACGTCGCTAATGGAGTTTAGATACAGTAATTCCCAAAGTAGGGACTCCGGAGTACCTGCAGCCCACAAGGAAGGCTAGTAAGGGTCCCAAACCTGTGTCGCAGTCATGTTGTTTTTACTGTGTTGTCAGTTAATACTCAATGACACAATGACTTGATAATCGGTGAGAAAACATGATGGGAGATAGGATCAAGAAGTGCAACAAGGATGGATGTAGCTCTTCCCACTGTGCCGGCTCCCGAAGGGATAACGCGATGCGGGACGGTGCCGTACGACTGCAGAACTCGGAGACAAGTCTGCGAGAAGCTGCTGGTGACTCCTCCTGGCTGCAGCCCGACGATGATTTCATCTTTCCAAACCATAATCCACGTGGAGACGGCGGCATTCCTGCACCCTTACCCACGCCGGCTCCTCGGCATGGCAGCTGTTGCCTTGCTCCTGGGCTTGGCTTTCCAAGCACCTGACTAATGTCCAAATAAATTGTTTTTTTCCTGTGCTGAGAGGCAGCAAAAAGCCCCAAGGCTAAAGCTGCCAAAAGAATTAGGTGTCCCAGCTAAGTATGAACGTGCATCCTCAACATCGGGGAGATGCTGGGTAAGCCCAGACGTTTCTCCTGATCTCCAGGTGCGTCACCGGCGTTGGCTGCTGACCCGCCGTCCCCTTCACTCATGTTTCAGCTACGTTAGGACTTCAGGATTCATCCCTGCCCTGTTTATCTCACCCACGAGAGCTCCTCGGGGCGTATCTGCTGGGTGAGGGCCAGCTGGAAGCTCCACCAGGAACGTGGCGCCAGCCCTTGCCTCCGCGTGCCCGTCCACGCTGCGCTCCCCCACCATAGATCCCCAAAGTCTCGTGCCGTAGCGGGCTCGAAGCCACGCGTGGCAGCTCATTTCCCACAGGATAACCCGGCGTGCAACGCTCGGGGCTGCGGGCGCCTCCGGGGGGGCGAAGTGGCCGGATGCGGCGCAGCGGTGGTTGCCCATCTTGGGTTCTTCCTGGCCAAACTTCCCGGCTGGAGCTCCAACACAGGTTTTGCGACCCGAGGCTGAGAAAGGTAGATTTAAGTATTCCCTGTATTTCCTGCAGCTGAGGGGGGTAACACCGTGCAACACAAATCCTAGAAGATTTATATAGTTCTGCATTCCACCATTTCATGAGGGGGAAAAGGTCTGGAGGGAGAGAAAACCGTAACTTTAAATCCCAGAATGGAAGAAAACAGCTTATTTGTTAGTAAGTAAGAGAATATCACCAAATCACGGGTCATTCCGAGCGTTCACATCGGCAAGAAAATGTGGGTCTTGGATCTTCTTCTTCAACATCACACCGTGAAAATAGTTCTTTTCTAAACGCGGTCACGTAGCGGGGTTAAAAAACCCCCCAGCGTTTCTGCTTTGCTGTGCCGTACAGCTGCGCAGCAGAGCGGGCTGGAAGGGGATGATTCACAATTTCCAGACTTTTTTTCCTCCTCCCTAGGAGCAGAAAATCAACACTGGTGCTTTATAAGAGCCAGGCGTGGACACCACCACCGTGGTCCAGGTCAGGTTTTTCCAGATTCTCTTGAATTTTTTTTGTGTAGAATCCTAGAAACACTTGGGTTGGAAGAGACCTTCAAGATCATCCAGTCCAACCATAAACCTCTGCCAAACCCACCCCTAACCCATGTCCCTCAGCACCACGTCTGCCCGACTTTGAAATACCTCCAGGGATGGTGATTCCACCACCTCCCTGGGCAGCCTCTTCCAATGCTTGAGAACCCTTTCCATAAAGAAGTTTTTCCTCATATCCAACCTAAACATCCCATGATAGAATCACAGAATCACTTGGGTTGGAAGAGACCTTCAAGATCGTCGAGTCCAACCATAAACCTATGCCAAAACCACCCCTAACCCACGTCCCTCAGCACCACGTCTACCCATCTTCTAAACACCTCCAGGGACGGCGATTCCACCACCTCCCTGGGCAGCCTGTTCCAATGCTTGACAACCCTTTCCGTAAAGAAGTTTTTCCTAATATCCAGCCTAAACCTCCCCTGGCCCAACTTGAGGCCATTTCCTCTTGTCCTGTCGCTTGTTCCTTGGGAGAAGAGGTTACATTCCCAACCCGAACCCCCATTCCCAGGGTGGTCTCCACGCGGTGGCTAACTGGCGTAAGCTGGTTTGTATGATTTCGTTAACCAGCCCCGTGCTGGCCCAAGGAGCTCGTTAAGGAGTAAGGCAACTTGCCGCTGAAGGACGCGCTGGTGGTCTTGGAGAAATTTTAGGGCTTTCTTCCAACCCAGCCAAGCGCGTAGCCGAAATTGAGCACCGGGCCTTGAATTTGGAGGAGAGAGAGAGGAATCCAGCGGCAAAAGGAGAAGAGGGCGTTTATCCCAAGGGAAGCGTCCCGCCTGCCTTCCAGGTCCCCCTCCTGGGACCACGTCTGGGTGAGACACCCCAGCACGGCCACCCCGCCGCTGCCCTGTCCCCCCGCGCCGCTGGGCGTCCCGGGAAAGGCAACTGGGAAGGAAGGACCTTCCGTGAATAATAACATGGATAATAATATCTCGAACGTCACCTCCCGGGCACGCGCTTGCCCAGAGCACCCACCGAGGTGATCTCATAATTAGATAATTAGACGGGACAGCTTAGAAAGGCAAGGAAAGTTTGGTACGATTATTTAGTACCACCAGCGCGGATCAATCGTGCCAACAACCACCCTTAATTTGAATTCCGAGCAAGTTTTATAGGGCGAGCGTTTTGCTAGAACAAATGATTTGTTTGGGAAGAAGAAAATAAAAGACAAAGCTCTTCGGTTGGCGAGCTCTTCTGTACGTATGAAAAGGAAGGAGCCAATTCCGAGCTTTGGTTGCTGGTGAATCAATTCAAATTAGTGGTTGGCTAGCCCAGGCGCAATATTTATTTCAGTTCCGAATAACAGATATTGCGAGAGGACCTATTTAGCCAGGAGTAAGCAGGCATTTCCCAGTCTTGGTTAGATGCTTTTAAAATGTCTCTATAAACCTGCCGGAAGAGTGAGGGCTTCATTTTCCTGCTAAATGTTGTGTTTTCAGCCTCGGCGAGATAAGAAATACTCTTTATTCTTGCCCAAACTACTCATGCAACAAACCTCTTATCTTAAAAAGACATTGACAGGAACAGTTAGCACACTGTATAATTAAAGCAATAAATTAATTACCAGGCTTCCCTGGTGACTATTAAACACTTGAGGCAAAAGAGCTGGCTTTTGCTCCTCGTTGAAGGATTATTGCTGTCTAGTTTGAAGGATCTGAGGTACCTTCTGTGGTGCAAACGCGTACCCGGACCCCTCCGCTGAGGCAGCTTCTCCAAGGACCGTCTCACCCGGGAGCCGGGACGTCCTCCAACACATCCCTCTGTTTTTCGGGGGTGATTCCGGTGGGTGCAACAAGGATCCGGAAGAGGTGGACGCAGGGATCAGCCGCAGGAGGAGTTCGATTGTAGGAATTAGGGTTTTGTAGGTTTATGGTTGGACTCGACGATCTTGAAGGCCTCTTCCAAGCCAAGTGATGATCCGATGATTCTATGAAAATGCCCGTAACCGTCGCCCGGAGCCGGGGAAAACGTCGCCGGGGAAAGCCCCCGCGTGTGGGGACACGCGGGACACACCAGGGAAAGCCCCCCTGGGACACGCGGGACATTTGGCGTCCCGGCTGCACAGGGTGACTCCCATCAGTGATTCCCGCCGGGAATGACTCACGGTTTCACGGAGCTGACGGGCTGGGCAGAGCCCCAAGGGGATCCGACGTCCTTATCTAAAGGCTCGAACGTTAAATCTTTGTTTAAATACCTTTTTTTCTGGGCTTATGTGCGGAAAATATTTTAAAAGCCGCCCGATAAAAGGCTGTTTAGGCACGGGGAGCTTTGCTTGAAGGAACTTGGGATCTCCCTTACAATTTATAAACCTTCCCTTTAAATCTTCCGTAATGTTTTCCGTGGAAGCTGGCTTCGGATAAGCTCCCTGGGGAGCAGAGGGTGAGACGTGCCCGGGTAAAAGCCACGGGGAGGAGGAGGCACGGGCCGAGGGCCACGTGGAAGAGGCCGGGAGAAAAGTGAGTCAGGGCAAACCGGTTCCTGGAGAGGGATCACCAGCCTTCCCACTACGGCAATCCCTAGCTCCGGCGGAGCCGCGGGAGCAACGGCACGCTCGGCGACGGCGGCAGCACCCAGGTCCCCGCGGTCACACCCGCGGAAGAGCCCGTCGGGCACCGAGGGAACGCGGTGACGCAGCCGAATTACCGGTTCTATTTTCCATTAAGCCTCTTTCACGGACACACACGCATTTTTTTCCTGCTATTTTCAACCAGGTTTGGGTCAAACCTGGCCCAAATTTGCCAATGAGCGTAACGCTTCCCTCAGCAAAACACGGAGCTGGAGTTTTTTAGGGAAAACCGACGGCAACGTGTTAACTTTTCCGGTCTCTTTTTCTTGAGTTTGTGGATATAACCGTGGTTTGGCGTAAGTAAAAATTAGCTATTTGCATAACGACACGAAACGGTCGTCTACTTGGACACGCTTCCGGAGCCGAAAGGGTTCCTATCCATGCGCCGAGCTGGCTGCGTATCCCATAAAACCCTCCGGGCATTGCGATAGCTGGATCAAAACAGGATGCTGCGGCGAGGAGGAACGGCCATCCCAGGGCAAGACCGAAATGCCAACCTAAATTATCAGGTTATTCGTTAGTCTCCGCTGCCACGTGGGTGTTACACAGGTCACGCACTCAGGGAAATTCCGGAATCTAAACCGGCAATAAAAATTGAGCGGAGCAGCGTGTCCCTTGTGCCGGGGCAGGAAGAGCCAAACGCTGCCGGGCCGGAGCGAGGGGTTGATGCGGAGCTTCAAGCCCTACCTGGGCACTGGGATGGCGGGGGGGGATCAGCTCAATTAATGTCTCATTAATCACCTCCGACGGTTTTTCCCGTCAAAAGAGGGGGAATTCCCACATCGCCCGGCGTCAGGGCTCCGCTCTCGCCCTCCCGCGCAGGGAGTTCCATTCCTGGCTTCAACAAGTTGCCTTTTTCCTCACTTTTCTTAAGCAAGAAACGCAAAAGGAAAACACCACCCTGGATTCGGCCTTTCCGGAGCTTCGGAGAACAGCCGGAGCCCGCTGAGAAAGTCGTTAATCCCAGGAATGTGCTAAAGATTAACCGTCAGCGGTTAGCTATTCCAATTGGTCCCACAAGAAGGAAAACCCCTTTGGGCTCCCCGTTTTTCCACATTTTCAGAGCTTCCATCGCTGAGGAAGCAGCAGCCTCCCGGAGTCGGGAATAGCTCGGAGCGGGGCAGGAGCAGGTAGGGAAGGTGGGGACCTGCCCGGTGGCCGGCGGCGCTCGCCCTTGGCTCCAGGGGAGACGACCTTGGAGCTGGGCGCTGCTGCTCCGTGTTTGCTCCGTAGCCGGGAGCGGGGATGACTTTGCCCTCGAGGATCTTTGCTTCTGTGGGGAGACAAGAAAAGGCCGGAAGGGAAAAAAAAAAAAGTATTATTTTTTTTTCCCCTCCCCGTTTCTAATCGATAAGAAAATCCGCTCCAACGGGAAGCTGGGGGTAAAGGCTCACGGCTCCCACCGGCCACCTGGCCGTGCCAGCACGTCCGGCAGGACACGTGTGGCAGGACACGTATGGTGGGACACGTATGGCAGGACACGTATGTCAGGATACGTGTGGCAGGACACGTATGGCAGGACATGTGCGGTGGGACACATACGGCAGGACACGTATGTCAGGACACTTAGGACACATGTGGCAGGACACGTATGGCAGGACATGTACGGTGGGACACATACAGCAGGACACATACGGCAGGACACGTACGGTGGGACATGTATGGTGGGACATGTATGGCAGGACACATACCATGGGACATGTACGGTGGGACATGTACAGCGGGACACATATGGCAGGACATGTATAGCAGGACACGTATGGCAGGACATGGACAGTGGGACACATAGGGCAGGACATGCATGTCAGGACACGTATGTCAGGACACATACGGCAGGACACGTACGGTGGGACATGTATGGCGGGACACATATGTCAGGACACGTATAGCAGGACACGTGTGGCAGGACATGTACAGTGGGACACGTACGGCAGGACACGTATGTTAGGACACGTATGGCAGGACATATATGGCAGGACACGTATGGCGGGACACGTATGGTGGGACATGTACGGTGAGACGTGTATGTCAGGACACGTATGTCAGGACACGTATGGTGGGACATGTACGGTGGGACATGTATGGTGGGACATGTAGAGTGGGACACATATGGCAGGACACATACGGCAGGACACATATAGCAGGACACGTACGGTAGGACACGTATGGCAGGACACATGCGGTGGGACATGCACAGTGGGACACGTATGGTGGGACATGTATGTCAGGACACATATGGCAGGACACGTACAGTGGGACACGTATGGCAGGACACGTATGTTGGGACACGTATGTTGGGACACGTACGGCAGGACACGTATGTCAGCACACCTATGTTGGGACACGTATGTCAGGACACGTACGGCAGCACACGTATGTCGGGACATGTATGTTGGGACACGTACGGTGGGACATGTACGGTGGGACACATACGGCAGGACACATACGGCAGGACACATAGGGCAGCACACGTATGTCGGGACACGTACGGCAGGACACG
>VZSF01004868.1:0-10679 GCA_013398295.1 Chionis minor
GTTGGCCAAGTCAGGGTGCTCTTTTGCGTAGGAAAAACACATAGTGCAGGTGTATGCATGGTGATGAAGTGCCACTGAAGACAAGGGGTTTTGTTTAAAATGTCGGTAAATGGTTAGATTGTTTCTGACAAACAGTTACTAAGTTTCTGCTTTCTGTGGGGAGTATCATTTATTGACAGTTGAATGAAAGCCTCTTCATTTGTTTATACAAACCATTTGTTTAACCAAACCAGAGGAGGCTTCTGTTCTTGTATTCCCATCAGGCTCCTGAAGAGTTTACTGTCTTCCTTATCCCTGAATCTGGAAGCTTCTGAGGCTTTCCAAAGCTGTCAGTGCCGTGTAAGTCAGAGCAAGCTTATGACAGAACAGCAGCCGTGCACAGAAGACTGTTTTATTCCTCTGTGTAGCAGCCCAGGAGGAGCAAATTCCTCCAGTGCTAATCCAAGAGCATCAAACCAACTCTGCTGGGTCAGCCCAAAGGTCCGTCTTGCCCAGTGTCGAGTCTCTGGACAGTAGCTGTGATCTGATACGTAGGGCAGAGCAAGACCAAGGCATGCAAACAGAACAGGGCATTCCTCCTTGTACTTTCCAGCTTCTTTCCACTTGAGGACTTGGAATGATACTGTATATTTAATCGTAGGTTTCTCTTCTGTGAGCTGACGTCAGCCCTTGAAACGATGTCAATTTTAGCATACAGTCTCCTTTGACCAACCAGATACTTTCCTCATGATCTGCTGCACAAAGAGCTTCCTTTTGTTCCTTGTGAGCATGGCTGTTACCAGCTTCATGTGACGTTCCCTGGTTTCTGCCTCAGAAGGCACATTCAACTGTCATCCCTGGCCACTTACTGCATGTCACTTGTGATTTTATGGATCTCGTATCCCTGTCTCCTCAGTAGTCTTTTGCCCCAGCCAGACAGTCCTGCTGGAGTTTCCTCTGCACCTCTGGGAAGCTTTGGGTGTGTTCTGCACCCTTCGGTTCTGCTACACCCTTTGTTGAAGAGAAGAGAGCCTTGAGTTTGTGGGAGAACTGTCCATTTTTACAGCGGCACAAAGATGTTTGCTGGTTTTTTCCTCTGTTTCTTTCACAGTATTTCCTAGCGTTAACTTGCTCTTGTGACAGCTAGTGAGCCTTGAACTGTCCTCCTTATAGCTTATAGAAGCCTCCTTTACCTTGCTTTCCTGATTTCCTAGAAGAGAGAAAATTAAAGAGCAATTTGTTACATGACAAGAGTTAGTGCATTCAGTAGTTCAGATGCAGCGTTGTCCTCTTAGCCTCAGTGAATTCCTGGCCTAGACTTTTACAGGTTTTGGCCTTAAATGGGCATATTTTATTCCACTCCTACTTAGAAGAAATATTTTATTTTCTTCTTAAAGTGGAAATACAACTGTATTTTCTGTACATGCTCGATCAAGAGGAATTTACCTCGTATTTCGCTCAGTCTCCTTGGCAGTACACCTGTCGGAAGGTTGAAACTCTTCCTTGCTTTGGGGAAGGTTAATCCAGCAAATTCATGTGGGTTGTTAATTTTAGTGCCTTAATCTCTCCTCATGGTGCCAGGTGGGTATAGGTATAGCCCGGTTGCTCTCACGTAACAAATGAGATGCAGCAGATTTGGCATTTTTCACTAAGTGAAATGAAAAGGCAAAACTTTCACATCAGTCAGCTTTGGTAGCTTTGTTTAATTCTCTGCCAAACAACGTTTGGGACTCTGAAGTTGCAGGAGTGCTAGGTCTGGGTGAAGATCTGTCCACAGGTGTGGTAAATCCATTGTCAAAAGAATGTTCACTTAAAAAAGTAATAAAAAAAGAGATAACTTGGGAAGCAGCTTCCTGGGGGCAAGGCTGATGCTATTAGGATGAAAATCTTATTATTGCCTTGTTTATGTGAGATCGCTAAAGAGTTGGTGTGCAAGATCCTATAAACAGTGATAAAAAGGAATCTGAAGGGGATACTGCGCAGGATCATCGCTCTTTAGTTTCCACACACGCAGTTGTAAGTCTTAAAATTGGACACAGCACTGCAAGTACAGGTTCAGCAGTGTGAGGGGAATGAAATTCCCTGGATTTGCTGGCCACGCTCGTCCCTGTGCAGCCCAAGCTGTCGTTAGCCTTCCCGGGCACTCCAGCATCCCCAGGTCCTTTGTAGAAGAACTGTTAGTCGGGGCGTTCAGACTTCTCAGTCTGGGTTATCCCAATAGGCATTTGGGGTTTGTTTATCAAACGAACGATGCAGTTGGATTTCTACATCCCCTGGTTGATACTGCTCTTCAGTTCATAGTGCGTCCATTTGTCTCTTTTTCAAAATAATGAAATTTGTAGAATTGTTTCTAGAACAGTTGTCCTGTGGAGTATCCAAATTAGGACGCTTACTTGAGAAATCTTCCCTTCTCTCACGTACCAGTTTTCAAAAGCCTTTTTTTTCCGTAATAGAAGGAAACATTGCAGGCTCTGAACGATCATTCGCCTTTAGGATATTGATTGATAGGCCGTAGAAGAGATGAATATTCTAGAACAGGTGATAATGCGAACATCTTTCTCTCTAAAGATAAACTCCAAGTGCTTAATTTTGGGCCTTTACTTCCTCGGTGGAATAAAAACATCACTTGGTTGTTTGGCTTTTTGGGTTTTTTTTATAACCTACAGATTTTTGCCACATGCTCGTGGAAATACACCAGTTCAGTAAATGGTTGCCTGCAGAATACATATGGAGCAGCAGCAGAGGGCTCCAAAAAGCAACCAACACATTATAATTTAATGTCTTAACAATTGGGTGGGGTGGGGTGAGATTTCCAACCAGAAATGTGTGGCTCGCATGTGTAGTTTTGCATCACACAGCTCTGTCAAGTCGTTTGAACTAGATCTGTCATTACTAATACACGTGTGGGTAACAATGAGTGCACCTGGATTCCTTCGAGCTTATTTCTTGTAGCTAGCTTGATAACTGAGGGCAAAGCTCAGACTGTGAGGACACATACCCTAACTTTGTATATTCTTGTTTTCTGATTTCGTGTTTTGCTCGATAGGATATTTTGTAAGGGCTCCAGTTTCGGTTTGGCAATCTCAATTCTGAGTTAAAAACGCTTATTATGTAAACCATCTAGTCAGTGTTTAACACTTGTTAGATGTCCTTTTGGAGCGGAGAAGAATATGTTGTTATTATTTAGCCCCTAAAATGCTTACAGGAAAATACTGAGCGATTTTTGGGTTTTATTTCTTTTTTTGATTGTTTGTTTTTAAAGGAGAATACTAGTGTTGAATGTGAATCCAGTATGTCAGAGACCGAAGAGAGACAACTCACTTCAGGAACTGAGCCTGTGAATGAATCTGTAGAACAGGCAGATTCATCTGTAAAACCTCAATGCAGGAAAAGAAAACACAGTTCAAATGACGACAAGTCCCCTGGTAAGAAGAGGCTCTGCATTTTTTTTAGAGATTACCAAGACAGATACTCTGAAACCATTACAGAAAGGGGAGATCAGAATAGTTTAGTTATTGTCTGCAGTGGAAGTACTTCCTTGTGCCTTTAGTTAAAATATAATACTTGTACAACCTCTTAGCATGCTTACCAGCGTGCTTCTATAGATGTGCTTCTGCTAATTACTCTTATGTGGAAGAGGGTATAAATTATATGAGTAAATAAAACCTGAAGTCCTGGGAGTTGTGTCAGAAACCTGGATGTCACAATATTGAGATGAAGTTGGTAGATATGTTTGCTGGAGCGTGACAGTGCTACAGGAAACACTGAGTAACGAGGTGACTGTTGAAGTAAGAGGGGAAAAACCCCACCGAACCGAAGAAGTTAGTGAAGTCCAAACCTTTTCTCTCAGATCACTGATTACATTTTGTGCCTGTCTGCTGTTACGTCGGCCAAAATACATGAGAATAACAAGCAGCAGAACATCAGAGGCTAAACAATTCACAAATCTAGAAACTAAAAGGAAAAGCTAAATGTCCACAGATTAGGGAGGCCTAAGAGGCCACAGAGAATACTTTGGATCCATTCTGAGAGGAGAAGTTGGTGCAGCCTGCAAGTCTCGCAAGAAGCTATTTCCCTCACAGCTGTTCATCAAAGAACTGATTGTAGAGTTTGAAGAGCTGTTGCTCGCTTCAAAGGGGAGTTTCTAGATTCCAGATAATGATGCTAGTTAATAATTCAGCTCATAACGCCCATCAGTTTCAAACATTTAAGTAAGGAATAAAGTCTTTTTGACAGGAAGCTGAGAAAAAAGGTCGGATGCCGTCTTGAAAGAAGACAGGCTTTTGTTTAAAACACAGAATTGAGAGTTCTTGTTCAACTGCTTCCTGGTACCGTGGATAATTAGCAAACTTCCCAGCTTTCATATCTATAGCAAAACATTTGCTTAATATGCCAGTTGTAAAGTTATGTACAGGAACATTTTGGAAAGCATTTCCATGGGATTGTTCCACAGAGATGAAACACTGTTATGCTAATGCTAATTAGCAACAATTACCATCGAGTCTACTCTCTGGGAAATGCGGTAGTCATCCAGGGCTGCATTTCCCCTGTTGTACCTTTTAGGCTTGGTGTGCATGTAAAGGGGAGAGACAGACAGCACACCTGAGCCAAACCTGCTCAGGCTCAAGTTGCCCCAAAAGAAATTGGGCATGTGGTACAAGCCTCGAAGCTGGCGTAGCCCGTCTCCTGCGTTTCAGCTGTAAGCCTGAAGCAGGCGGGTTGAAATATAAGCTGACTTCTGTTGCTCTGGCTACACGTTTGTCAGTACCTGCTTTCTTCTGGGAGGCTGGGAGACGACTTCTTCCTTCGTCTTTCAGCGCTAAAATATTGCATCGTGGAAATTTCCAGGTGTTTCTTCACAACTTCTCCTCTGAAAGGGATTGAGTCCTGTCCACCTTCCCCTTTCCCTTTGAGCACTCATTTGCCAGTTTTCTGAGCCCACGCTTTGATACTGCCATAGAGAAGGCTTTTGTCACCTCTATTTCAGTAGGCTGCTGACGTGGTTTTTGTTATGTGGTGACACCACGTTCCAGATGGCACACGGTGAGAGCCAGCGTAATGTGGTACCAAAGGCCACTGCCGTGAAGATGGAGGGAAAAGCCACTTCTGTGACTGGGAGCAGCTCTGGGCTGAAACTATGGTGATAATCTGTACGAATGAGCCAAGAATGAAACCCTCCCTTGTGCAGAAGGTGTCACTTTCCTTTGAAGAACTAGACCAGGTTTCTTTGCCTTTTTGCAGCTGTTCTGTAGCGAGAGAGACAGCTGTTGTCTTACTCCGGTGCTGTCCCCAGGATTTCCCTCCATAGCTGCCAGCCCACCGCTGCAGCGTCGTAAATCACTGAAATAGGTTATTTCTTTTCTTTGAATGAAAACCAATATACTTAACCAACTTCCTCAGCTAAATTTGAGTTTACCAGTTTCAAGAACATCCCACCAACCAGAGTCCACGTCTCTCTAGTCCGTTGTCCTTTCTGCAACAGCGTCTTTGGCATTTTTGTACTATTAAGTACAAAAGCCCTCTGTAACCTTTTCTTCAATAAATTTTTGAGTCCCTTTTTGAAGCCATGCAAACATTCAGCAGCCACTGTGGTTTTTGTAAGTTAATGTCATTAACATCAGTTACTTAGCCAGCGGGTGAAGAACCCTCCTCTTTGTTTTGAACACAAGCGTTTGCTTTAACCGTATCTCTACTCCTCGTGCACTAATTGTCTTTATGCCTGGCAGTTTGGCAGAGAGACACCATCTTCTTTGGTAGCAGCAGCAGCAGCAGAACTTGTAAAGCCTATTTGTAAATCCTTCTGGGAGTCTGAGGCTGCAACAGAGGGTGCAGAACTTAATCCAGCACTAATATACATCATTGTGAATGAGCACAGGCTGGGTCATCTCTTCCCGTCTCTTTCCTGGCAGACGGAGGGTATGGCTCTTTAATTCCCACTGAGGTGTGAGGGAGCACTCACCTCTCAGGGACTGCTTTTTCCAGCCCTAGGCTCTCTCTTAGGACATAGATTTGAAGGTGCTGATGATGCATCTCCTTTCTCCGCTACTTTCTGGTTGAGCTCATCTATAAAATGGGATTTTTGGAATAAATCTCTTTGCTCGCGTCGGCAGCATCCACACTTGCAACGAGTGCTTTTGGACTTCAGGAATGATTGACAGGAACTCTGTAAACTTCACGTATCCTTTCCCCTCTCTCTGCATTGTACTCGCAGCTGCACTCAGCTAGTGAATATAGCTGTGCTGGACCTAATACGTGTGGTTTGTGCTTCCTCTTCTAAAGGAGTGTGTAAGAAGGACCAGATTCTGATTTGAGAAGTATTTGTTTGCAGCTCTTCTTTCTGGAAATAGGGATCTCAGAGTGGAACGGGTGGAATTTGCTACTTCTGAATTGAAGCATTTAAGCTGATACTGATACCTTAAGGAAAAATGTTTCTTTCTCAATGGCTGGCCATGTATTTTTTGTGAGTTGTCAAGTCCTTCCAATAATCTGGCAACTTCCTCTCCTTTTTTTTTTTGCTACAAGAACACAGATGTAATACTGAGATTCTACTGACTGACACGAATCCATCGTTACCGTGCTGCAAGGAGCCCTGGACAGTCACGACCTGCACCATTGCCGCTCCGGTTGTGTCCCTAAGCATTCCCTCTCATTCGCCGCATGGTGAATGGATTTATAGGTGCAGTTGCTAAGGGCAAATCTTCATTTGGGCAGGGTCTTCCATGCTATCAGGTGTCGACTCGAACTGTTTCCTACACTTTCCAGAAAAAATGAATTTCATTTAGTTCATTAGCGTTCCTAATAGATGACAGTGAGATCTCCTACGGAGGCGGTAGGAGTTAACGTGGGGACAGACCTGGCCCTGAACATCTCCTGTCTGAAGCCCAAAGTGAAGTTGCCCTCAGGAGGTTGAACTGCAGCTTCTTGCTCCATCTCGGTTGCCGTTACCTTCATGATCCATTTAGTGAAGAACCTTCAAACTCCCTGTCCTGGCAGCTGCTCTTTCCGATGAGTGGATGTTAGATGCCATCTCCTAACTTGACATAACTCAGAGTCACGTTGTTACTGGTCCCCTCATTTCTCCATCCCTGGGCATTTTCAAGATTTATTCCCAACAATCTGCTTTGGCGGGAGGGGAACGTCAGAAAGTGCAGCGGGCAGAAACTTTGTCGTCTAGGAAAAGGGCTGGCGTGCTTTTCCTGAGCTGGGAATGTGTCTGTTGAGCGACGAAAGGCCACGTGGGTGACAGTTGCAGCCGTGGTGCTGTTGGGACGTTATCAGGCAACTTGTTCACTTTCTTGACCGGCAAGATCTGGCCGTAGGTTGGGAGTGTCCCCATTTTGCTGTGGACCAAGGTAATTTTCAATAAAGGAGTCTCCTGTTTATCCTGTCTGTGACGCCACAAGTTTGCTCTAGGATCTTGGCAGCAGCTCTGGCATATTTGGGGACAATTGTGCCTTTTGTGGGTAAGTGAAGGTACACGTCACAAGCAGAATGGGCATTTCCATAGATCCTGCCAGGGTTTTACAGTAATTAACGCTTGGCATCCATGGTAGTGAGTGCACATTTAAATAATGTATCTTGAAGAATGGGATATAATCTTTTATAATCTTTTTTGTTGTGGGTTTATATTTAAAGTTTGCAAAATTAGACTAATTCCTATTCTTTAGAGAGCAGGCCTCAAATTCTCAAGTTATATTCTGCCTTTCAGGCCGTGTTTCATGGTACCTGCTAGAAGTACCAGTGCTACGTACGCTGCCAAGCGAAACATACACAAGGACTGATACTTACTCGCTATTCCCTTTTCTCCCTAGATCTCCATCTGCTGGTGGATATCCCCTGCAAGCAGCGCTGCTTCCCCAAGGAAGAAACAAGAGAGTGAGAAGTGGGTGACAAGTATGTGAAAATGTGCAGCAGCTGCCAGCTGGGTTCCCTTGTCAGACTCCAGGGGCACTGCTTCGCACACAGCAGCACTTCGATCGGTTCAGCTGCGTTTAAAAACAACCCAAAAAAAAACCCCCTCTTATTTTTTTGCTTTAATTTAGCTTTGTAGGGTATTAGTAGCTCTGTTTTGTTATACCTCTTCTGTTACATTTTCTACCTGTTAAGTTGTAAAGTATCTAGCAGTCATAGTGTTTAGTAAGAACTTAGTGTCTCGGGGTAAGAAACATAGTGTTTAATAAGAACTTAGTGTCTTACTGTAAGAAACACAGTGTTTAATAAGAACTTAGTGTCTCAGGGTAAGAAACATAGTGTTTAATAAGAACTTAGTGTCTTACTGTAAGAAACATAGTGTTTAATAAGAATTTTATTTAGCTACTTGTATTTTTTAAATCAAAAGTCTAAGCTTTTTGTAAACAGCAAGCCTTAAAAACTTTCTCGAAACTTTCTTACTGGGGAACAAACTGGTTTTAGTGCTGTATGTGGAATCTTTGTAACGTTGTTGGACACTACAGTGTACTTGGCGTAGATGGTGTTTGGGGCTCTCACTGTCTTTGCTTGAAGTCGTTACTGCAGCCCTTGACTGGGAATTGTGTATGAAACAAAAGCGTAGGAAAGTCACAAGATTCTAGGTCTGAAGGGGTCAGGGATTTCGGGAGAGCAGCTATAGGAAAGATGAGCTAATTTTTAGAGTGATTAACCAGGAAACGCTGTTCCTTCCTAAACCAATGCTCTGTTTCGGCAGCGAGTGTGTCCTTTCTGGTGCAGATCCATTACACAGGACAGCTGCTGATCTTTTACCTCAATGGGAAATTCTGCTCTTTTAATAATTTCCTTGTGATTTTAATGGTATCTGTAATGGCAAGGTATTTCTTGGTTTAGTACTTTGTTTTAAATAGGACATGGAAATGTATTTTTAACTTTTAAAGTATGATCGTATTTATATTGATAATAGGTCTTAAGTTATTAATAGCTCTGCATTTATATTTATGTTAAAATACTGTGTGAAGGATAAAGGGGGCGTAGTCTATATTTGTGTTGTTTAGGGAAATACATATATGGAAGAGCACTTAAAACATAAATTTAATTGCTTCATGCATATTCATACTACTATTATAATTGATTAGAGGCAGGCCTGAGGAAAATGCACAAGAAAGGAGCGGAGGGAATTTATCAGGATCACCTCAGTTACGACCTCCGGAGTTTTGGGTAGCTTCTAGCCGTGGTGAGGGTGTCCTAAGGGAACGCTGAGCTGTGTGCTCGGGATGAGCCTCCAATTCCCAGCACTTCCAACTAGCCGCATGGAAGCTGAGGAGGCTTTTAGGTACAGGGCGAGCGGGAGCGTCACCGCGCTGCTTGTCCTCGCGTTTGTTATTCCTGTATATTGCATCCTCCTCCTCCTCGGACGCAGCGCTGCGGAAAGCATCGCTCGGAGAGCGCTCGGGTAGTCACGAGGAGAAGACGTTTGATAACGTGGCTGCAGCTTTGTCACCGGCATTTGATTTTTGTGCTGCGCCGGCTGACGTGGCGTGAGACCGTTGCGTTACGTGGCACTAGTGGACGGTCTGTCTGTCCTGCGGCAGTTTGGGATTGGAGCCGTGATCCAGCCTCCCTGGTTCCAGGGTGTTTGGAGACGGAGATGACAGGAGTTCAGCCTTACCAGACTGGAGCTGCTACCTCTTTAATTCACCCAAAATGCAAAGGGAACTTCTTAGCTTACCTTTCTCACTCCTCTTTACCACCAAAAGATTGATACTTTTGGAGATTCAGGTCAGGGGAACCTTAGTGTCTTGATGCTCGATGATTCCAAAGACAAATGATGAAATCTCAGTATGACAATTATTTTTTTAATATGCTCATTTTAAAAAGTTACGGAGCTGGATCTCCTGCGGTGCAGCACGTTTGGAACGCGCGTGCACGTAAACTCTTTTTTAGCCTTAACCAACTCGCCGACGTGCTGTGAGAGAGCAGAGGAGGGAGGAAGCAGGTCTGGTCTTGGAGAAGGTCTTGCCAGTCTCGAGTCACTTGGGATGGAATGTCCAGCCTGGCAGCACCTTCACGTAGATGTAGTTTGGTCGGTAAATAGTAAGAAGTAACTTCTGTAATGAGATGTTTTTAACTGTATTTTTAATGGTAACGGAGTAGGATTTGTTTTACCTGATAGATGTTTTTTTATACTCTTGCTTAGGCAGTGTAGTTTCAGTGTTCTGCAATAAATTTATAAAATGAAACGGGTGTTGCATTTGTATTTTCTTTTGCATCTTAAATTCCAAACGATGAGAGCATCGGAGCTGAGAAAAAACGCTCCGCTGTTCGGTAGCTCTTGCCGACACTTTTACCCACAAATACCCGTTACCACCCGGCCCGCGGGGCCGTTCTTTTACCCGTGGGTAAAAAAGCGGGCCCGTTCTTCGTTTGCGTGATTAATTAATTCCTGTGGAGCGACGCCGGGGCTCGGTTTGGTTGCGTGTGTAACACGGAACCCCCTCACTCGTCTCCCCGCTCTGGGGGATCCCCCGTTTCCGTGCGGGTTTTGCCTCGATTCCCTCGTCCCCTCGCCGTGAGGTTCCAGCCTTGTCCACGGCGCGATTGCCCTCTGCGTGACGTCAGAGGAGCGGAACACTGGAATTCCACACCTCTGGCATCACCCTGACCTCGAACCTCCCGCAGCGGCGGCCGGAGCGGGGACGCTGCGTCCCGGGAGCGGCAGCGCCTGCCGTGGCCGGGGCGGCGCGGGGAGCGGCGGGGCGGGCGCCCCCCGG
>VZSF01004868.1:11079-50121 GCA_013398295.1 Chionis minor
AGGTGGCTTTCTCTGGTTTTTAAATTTTTTTTATTAGGAATACGATATTTTTTTTAATAATTATTTTTTAAAAAGACCAAACCCAAACATCGTCAGACCCACGGAGTTTTCTTAAACTACTGGAAGTAACTTTTGCCTGGGATTTACAGCAATGTTTCCACCCATCCCGGCCCCCGCGGACTCCGGCAGGCACACTGCCTAACAGGTTTGCCTATCTTCTGCCTTTATTTATTTTTTTTTAAATCACTTTTTCTCTTCATAGCTGTGCGATCCCTGTAACTTTGGATTTAATTGAAAATATCCTCTCTCTGAATTCTCCCAGTTATGAAGAGTCCTCGATCCCTTTCGTGTGACCTTTGGGCAGACCATGGAACTTTATATTTTATTTTGTGGGGCCTTTAGTCGGGATCTTCTTAATGTGTGCTTGGAAGTGGTCATACCGGAACTCAGGCGCGCACAGAAATAGTGCGAGAGAAACCAGATATGCTGTAACTTTTTGCTTGCTACCTGTTTGGCTTGGTAGCCGACGCTTTTGAAGTGTTTTGGGGCCTTTTTATTTCCTGGGAACTTGAAACTATGAAGAGAAGCTCCCTGCTTTATTAATTAACCTGGAGAACTGCACCCGGGGTCAGACTCTGAACGCGGATTGCTGGGAGAAAAGCAAAGCCGATCGCCAAACGCGAATGAAGCACTGCTGGCACGAGGAGCATGGAAGGGATCAACTCGATTGGGAAGAGAACGGCACCGAAGCAAACTTTCTTTTCATCATAAACTCAAGCAATACCTCCTGTGTAATTTCTGGGAAGGATACCAGTAATTGCAGATAACATTCGGGGTGAAGACCTTGAACTTATGTTGTGGGAAATGCTGGCAAGAGGGTGAGGTGTCTCCCAAGGGTGTTTGCAATGGATGTTTGGAACCTGTGGATCTTCCTAACTCTCAGGCAGGAGACAGGAGGACCCCAGGTCCATGGGGAGATCTCCCCGTGCCTCATTGCTGTGGGAGTGACGAGTTCCTAATGCTCCCTGGCGTTCCGGGGTACCTGAACTGATTTCTTGCTTGCAGCCTGTTTTCACTCATCTTTCCGGATTTATTTGCTGGAGGAGGGACTCATCGCTTGGGATATTTTTTTTTTTATTTTTTTTTTTCCCCGTTTGTTTGTTTAAAATATGCCTTTACGCTCCCGGTGGCCTTTGAGCACGTGGCACCGAGGAAGAGAACCGGCGATGGCGAGAACCGGAGGAGGCGTCCGGTGAGCAGCGCTGGCGGTGCCTGAGCCCCTCTCTCCCGCCTCCCCCTGTTGCTGGGACCGCGCGCTCGGAAACCCGACGAGCTTTGCCGACGGCTGGAGCCCGCTGCAGGGTGAGGACGCGTTCCGGAGCGGTATGTGTGGCCGGAGCCCGCTGCTGCAGCTGGTAGCATGAGTGCTGGCCCCCAGCTGCAGCTGGCTGTCCTCTGGCCTTGGCTGCTCATGGCGACCCTGCAGGCAGGACTGGACCATACAGGGCTGGCGCTGGCGGCGGCGGTGGAGTCGGAGAGGTCGGCGGCGCAGAAAGCCATCATTAGGGTGATCCCCCTGAAAGTGGAGCCCATCATACTGGAAGGGGAGTTCGCAAACGTCGCTGAGGTGACTCCGGCCGAAGGAAAGCTGCTCCAGGTAAGAGCAGTTTATTTCCTTTATTTTCTCCGGCTCCCTGACCTTCCCGCTCCGCCGCTTTCCCCCCTTCTCTCTCCTCGCTGCTTCAGCTCCCGGGCACAGTGCGTTTGATTTTATTTCCCGACTGCAGATGAGTGGCCCGAGCAGCGAGGAGGCGTTTTGCAGGTGAGCTGCCCACCGCGGGGGTTTCTTCCTTTGTGTTGCTGCTCCCCGGCCCCGCGCCCCGGTTCGAGGCAGGAGGGAGCGTGCGAACGGTTGATTCCTCGTTGGGTCGCGGTCGGTGGCTGCGCTTGTATTAATTGTGAATTTTGGATCCAGTCGGTTGATTGTAATTGATGTTATAAAGCTGAGTGTGTCGAGTCACATGGTGGGACGTTAAACATCGGATGGAAAATACGATTTTAAATTTTTTTTGGTGAAATCGCAAAGGTTTTCTACACGCTTCTGCTGATAGCTGGGGTTGTGTTACAGCTAAAATACACATCCAGGCTTCGCCCACCAGAATGCCTGACCCTGCTGGTTGTGTTCTTGCGTGTTGCCTGTGCCTGAATTTTACCCATACGGTGGTTCCTGTGGTGTCGCCACCATGTATTTTTATAAGTGAAATTAGTGCTGTGTTCTGGCCTTCACTAAGCCAAGAGCATCTGAACGTCTTGCCATGGGGTGCAGATGCTGCTGAGAGCCAGAGCTGAGCTGCTCGGTGAACACACGGATCTCCGGAATACGCTACATTTTGAGCTTGGTTTCTTGAGAGCTGGTGTGTGCTCTCTTGTTTCTGTTGGTAATTTGCTTGGCAGTCACGTGCTTTAGTCTGGAAAAGAAAAAAAATGACAAAATAGCCTGCGTTAATATTAAATCTTAATTTTTGCCTGGCTTTTTCCAGTCTTGACTTCCCAAAAGTGGTATGTTACAATCTTAATTAAATTCGCAGCTTGGAAATTTAAATTAAAGTAATAAATTTCACGTAGTCTTGCAAGAAAAGAAATACAGTTGAGCCAGCTTTAGAACGCAGTCACCTGTCTGAAAATGAAAATGGGCAATTTGTGGCGTTCATAAAGCCTGTTTTTCCACGCCTTTTGAACTGCTCGGAACGAAAGCTATGCTATAAAATTATATTACCGGGCTAAAAAAAATATCTTAGACAAATGCACTCAAGGTCCTGTTCTGTCGTGAGGCAATGTCCAGGAAAGTCAATATTTATTCCTTACAAAAACTGCGGCGGTGTTGCAACCGAGCACAAAGTATAGAGTGTGGACCTTTTCGAAAGGAGACGGTGATAACCTCCATTGTGCGGTGTCTGGCTGGGTTTGGCAGGAGGCAGTGATACAAAGTGGGATTTTTTGGGTCGTCTGCCATCACAGGAGCTGGAACGAGGCGTTTGGGATAGGGAGCCGTGAGCAGCGTCCGATTTGCGAACGGACTTCATCCTTTAAAAATCATCCTCAGAACGGAGAGGGTTGGGGAAACGCTAATCTAATCTGTCGGGTTTGTGTACACAGATACTGACCTGCACCGCGTATGTTTTTAGGCCTTGATTCCACCACGCTGTGTGCGCAGGTGATCGTTCCTATTGCATATCCCACCGAATCCAGTGTGGAAAATCATCCGGCTCTCGTTTCAGGCGGCAGTGTTGGGATCGGGGGGTCAGGCTGTGCCTGCGGCAGCAGGATGTTTGCCCGGTGCCAGGCACCATGCTCTGGGAAAGCTCAGGCAATGTACCTGGGACCTCTCGTGCGCCTCTTGCCGTGGAGCTTCTCACTCTGCCGCTACTTAGCAAAACTGGGAATGGAAAATGCCATTAAAAATCGTTTGGGTCCTGATGCTGTGGTGGGATCCTGCCCCTGGAAAAACAAAAAGGGAAACTGAATCGTAACTGCTCCGGTGCAAAATAAATAAGAAATTAATGGGAGGAGCAATTTTTAGTTTGCATTTAGGTAGTCGGATATTAAATATGCCTGAATTCGGCTTTGTTGGGACATCTCATTTTACACACGATTGTCAACATCCCGATCTTGCAAAAAAAGTTAGGTCACGTGCTTCACTTTGCTGTCGCCGGAATTGTTCTTGAAATAAACTGAGGCCTGTTCACACACACTTGCACAAGTGGTTCTTTATATGTAGTTTAGGTACACGATATGATTATCTTTACAGTTAATGAGTTCAGAAGTCTAGTTTTTACCCCATTTTTGGATAGGTCTCCTCGGCCTGTAAGATGCAGTCAGGCCTGGTGCCCATCGCAGGAGAAAGCACACTGCGGAGCTGAGCTTGGAAAAGAAGAGTGGATGGCCCAGTCCTGTTCTCAAAGCTCGTTGGTATAATAAGATTGCTTAAGGATAAGTGGTGAAGACTTAGCCCTATATTCAAGTAGAGTTCTCTTTAACTTATAATTATCTTCATAGTGTTCTGGTCGATATATTTTTAGAAATGCGTTTTTAATTTAATATAGAAAATCCTGCATGTAAGTGAAGGAGCCTCTGGTAGTACTTCTACCAGCACATCTCCTTGGTTGCATTTCTCCCCGCCGTATCCTCTAGGATCACCTACAGAAATGGGCTTTGATCATGGTGTGTCACGTTCTTCGAAGCCAACTTTGAAAATATCTTCTCTACCTATAATGAAATAACCCCAGTGTCGAATTCCTCCTTGCACCAGTTGCCCCGGGGACTGGTTCTTCTGGGAAACCTCTGGATCATGGGTTTTGCCGACCACTGGATGGTGGTGGGTGAGCAGGTGGATGCCAGGCAGCTGCCCGGGACCTGCATGCCATCCGCCCCTTCCAGTTGAACCCGGGCGGTGTTCCCGCCGGCGCTCCGCACACTGCAGTATGATGCAAAGGGAGAGGAATTTCTCAAGTAGGCAGAGCCACTTAAGACTTTATAGGTCAAAAAACCAACACCTTAGACTTCTTACGGAAATCGTCTTCAAGCTTGTGCAGAGCTCAAGCTTGTTCGGGTCCCGCATGCTCTAAGCATTAACTGTTGCCTAACGCAGAAGTGGGGCTCGCAGTTTCCAAAAGGCTGGAAGTTTAGATCTCTGCCGAGCTCACTGCGGTAGCCTGGACTTCTGCAAAAAGTCCCCAGGAAGTCGGAAAATGGCCTTGTATTAAAGATGGAAGAACCAAACCTTTTAGACAAGTAGGTTGGAGAGAGCGTATTTGGATCTTCCCGAGAATGGGCAATCCCTGAGGAGCGAAGGGCTCGACGTGCCCTCCGGAATGCAATCCCCGCAGCTGCTGGCAGAGCAACTCCCTTTAGTGTGATTGCTAATGCGATTTTTACAGCCCCCGCTTTGGATATTTCTGCTGGTTTTTTAGCCAATTTTTGAGGAACAAATCTTGGTTTCCTTCTTGCCCGTGCCTCAGTCTCCACTTGGTTCTGGAGAGAGCTGGTGATGTTGGTTTGAAGACAGATAGGAAAATAAGGAACATCTTGGAAAGAAAAGGAGAGCACTGGAGGCTTGAGAGAAGGAAATTTAAGGTCTTTCCAAATTGAAATAAAACAGAATTCTAAACGCAGAAGAAAAAAACTTTTAATTTGAGAAAGGGTTCAGCACTAACATTGGTTTTTTAGTAAAGTGTATATAATACAAGCATACGTAATTAAAACTGAGCATTGATATCTTTTTATTTAAGCGTATATAACCCCAATCTTGTATACAAGGGAGAAGATGGTGCCATCGGTATGTGTGGTGTGGCTGGGACTGTTACAGTCTCTAGTCCTGGGGCTAGTATTTTGGAAAGAATGTTAAAAGTCTGAGAAAAATCCCAAACAATGATCTTTTAAAAGAGATAGATAAACCCAAATTACTGTATTTACTGTAGAGAAGGCAAAGCAATCATCAATCACCAATCAATCACTTTACCTGCCCGCACGTAGGAAAAAACATGTAGATGTGTAAAACAGCCGAACAGTCGTCTTATTTAACAGGCAAAAGGGTATACTCAGTTTTCCCAACATGCATGATTTTATCGCAAGTCTCACAATACTTCATACAATATATTCAATACAGTATACTTCATTCCCATATGATCCTTGCAGTTACATAGTTAGGTGATTGTAGGAGAAAGTCAACTTCCATTTACCCACCGAGCACATTGGTTTAACTTATGACAGCAGGAAAAAACCCTTGAGAACACGGAACACGCTCCCTAAAGGCTCTGAACCCCAAAAGCAAGGATTATCCTCTTTCCTCTCCCCCTCCCCACATAAATAAATTATTAACCCCCCCTATTTTTAAAGTCAATCTTCTATTTAGGGTGGAATGAGGGAGAATTAGAGGAGGATCCGGAGTCGTTTGTCAGGTGTTGCATACAATTTGGAAGCTGAAAAATCTAACGTAGTTATAGTCAGGACAGGAGCATGGTGCCTGTTCGTGACAGCGATGGTAATTAACCCTTGAAATTGCCACAAGGAACCCAACATGGTCATCCTGGAAATGGAGAGGGTTTCCAGTGCTGCACTGCGTAGTGCTATTGGGGAATTATAATCACCTACTTAACTGCTTATAGAGGGTTACACTCCCAACCCGTAAGAAAGTAAATATATTAGTAGTCTTTTATACTGCTAGCTCCTGGATCAACAAAAGGATGTTGAGTGCATAATATTGACAGAGATCAAAGAAGTGGGAACGTCTACCCAAATGATAATGGAGACTTAAATTACCTGTGAATAAACTGGTCAGATAGCACCTGAAGAGTGAGTTCAAAGAAGCAATTTCTGCCTCTTGGAACAGCTAGTACTAGAGTACACAGAAAGATATTCTTGACTTAGTGTTAAGTAACGTGCAGAAACGGACTCAAAAGCTGGCAATAATGGAGCACTTTGTATTGACTGCAGCATCATAAAATTCGTTGCCCGAGTACCAAAAAGTGGAACTCTGACACTAACCGTTAGAACGGGAACTTGCACCGAAGTGAGACAAACGGCTCTTACAGCGTAACAAAAAATAATAATATTTAGGTGTGACACAGGTAGTACTCAGGAGAGTAAGCGGAGTCTCGGGAACCATACAAAGCATTGAATCAAAAAGGGAGTAGGAACCCAATGCAAATACTTTCGCAGTGTTCAAGAAACCATTTGGGCCAAACAGATCTTTTAAAAACTGGGCACAGAGAATTAGTATGGGACTGTCATAGCCTGCAGTGTGGATTAGCACGGGGTTAGTATTAGGATAGCATTTAAGGCTATTGGAAAGATGAGCCATTAAAATCACGGAATCACAGAATCACAGAATCACAGAAAGCTAAGGGTTGGCAGGGACCTTTGGAGATCATCTGGTCCAACCCCCTGCCAGAGCAGGGCCACCTACAGCAGGGGGCACAGGATGGCATCCAGGCGGGTTGGGAATGTCTCCAGAGTGGGAGACTCCACCACCTCTCTGGGCAGCCTGTGCCAGGGCTCTGCCACCCTCAAAGGAAAGAAGTTCCTCCTCGTGTTCAGATGGAACTTCCTATAGTCGATTTTATACCCATTGCCCCTTGTCCCGTCACTGGGCACCACTGACAAAAGCCTGGCCCCCTCCTCCTGGCCCCCTCCCTTGCACTATTTGTAGACATTGATGAGATCCCCCCTCAGCCTGCTCTTCTCCAGACTAAAAAGACCCAACTCCCTCAGCCTTTCCTCATAAGAAGGATGCTCCAGCCCCCTCATCGTCTTCGTGGCCCTTCGCTGTCCCCTCTCCAGCGTTGATGGATGCAGAGTAGGGTCTCCCAGCTAGAGCTGGCTGCTAGAAAAAGCTGAGCTTAGAGGCTGTTTCTAAACTTCCATCCCTCTCTTAAGCACGTGCAGCGGCCGAGCTGGAGCTTTGCTTTGCATGGTGTGTCTTCTTCTCTGGTCTGGAGAATGTGTGGTGAGAAACTGTTCTCTGTTTAAGAAGGAGTTTGAAGGACTTTAAACCTAAATCTTCCATCTGGTGCTGGTTGTTGTCCCAGGAGAATTATTTATGACATATGCAGGCGCAGATGTGAAGATTTTCAGTGCTAAAAGGGTCACGGATCTGGAGGCCCAAATAATGACATGGGGCAGGCATTAAATAGGAGAAACGAACCCGACTGCAGGAGAGCGAAGCTCCGTGGTCAGAAGGCTGAATCAACAGGGCTGGAGCGAGCCACAGTCAACAGAGGACTTCGGGCCACGCACACCCGTCCTGGAATATATCCAAGGAGCAAGTGGACGTTTCCCAAAGATAAGCTGGCAGAGGGGTGAGATTACAGGAGAAGGGAAACGGGCCTCAGACGTTCCCGTTGGCTGTAGCCAGGCTGGATTTGGGGGTGAAATGGTTCTGAACCGTTAGAGAAATTACTTTTTGTTCCGCGCCCTCATAAAGCTAACGCTTTGCTAGGCGTTTCGTACAGATGATGGAAGGCTGGTCTGAACTGCGAATTTGTTATTTTGGGATGAAAACTTTCAGAATTGTCAAAGTAATACAACTGTCGCAAACTTCGTACGATCAGAGAGAACTCTGTTGTATTAGACTTTATTTTGGACAAAAATTGACATGCATTTTATGCATTATATCTCTGTATTTTTCTGGGCGTAGAGCGCTCAAACGTGCCTAAAAGCATTCTGTGGACTTGCCCCAAAAGTCGTACTTAGTCTGAAAACAAGCAGGTTTTAGGCTAAAAGGACAAAAGCCAACCAGTGCAATGGAAAACGTGCGCTGTAGTTTGAGCTTCAGTCTCTCTGTCTTCAGTATCATAAATGTCTGCGTCGCAGGGCATGCCAGCAGTCAAATATAGGAAATTCTGATTTCTAAACAAAGCAGAGTTGTCAGCTGAGCCTCAGAGCAAGGGGCATGTGTCACACTTGAGCAATGCACGTTCGTATTTTATCACCCTTTTGGGCTTCCCTCCATCCTAGGTCTTGAGATACAAAGAGGAGGACGGGCTATGACGTAGGCAGAAGTGGCACGGATGGTCACGGTGGTCTCTTCCGTCTTGGAGTTCTGTGATTTTTTTTAATTTTTAATTTATTTTATCTAACTATCCCCTTATTTCACCAGCCATAAAGAACAGGAAGCATTGTTCTGCCTTTCCTTTGCCCATAACACTTTCAGTCTGCATTAAGGAATCGTAATCGCATCTCATGCTCCGGAGCTTCGGGCTTGCTGCCAGCATGGGTCAGGTGGGAGTTGGCCAAGAGTTGTCTTGGGACCTTTTCACCTTTTTTTTTTTCAGGAGTGCCAGGGATTAGCTTTCCCTCAAAACAAGGCGCTAAAACGTGGATGTGGGTGTTCAAAGGTAGTAGAGAGAATATCGTTTCGAATGTGCTCAGCTTGTACAGGTCACTCCCATGCACAAGACGGAACAGATCGCCAGATTTAAGCGGAAGACTCTCTTCCCCCCTGCAGCCACCCTGTTCAAATTATCTGAAATTTTGGGTGTGTATCCTCTTCCTCTGCAGCTTGAGACATGAATCATCTGCCTAAATCAACGGATGTGTTCTCACCTTGTCGCTTCCCTGACCCTAAAGGGGCTAGTTAAGGGCATTAGTGGCCCTTTGATCTCTCTTTTGTTCTCCATCTCAGTAACTTCATCTCCAGTGACCAGATGGGTTAATATAATGCGTATTACTGTGCTCAGGATGGGGACAGTGGCAGAAATCTAACGGATTGTCACAGACAGAAATTCTGACGAGGTAGCTGAATTAATTTCTCTGGCCATAAACTCTATGAAACAAATTACACGGTTTTTAGCAAGTCCGGTTCTGACATGTTGATTTTGAATGCAAGTGAAGCAGTTTGGGGATTAGATTTGCCATTGTTTTGACAAAAGGCATGTGAATTCTAGTTCAAAACTACATGGAAGAACAGAATTTAGACTTCCTACTTCTGAAGCACTTGAGCAGCTGTCATTCCATGGAGTCTTTGCTGAGTTAGGCGGATTTGCTCAAGACCGCTGGTGCCTCGCTGCGGGAGGGATACATACGCTGCAGGAACTTGGGCAGAAAGACATTGGGACTGAATTGGAGGCAGATATGGAAAATGAACAGCACTCCAGGCCTGTTACAGCCGTGAAGCCGTTTCCCTTACAAAGGCCAAAAAGCCCAATAATAGAGCAGAGCAGGGACAGTGAAGACACTGCCTGCAAAAGGATACGGGGCAATTGCCACGTGGTGGAGCGGAAGAGACAACTTGAGGAGATGGAGGTAGTGAATGGAGAGGGCTGCTTCCTTCATTAGTTGAATTTTGTGCAGGATCCCGAGCAAAAATGTTGCTTCCGGATTGTTTAAATATAGGGAACATCTCTAAGGATATGGAAGTCAAATAACAAAGAGTTCATTGCTGCAATTCCTGTAACTTCCTGGGTGTCCAGTTTGAATCTGAGGTTAATGCTTAGCAAGTTAATCGCTTTGGACCACCGTCCCGCATAGAAATACAACTTCAGAAGCCCTATGTTGACCATGTTCTGAGGTAGTAAGAGGGCCAACATATCCGTTACCGTTTCGGTCTTGAATCATGATACTTGCAAAATTCTCTTAGTAACTTTTATTTACCTAAGCAGTTTTATTCCAAACTGAGTGGAACCTCACAAAGATCCTGAAGAGATAAGAGGGAGTTGCCCTTCTTCCACTTGTTGTGCTGTACCTCAGCTATTCCTTTGGTCCCTAAATGTCATCTTCGAGTGGTAGCCGTGCACGTACGTCCCTGAATGTCAGCTCCAGAGAATTCTGTCCAAACTTTTCCCTAGGGCCACAAAATTGCCTCTGTCCTTCCCATTACCCTCTATTCCATCTGGTCTCATTCATGGAAGCGTGTGGCATGGAAGCCTCAGGTCATATAGTTCCACTCAGCTATTTTTTTCTACTCATCTACTCTCCAAAGTTTTTTTCTTTTACTTCTTTTATCGTTTACATCTTCCTTTTTGCTCAGAACAGTGTTTATTCTCGCTGTTTTTCTGTATGTGGTCTTCTTGACCACTGCTGGTGCACAAAATGGTTTTGGCTGTGGCCTGGCATCATTTGCCTCCAACACTTTGCTCTCCTGCATTCTTCTGTCTATGATTATCTCATCTTTCCGTTATCTCCTTCGGAGTATGACCTCCATTTTGTCTGTCGAGGGGAAGATGGCTGTACCAAAAGCTGTTGTCTGTAAACTCTGTACAAAGTCCTTACCTCCATGAGAGACGCGGATAATCCAGATAATCCGATTTAAGTGATGGACTTGTACAACATGCAACTCCTACAAGCCCTAGGTCAAAATAATTTTTGTAGGTTCCTGGTCAAGAAATCCTCACATTCCACTTCTGACAGTCGCACCTAGATGTGGCCTGAGTTGGTGCCAGCCCCTATCTTCACGTTCCATCGTTTCTCCGTCTTTTATGGTTGCTTTCTCCATGAAACAAAGACTGGGGAATGCCTGTGGGACAGGTCCTTGCTGAACCTTCCCTAAGGAAACCAGCTGAAGCTTTTTCTTGCTGAAGACACCTGAGTGGAACATTTTGGCTCCACATGACATCGCAGAGCCTTCAACTCGCCAGTGACTTCCGTGGGCTGAGGGAGATGAAGGGGCAGGAAATGCAGTAGTTGTGGGGAGCTTCATCCCTTCATCCCTCTTCATCCCCAACCCAGAGAGGGAGAAGCAATGCCAGCCTTCGCCTTTTCCAGGGCCTTATTCAAAATCCTGCTTTTGAAAAGACGCTCTGTAACGGTGACAATAATGTATTTTGTTCCTGCAAAGATGATGAGAGAGAGGCCCATAAGTCATCCACAGTTGTGTTTTAACTCAGAAAGGGAAGTTACGTGAAATTGAGTAAGGCTGGTAAAAAGAAACTGAGGGCAACTGAAGAGTTATATCCTTGCAGTGGCATGAAGTTATTTAAGGACACTACAGTGGGAATTATGTCATCCAGAGGGACCTGGACAGGCTGGAGAGGTGGGTCTGTGCAAACCTCATGAAGTTCAACCAGGCCAAGTGCAAGGTCCTGCACGGGGGTCAGGGCAGCTCCAGGTACCAGCACAGACTGAGAGATGGAGGGGTGGAGAGCAGCCCCCAGGAGAGGGACTGGGGATGTTGGGGGATGAGAAGCTCCACATGAGCCGGCACCGTGCGCTGGCAGGCCAGAACCCCCCCTGCCCCCTGGGCTGCATCCCCACAGCGGGGGCAGCAGGGCCGGGGGGGGATTCTGCCCCTCTGCTCCGCTCGGGGGAGAACCCCCCTGGAATGCTGGGTCCAGCTCCGGGGACACCAACAGCAGGAGGACACGGAGCTGTTGGAGCGGGGCTGGAGGAGGCCCCGGAGATGCTGGGAGGGCTGGAGCCCCTCTGCTGGGAGGACAGGCTGGGAGAGCTGGGGGGGTTCAGCCTGGATAAGACTCCGGGGAGACCTTCCAGCCCCTGCCAGTCCCTCAAGGGGCTCCAGGAAAGGTGGGGAGGAACTCTGGATCAGGGAGTGGAGCCATAGGATGAGGGGGAACGCTTTTCAGCTGGAAGAGGGGAGACTCACATGAGATGTTGGGAAGAAATTCCTGGCTGTGAGGGTGGCGAGCCCCTGGCCGGGGTTGCCCAGAGCAGCTGTGGCTGCCCCATCCCTGGAGGTTCAAGGCCAGGTTGGACGGGGCTTGGAGCAACCTGGTGTGGTGGGAGGTGTCCCTGCCCAGGGCAGGGGGGTGGAACAAGATAAACTTTAAGGTCCCTTCCGACCTAAACTATTCTATAATTCTGTAATTCTGAATTAAGATCAAATGTGCCTCTCAAGAAATACTTGAAAAATGATAAAAGGATATCAGCATACACATACACATACACATACACATAAGTGTAAGAAAGTATATGAAAGCATCCTGAAAAAGCAAAAAAAAAATTTGGTAAAAGGAGAAAAAAGAGGAACAAACTAAAAATATGTAAAAACATAGTGAAAAGAGGAAAAGATAAATAGCTTGATAAAAAACCTAATAATAGATTCTCTTCAGTCACATCAGAAGCAGAAATCTCGCCTGACAGTCTGTAAGATACATTAAAAAAGTCTAAAAGGTGCACTTAGGGCAGATAAACTCGTAGCAGAAACACGAATGCAACTCTTTTTGTGCTTCTATCTGTCTTGAGCTGAAACGTCTGCAGCTGAGATGGTGATGTAGATAGACAAAATTAACTTTATCAGTCGCCCGGGTCAGATGGTATGCACCCGGGAGCTGTGGAGGATGAAATCACTGAACTATTAACTATGTATGTGAACTCTTGTTTAAAATCACTGGAAGGTGGCTGATGTGATTGATACCAGTTTGTCTCTGGGCTCCCCCACAGAAGCCCAGGTCAGTACGCTCTAAAATCTGTGTGCAGGGAGTTGGTAGAAATCATAACACAGAGCGTGAGAAGGATGTAAAGGAGTCAAAAGATGTATCAGTTGTGTAGGTCCAGCTGAATTTCCAAAATGCCAAATTCCCTCAGCAAAGGCTTTTAGGGAAACTAAGAGGTGGAATAAGAAGGAGGGCTCCTGGATAAATAAGGATTGGAAGATGCGAAGCAGGTGGTGGGAATAACTGGCAGATTTTCACCATGGAAGAAGCCGATGACTGTAGTTCTGCTGGAGGTGTGCGTGCTGGTAGCCGTGCTGTCCCGTGTGTTTAATAAGCACATGGAAACTTGGTGATGTTTTAGAGCTTTCCAATACCTTACCTAATCTGAAGTAATGAAGACAAGGATCAACTGTGAAGCGTTGCAGAAGACCCTTGTGAGACTAAATACTGTGAGGAGATGCATGTGGACAATCAGTAATTCCATTATATTAAGGTGATTGGCTCTGAATTGTCCATTACCAGTTAAAACCAGTATCCTATGATTATAATAGATTGCTCCATGCAAGTGTCAGCTTAGTGCTTGGCGGGTGTCAGGAAGACAAAGAGAACGTTAGGAATGAAAAAAAGAGAGAATAAATTGGAGAATATCTTTAAGCACCTGTAGAAATCCAGGATACAGCCACATGTTGAATACTGTGTGAAGTTCCCTTCCCCAGACCTCTAAAAAAGATGTAGCAGTATTGGAAGAGGTTTGGAGAAGAACATGGGGATAAGAAAAAGTGTAAGATGTTTTTCATATAACTGGACCAATACTCTTCTGTCTGGAAAAAAGGCAGCCAAAGGGTGATATGAAAAATATCTTCAGAGTCATGAGTAGAGATTGACTGTTAGTCTCTTTCAATATGAAAATAATGGGGCATCGCATGAAGCTACCAGGAGCCAGGTTCCAAAGGAAGTGCTCTTCATACACTGTACAATTAACCTGTACTGTTCCTTACTGCAGGAATGGCTACGGATGCTAAAAGTTTACAGAGGCTCAAAAAACACTGGAACTAAGAATGGGAGAAGACTCCATCAATGGCTATTAAATAACTGGTCCCGGGAAGTTATTAAATAACTTCCCTCAGGAATTCTATAAAATGCAGCTTGTTGGAGGTGTGGAGAGTGTCCTGGGGAGAAGCCCTACATGCTTGTCCCGTTCTTCTTCAGAAATCCGTTGTTGGCAACTGTCAAAGCAAAGATCATGGGCTAGACGGACCTTTGGTCCAACTCCACGCTGCTGTTCTTGTATTCACCTTTCCAGCCATTAGGCCCACCACCTTCAGCACCAGCCCTTCCAGTCCACTTCAGCTTTGTTTGGGCAAGTCTCTGTGGAAAAACAGCAATAACTACATCTTTCACCACCCATTACTGACTTTGAGCTCAGCTCTTCATTCCCTTAGAAGGCACTGCACAGTTCCTTGGGATCCAGTATCGCCAATCTCCTCAACACGTAGCTCTCAACTGGTGCTGTTAACCAGTGTTTGATGCCCTCAACACTTTGGCCTTCGTATTTTCCCAGTTGTATCATTTTTATCCCTTGTCACCCTCAATCTGCAGGATCCCGTCCACTGTGCTCTGTTGTTGGGATAATAACCATTAAAATTTAGGCATGTATGCTCCTTGCCTTTGTATGTTCTTCAGTGCAATAGTACTCATCTAATGAAATACCAACCCAAATGTGGCTATAGATTCTTCTCTTTCAGAACATCGTCTGCTCCTCAGAATGGCTGAAATGACTCTGTGCATTCTGACTCTTTCCTGGTCCAAACCACCCCTAACCCACGTCCCTCAGCACCACGTCTGCCCGGCTTTTAAATACCTCCAGGGACGGCCATTCCACCCCCTCCCTGGGCAGCCTGTTCCAATGCCTGATAACCCTTTCGGTAAAGAAGTTTTTCCTAATATCCAACCTAAACCTCCCCTGGCACAACTTGAGACCATTTCCTCTTGTCCTGTCGCTTGTTCCTTGGGAGAAGAGATTGACCCCATCTGGCTGTAACCTCCTTTCAGGGAGTTGCTATTTACTAGAAGGTCTCCCCTCAATCTTCTCTTCTCCAGGCTGAACAATCCCAACTCCCTCAGCCGCTCCTCATGAGACTTGTTCTCCAGACCCCTCACCAGCTCCGTTGCCCTTCTCTGGACACGCTCCAGCACCTCAATGTCCCTCCTACACTGCAGTGCCCAAAACTGAACACAGCACTCGAGCTGCGGCCTCACCAGTGCTGAGTACAGGGGCACCATCACTGCCCTGCTCCTGCTGGCCACGCTAGTCTTGATACAGGCCAAGCAATTTGTTGTGCCCCTTTGGAATAAAGCCTGTCTTCCTGTCTGGCAAGCGTACCCCGATGACTTTAACATTTCTCAAGTTCTTGTTTAGAAAAGACCAGACACTATCTTAATTTTTTTTTTTTTTGAGTATTCTGCACTTTTCAGTGCAGAATGGACAACCATTATCCTTCTGAATTTTGGTAGCCCAGCTTGGATGTTCCACTTTTGTCAAAGTTCAGAGTTTGTGCAACCAACTTCTGGCAGGGGGTAATTAATATTTGTTGAATTCTTTTATTGAATTTTATTTACTTGTCGTATGCTCTCCATCTGTGATTAGATTAAGTGCTCAATTGATGCCTAATATTGGGATGACATTGTCCCAACTCTTCAGGAATAGTAAGGATTGTTCTGGAGGCAACACTGGATGTGTCTTTTGTGACTCCTGACCTGGCAGGTCCAGTGTGCCTTTAGAAGTCCAGTCTTCCTAAAGAAGGAACTGTCTTTATGGAAGACTTTCTTCAAGGGTGCAGACTAGCAGGATGCACCATGTCTTTACCTCATGGAAGAACACATGTTCTTTAGGAACCCTATCTTTGATACTGGCAGAAAGACCCCCAATATCGGGTGCATTATCATCCCTCTCCAACAACATTAGCGAATGCTGAATTGTAGAACCTGTGGCAAAACTATTAGCAGTTCTGTCTGTCTAAACCTTCGAGTGCACCTTGCAGCCTCCTACTCCTGTGCACCAGATCTCAGGATATAACCAAGGGCTCTTACTCCTTCCGCCTGTTTCTGCCATTTCTGTCCTCCCTCTTCAAATTTTGGGTGCAGACTAGCTGGGCCCAATGCCACAGCACTCAGTCGCGCTAGGGAACGAGAATGAGATGTATCCTGTTCAATTTTGCAGCTCCCTCACTGTTTCAAGGACCTCTGTCAGAAGATACCGCTGTGGCAGGATATCTTCTCGCTGGCACTGGGTGTATCCGTCCCTCCTCACGTTCCCAATGCCATGTCTTTATTGCAGGCGAGAGAGCCCGCGTCTCTGGTGCCTCCCCAAGCGTTTGTGTCGAGTACGTGCTGTTGGGCGTTAGCTTCTCTTTTTAATGACTATCTCAGTAACAGGCAGATATTCCCATGGGTGAAATAAGAGCCTCTCGACATATTGGCAAATCTATATTTTTGAACTGGTCTGTTGGCCTGTCTCCCTCTCTCCTTGCCTCGGGAGTGAATCGTGGCACCCTGCCAACGTCAGGTATTTGGTCACTCAGAAGACCCGTTGATGTGTTAAGTCAAAAATAGTTTCAAAGCCTTGCCAAGCGTACTATTTGCATTTTAAGGTCTCCATGTTCAGGTAATGTCAAACAAGATATTCTGAGGTCCCGTCCTTTCTGCCGGAAGCCGTGGAGCCAGGGAGTCCGGCGTGCCTGGTGGGAACCCAGCGTGGGGAATGCTGAATCCATCGGCGGCAGAAAGCTGCTTTAGCTGACAGGCTGCAAACGAGAAAAGTGGGGTAACGTCTGAAGGGACAGTTTGCAGAAGCCAGGGGGGGTTGCAAAATCGACTTCTTTTCCTCCGGTGCCAACACATACTGGCTCCGTTGCCCATAGGCCCGTCTGTTTCTTGGGTTCCTGGTAAATACATTCTTGATTCTGTAGTCTGAAGGATTAATTGATACCAGCCTAGTCCTTCTTCCCCCCGAAAGCCTACTGCAAGAGAAGGCAAGATGGATTAGTGGGGATCCTGCAGACTTCAGCCTGCCCGGGGACGGGCTGAGGAAATGCTAAAGCCCGAGTTACAGAGAAGCTTGCCCGTCCTCCTAGGCTGACTCTCCCAGAAGTCAAGGTGTTTGCTCCAGTCCCTGCTCTGAACTCCTGCCTCTAGATTTTGATACTGATAATGGTTGATACTAGAAGAAGCCTCTCTTATCCCAGACCTCTCGTCCCTACATAGACCCGTGTTTCAGTGATTCTGGCTTGTTCACTGGGACTAACGAGCAGCGATGCGTAGATTGCATCAATGCAGATACCTGAGCAGCTGTTTCTGTCCATCTGAGGGATTTACAGTTTTCTTTGGCCCTGTGGTCCTAAAATTCTATATGGAGCTTTGGAGTGTTGACCTCTCTCCCAGAATGGGATCTGAAGCAAGGGCTCGCCATCCCGGCAGTGCGATAACATGAGCCTGTGGCAGCTTGTTCATTATTCTAACCATGTTCCTAAATGTGACTTTCCTGGTAGCAAGAAGTTCTGCCAGAGGGCAAGAAAGACCCACTGCTAAATATCTAACAGCCAGGGTCTTTATTCCCCCTTCCCAGATAACGTGTCTCATAAGCGTTCCTGAGGTCATAGCTAAGTTTCACTGGAGCCAGAAAATAGCCCTTCTCTTCCCCCCAGCAAACCCCAGACCTTCGTGGACAAAGTGGTATGTCTCCTCAGCCGTTTGATGTTGAGCAGACCATCTCCTTCCTGTCTGCACAGAACCAAACCCGTCGGGTGGCCTCTGTTCATTTGTGTCATGAACTGGGAGATAAAGAGGTGCAGTGATGCTGGTAATTGCATAACATATTGTATCAGGAGATGTTATGATATGATGTTATGATGCGTTCGTGCCTCCGGCCATCGGTAAATTCCATCAAAGGTCAGGTTGTACAATAGCCTCTCCAGAGGATGTCTCCATTCTTGATATCTGCGGAGCTGGCGTGTGGAGTTCCATTAAACTCTCTACCATTACGGATGCTTCCAGGAACGGTGCCAAATTAGGCAGATCCTAGTTTGCAGACTGCTCTAAAATGCTTGAGACGCCCTTCCCTGCTTACTTGTGGGGAGAGACAGAGGGAATTACTGCTCGGAGTCACCTCCTGAATATGTAAGTGGGTTGTCATTTGAAGAAGAGGAGAAGATAACATGATAGTAATTGGGCTGTTAGGAGACGTACAGTACAAATCCACATTAGCTGCTCTATTTCCACTCAAGTCTTGTGGTTGGGATGAGCTGTAGGCCCACAATGGAGAGTGTATCCGTGCGTACAGTATACATACATACGGATGTACGTGTTCTGAATACATACGTACTGACAAGGCGCATCTCAAAGGAGGCTGCTTAATGATGGCAAACTTTTTTCTTCTTCCACAGCAATAATCTGACCCTTGTGCCATGACTTATGAAGTGAGGGAAATAAAGGTGAAATGAAACCAGTGGTATTTCTGGGTGGACGTACCGCATTGAGTAAACAAGATGAATGCCGGTGTTGAGAAGCCTGATGTTTCCATGAAGGCAAACTTCCTTATGTTTATTTAATTCTGTTGACCATGTTAAGAACTTTGAGAGATTTTTAATAGCTTATAAACTCTGGTTAAGCATCTATATGAACGTAGGTTAAGTAGGTGGGCTGAAGAAACTGTAGATGCTTTGTGAATATTCCTATGCTTCCCTAAAGTTTAAGGTAGGACTGTAGAACCCAAGTGAAAACCGCTGGCACTTAAGACTTTTGGGTTTTTTTGGGGGGATGTTTTTATGTTAGCCCAGATTTGAAGGAAATTTAGGAAGATTTTATGTTGAATTGTAGCTTGTCTGTGTCCTGGTGGAGAGATCCCACTGGATCTGGAGTGACATTCTGGCAGCCTCTTGGCTGTGCAAACCAGTCCATAGTTTGGGCATGTGTTAAGGATTTCCTTTGATCCGGTATGGCCATTCCTGTGATCTTCAATCTCATCAGTCTAAATTGCACTCAGAGGATCACATTTGACCTTTTGACCGTGATATCAGACTGGCAGCATCTGTTCATTTGTTATTTCGTCATGATACTGGCCTTTCATCGACCTTTGGTTGTTTTCCGAGTCCGTGCTTTCAAGGGTACAGGTCCCTCATCCTTTGCGTGTTTTCTGAGCTCTTCTCTCGCATTGGGTTGGTCTCTGCGCCTGTATGTGGATGTACTAAAACATCCGTTGTTCCCATGTGGCCAAGGCACCGGAGGCGGTGGCAAGCCTTGGTTTTGATGGTGTTTATGATGGTGCAGGACTTTGTGTTATCTACAGCAAGACTGACAGAAAGGGGTAAACTGAGTTTCTCCATTTGATTGACTTTTCCAGTTAAATAGGTAGCTCTTAAATGACACGATTTCAGTTCCATTTAAATGATTAAACTTCAGAGATTAGAGCAGGGTGAAGAAAACAGAACGATGTAGGTGCATATTGATTTCTTCTGATTTATTTTTCACCTAATGCCTCACCTGTGGATACTTCAGCGTGTAGAGTCTTCTCCCTGTAAACATTTGTAGGCTGACTGTTACATGTACCGGAGTTGTTCATGAAGAAAGTGCATCTCTACCAAATTTCCTTTCCTGTTTTCAGTTGGGAAATGAAACTGGTGTAAAACTGTTAACTGGTGTAAAGAACTAACCGAAATATCCTGCTTATCAAATGTTTTTGTAGAAGTTACTCTTTTTGTTATGCTCAGTTGATGCAAAGCCCAACTGAGTGATGGGTTCACCCGGCTTTGAAGGAATCGGTGTCATTTTGTCTGTAACTGCTGCAATGATGAAGACTTGCAATATAGAAATCATACAGTTTTTTAAAAGAAAAAGGTCATCTAGTAGCAAAAAAGATAGCTTTTTGAATTGGTCGGGTCCAGTGCTGATTTCTGTGCAGAAGACATCCATGAGCACTGGCAGAGGGGGAGAGCTTGGAGTTTCAAAGTCATTTCTCTTTCGTCTTTACATTTCAATATTCGGTTGTGTTTTGCCAGAGCTCGGAGTAACTTCAGGAATTCAACTGTCTTTCAGATATATTTACAGGGAAAATATATCTGTCGTTTCCACTCAGGCTGCACCTGTAAGCTGATATCCTTGCATTTCTCTTAGTTTCGCTATTTTGCTTTGCTTTGTTTTCCACCATGTTTTAACAAGATAAGCATCTCTGGGTGTATTTCCCCTTCATTGCAGTAATTGCCTTCTCTAGTGACCGATTTCCTGTGCTCTTGTGTTCACGTATTACAAGATCGCAGTGCAGAGCCCACATACACCTCGCTTAATCATACTGTCATCTCAGGTAATTCATGGTAATTTATGAAAAGCTCCTCAGAGCACCGCGTGGAAAAACAAAAAAAGCGCCAATTTCTCTCAACTCAGTCCCAGAAGACACAACCTGTGTAAACAGAGATGCTTACCAGATGCCTGGAAATTTGACATCATTAAACACTGAGGTGGGAATTGAGTTTCAGGTTTTCAAAGGTGCTTTCACTGAAATCATTTTGCTCCCTGAAAATTCAGTCCAGGTGTTGTAAACTCGGTGTTTGCCACTGTTCTGACTTGCTGCAGAGCAACGTAGAAACAGGAATAGATTTGAGTATGTGTAAGATGCAAACCGTAAAGGAATTTATGACTAAAATGCAATAATTGAAGTCCTACATTAAATAAACCAGGAAACAATTTTGTCTCTTGAAGCCAGGTGTGGTACGCTTTCTTCAAATGAGCCAAGGAAGTGTTTGGCTCTATTCTGCATCTTCCGAGCGCTCTGTAGGGATCTTGCCTGATAAAAAAAACCCTGGATAGCTGCGGTGCGATCCCGGCGAGAAGCAGAGAGGTGTCTGCCTTGCAGCAACATAAAAATGCAATGTACTTTTGCCCATTATCGACTGGAGGTTCAGGATCAAATGAGAAACCAAGGCTGTAAATTCGGATAACTGAACAAAAGTCAAGTTGATAATGCCTTTGCTCTTTCTTACTGCCTGGTTTCAGTCTTACTTGGACAGTGTTCAGTCAGTGTTTATAACACTGCGTGGAGCCAAGCAAATACAGATTATTGTATCGCATCTTCGCTCTTCTGAGGTGTCCAGGGACCTCACAAACCTGCTGAAAATTCCAGGGAGGTCAACAAGAACGAGCTGAAGCGGGCTGAGACGGGCAGGAGAGCGGCGGTGCTGCACCTCTCCTCGGACCTCCCACGGAGATAGCAGCGATAACCCCAGCCCAGCTAAACTGCGTGATCGGTTTAATTATTTGACATCAAAGCCTGCAGCCAGGTTTAAAGGAAGTATGAAAGCCTGAGTCAAGAGTTTAACACCGCGTTGGTTCTTCGACGTTGTTTATGAGTGTGTTAGATTATGCTGAACCTCTTCCCTCAGCACACTGAGCAGCACGGGTCCCTGCCTTCATAAATTGCTTGTTTTGTTCATCATCTCCTTAGGTCAGGATTTTTGTGTAGAAGAGGTTCTTGCTTTGCTGGTTTTAAAAGAGTCGTTTTCTTATGTTTATCGGAGAACGTGAAGTCAAAGGTGGCTTTACGTAAAAGTGAAAAATAAGATCTGCCATGATGCTTATTTCTTCGGGGAATCCAGCCCATACCGTTAGACGTGGTCCCTGCGAAAGGTTGTCTTCGGTGCAGATGAGTTTCACCCCTTTTGTAGAAAGTCACTGGAGGAGACTGGGACTTCTTGGGGTCAACTGATCGAATACAGCGTAGGCATCTGTCACAGGGCAAATGGACCCACAGGGCGCCGTGTTCCTTGGGTTTGTCTCCCAGGGGAGCGAGGCAGCTGGCTCAGCAGCACACGGGCTCATACATAGGTGTGCCTGGTAGATACTCAAAGTTAGGAGAAAAAGCCCAGTAGGAGACGATCAAGATGGGTATGTCCTGCCAGTCCCGGCAGTCAGTGGCCGTGGGGACACCGGGGCTGCAAATGGCAGAGAGGACACTTTGGCTGTTAGCCAGGGTGCATCTTGCCCCCGTGGCTTTCTGGGTCTTTTACACCTCCTCCACTTCATCCTTCATCAGGGAATGCAACTCCGGGCCTGTGAAAAGAATGAGTTTTGTTTACTTTAAACCTTTGACTTGGCAGCGGTTTGAGATGCCCCCTTCATCCTTGCATTATGAAGAATAGCGAAGAATTATTCTATATTTGTGCTTTTTTACAATGTTCACAGTTTTACAGGACTCTGTCCTCTTCTGGGTGGAGCATCTTAGGCTCTTCTTTTACACGAGCCATTCCACACCTTGTTGCAACGTGTCTACTTTTGTCACCAGTGTATTTTTCTGTATTTTTCCATTTTGAGATAGGGTGACCATTACCAAACAGGCTGTTCGTCTATAAGTGTACCACAGACGGTATTTCCTGGTTTTTCCCTTTACATTCCTAACTTCATTTGCTTTTTGGATAGTGCAGAAATGTATGTGTGTGTGTGTATACATATGAATATATACAGTGTACACAAACAATGTGATATTTTCAGAACATGTTCCAGAGTGATTCCGGGATCTTCTCCGAGTTTAATTAGCTATTTTAAAGCATATAATTTTGTCCTTACAATTGCAATTCTTGTTTCCCAGGCACATCCCTGTGCACTCACTGATACTGAATTTCCCTGCCGTTTGAGCGCGCAGCCATCGGAGCTGCCATCACACGTGCGGCTCATCCCAGCTGAGGGTTCCGTGCTGCTGAGGGGAAGAAAACTTGCTCTTCTCTTTTTTTTTTTCCCCTAATTACTGCTCTCCCCACCCCTACTTCCCATGTCATAACTCATCCCTCCCTTTCCATAGCTCCAATGCTCGTGAGACCCTTTCCCAAACCTGCCCAACTCATTAAACCGGCAGAAAATGCTCAAGTTTATCTGCTATGTTCATTTTCTGATGTTTTCACAAGCTCAGGGAGCTCGTGGGGAAGTCAAGGACGGGGTAAGCAGTGGGGAACACGTGGCCAGGAGCATGGGAGGAGGGGGGAGCTGTTGGCATCCTGACACTCGTTAAACCGTATACCGGGTAGCCTGAGATCCTTCATGCAAGCCTTCACGATCAGCGTGAGATTGGATAATTCAAAAAAATATTGTTTCATCTGCAAATTTTGTCACCTCATTAATTTACCCTTTCCCAAGTAATTTATGAACGTGCTGAAACGCTCTGCATGGGAACTTCCTGACTTCCTCTGTAGTGAACCATGATGCAAACAATTCATTTAGCTTTTTTGCAGATATTTTTTGACTGCATCTTTCATTCCCTGTGTTATTTGTTAGCCACAGAAACTCACTAACAGGCTTCCTGCTTCTGATGTGTTGAAAAAGGCTTTATTGTTTGTATGTAAGCCCCTAGCATGTTTTTCTCTTTTGACCGGTCTCCTTAACTTGCCAGGATTACAGTCTTTTCTGCTGTCATCATTTGGATGCAAGTTCCACTTTTCAAAGGTTGCCTTTTCCTTCTGGTATTCTTCTTTTCTTGTTTTGCTCACTGCTGAGCTTTTGGGGTCGTTTGCTTGATGGCATAGGCTTACTCCGAGCTTCTAGCGGGAGATTTCGCTAAACAATTTCTGTATCACCCAGAAACATTTTACCTTCTCATTTGCCATCTTAAATGTTTTTCTAACTACTTTCCTTATTCCTGGAATTTTGTATGGTTTGAGGGTTTTATTCAGGGATTGATTTATGTTCCTTTCCTACAAATAGGGGAATTTGAATATATAATGGTCACTGTTACCGAAATAATCCGTCTTCAAGCAAAGACCCCATGCACGATGCAGGGTTGCATCTACCCTGGAGGTTTCTCCAAATCAAGAAGTGGACAAAGGTACCTAAAGCTGTATTTTGGCCAGGCCTCAATACAACGTCTGCCCGGCCCGTGTGGCCATGACTGAAGTCACCCGTTGCTACGGCTTTGCCATTTTTCTGACCTTCCTAAGTCCCCTCAGCCTTTCCTGGTCTCTGGCGTCACCACGGGTAGGGGTCAGTTTAATACTTTTCCATGCAGGCATGGAATTCCAACCTACAGATCTTTGGAACTCTTTCATACAGTTAAATATGTATGAGTACAGCCCACTGGATTATTCCTGTATGTCTCTTATTGCAGCATCCTTTGGATTAACTTCCTTACCTTGAATTTCCCAGATGCTTATGAAATTAATATTCTAATTGAAAAGGAGGCATTTTGTTTTACTGATCTTACCTTCAGGCTTGGATTTTGTGTTTGCAAGATAGATATTTATATACACACACACACACACAGATGTATATATCTGTATATATATCTCTATAGATATATACACACACATATGTACATATATATACACATACACATATAAGGTACATATTTATTGATAAACACAGCATTCTTGCATGGTGGATATTGGTGCAATATCCCAGATTCCAGGTACGAATGCATAAAGCCTGACCTGGAAAATTCCTTTGGGAAACTAAAAGAGTGGTGTGGTGTGGTGTGGTGTGGTGGGTGCTGCTGGAGAGGGCAGCGCCAAGTGCTCTGCGTTGCCTTCTGGAAATGCAGGGAACTGGAAAACGCTGGCTGAAGTCGCTAGCCCAGAGCGAGGAGAGGCAGAGCTTGAATCGGCTACAGACGAAGGCACCGATCGAACGTCTGCGGCACTTAATCTCTGCAAATGTTAATAAAAGTATTAGGCAGGCAACATGTTTCCTCTTGTTTTGTTATGGTTGAATTTCATATGCAGACAGCGTGCCACCAACCTCATTTTCCCTTGCCATCCCTCCACACCAGCAGCAGCTTTCCCGAGCCTGGGGCACCGCAAGCTCTGACTCATTTACTTAATATTCCTCTAATGAAACTGCCCAGAGCTCTGGACCTATTCTCCTCCAAAACAATCTTTCTCCTCCCTGTTTTTCCACACCCTACGCTTTCTTCTCGACTCCCGTCACGTTCCTAACCAGACTTTGAGCTTCCTTGAGCAGACCCTTCCTGACCGCCAGCCCCTCCAGCCCCTGCCCAGTCCCCTCCGCCTCCTGCCAGCCCGGCCGTGGCGGGGACCACCCCGCGGGTCAAGGCTGGTGCTGTGAGGTGCCACTGGAGCTACCAGCCCCCCTTTATCCTGACGCCAGGAGGGCGAGAAACGAGCGGGAGCGTTCCTTCAGCCGTGGGGCGATGCGGAGAGGGGGGCGGCCGTCGCGGTCTCCTCCCCACCTTGGCTTTCTAACAGGACCTGGCGGGGGGTGAAGCTGTGCCATTCACAGGGCATCCTCTGCAGGGGCTGAGGGGGGGCAGCTGGAACCAGCGCAGGGTGTTCCTTGCAGGAAGGATGGGAACGGCAGGGAAGGCTGGAACTGGCCTGGGGGAACATGCCCCCAGAGCCGTCTGTAGTGCCGCGGTGGGCTGGGGGGCACTGGGAGGCGCAGCGCCCCGAGCCAGGGGGCTGCCACCAGGAATACCCAGAAATAACTCTTGCCCAGCTTTGCTGAGGGACCACGTCGCCACCTGAAACCCGGAGGTGACGAGGGGGGTGACGGAACTGCAGCCATTCAGCGCACGTCCCGTTGAGGTGGGGGGTGTCAGCTCCTTCCCCCTGCCTGAGATCCGTCGGCTTTGCGTTCTCCGTGCTTGGAGGCTGGCACTGAACGTGGTGCGTGGCAGAACAGCGGGGATGCAGCTATTATTTATATGTATATTACGTATATACCAGTCTATTAACTGTAGCACTGCGTGTGGGACTGCAAAACCTGAGAGCGAAGCTGCATGGTGGGAGTAGAGGGAGAAAGAAAACACATTTAGAGGCAACCAGCGCACCTCTGGGTTTTCCTGGATGCGGGACACAAATGGTGCTGGAATGGGTCCAACCCCATCTGGGCCGCTGGGGATGGCATGGCCGCATCAGGAGATGCTGGTGGGCTAGTGGTGTTACCGTCACCCACCACGTAGAGATCTCCACGGGGAGTTTCAAACCCATTTCTGCAGCGTCGATGGGGTTGTGTCTGTATTTGTGATTTTACTGAAATGTACAGTCACACTTTGAAGGACTTTAGTCCTCACGGGAAGAAGATGGGCCTGATCCAGAGCAGGGCTGGGCTCCCTGAGCCTGCGAATTGCAGCAGACGTTGTGAAAAACCCAGGAATGATGCTTCTTCGTAGGGCTGAAAACCAGGAAACCTGTGGAGCTTGGCTGATGAACAAATTACTTGCTACTGAAGAACACGTTCTGCCCAGTTTGCAAAACGATGGTGCTTTACGATCCTCAGGGTTTCTTTTTATAAGCGTTGAGTTAGACAGTCACGGATTATTTGGTGGCATCTGCAGAATCGCTGCATCCAGTGCTCGCTGCCAGTGGCGGAGTGGGTCGGTGGGCTATTTAATAGGGGGGTGGGTGTCCCTGACCAGGCCTTATGGTCAGTGGGTGGAGGATTTCATCCTCCTGAGCAGCTCTGGGAGGACGCACAGGTAGATCTTGGGCAGCGGGAGAGAAGTATTTATTTTGGAGTGGATGATCCGGCTGGCGAAGGGGCCGGGCAGGTGGGTTGGGAGATGCTGGGGAGGAGGTTTTTCTGCGTGGAAGGGGATTAACGGGGCGAGGAGGGTTAGGTCTGTCCGGGGGTACAAATGGGAGGAACGAAGCCATTTTACGCGCGCGGTGCAGAAGCTGCAGGCTGCTAATGAACCTCGCGCATTGCGCTGGCAAGGAGAGGGCTGGTGTGTGTTGTTGTCGGCGTTGCACACACAAAGCTCTCCTGGGCCGGCTGCTCCTGCAGCCTGTACAGACAGGCCTGCGCTCCTCAAAGACGAGGGATCGGATTCTTGCCCTCCGGGGGTTTCCAGCCAGCTCGCAGTTCAGAAGAGTCCTTTCTTTCTCCTGCTGTTCACGCCCTGCAAAGAATTTTCTATCAACAAAAGAAATTGTTTTATAATCAACTTGATGTTCATCCCCAGTCCTGGGGTGTGAAAGGGGTTTTGAAGGACCAGAGAAATGGAGCCTGGAAGTCGTGGAAGCAGGGGACGGCAGCCAGTGGCACAGCCCTGCCGGAACGGGGCAGACAAATTTTGGGGGAGCTCCAAAGTCAGTGAAGGTCTTGGGTGCAGCTCTGGGAGTGGGAGTAATCGGACAAAATGCCAGAACAAGAAGAGTCCTTAGAAAGAAAGGGTTGGGGGATCCCTGGTGCGTGCCCTGGTAGGCTGAGCAGGCTCTTACTGCTGCAGCTTCTGTGACCAGACTCTACTGTCTCTCGGGTGCTCCATCACATGAAGGTCCTTGAAATGTTGATTGTAGCTCGGGCTGGACCTCAGAGTTAACAGGACCATGTCAAACTCAGAAGGATTTTCTTTGAACACTGTTGGACCACTTCCCTGGTCATCATTCCAGGGAAAAAACAGTCTAGTTGAACCCTACTTGACAGCAGCCCTGTCATGGATCTTCTCTTCACAGAATCACAGAATGTCAAGGGTTGGAAGGGACCTCTAGAGATCATCTGGTCCAACCCCCCTGCCAGAGCAGGGCCACCTACAGCAGGTGGCACAGGATGGGGTCCGGGCAGGTTGGGGATGTCTCCCGAGTGGGGTACTCCACCACTTCTCTGGGCATCCTCTGTCAGGGCTCTGCCACCCTCAAAGGAAAGAAGTTCCTCCTCTTGTTAAGGACCTTCCTATATTTGATTTTATACCCATTTTATACCCCTTCTGTGCAGAGGTGCAGATGTGGGATGTCATGAGGGCCTGGGGAGATCTCATCAACGTCAAGATCAACGTCAAGTTCAAGAGCTGTGGGACAACCTAGGGAAAGAAGGAAGTTTTCTCCTTGACGAAAAGGCATACTGTGGGTTTTGCAGTGCACGGTTTTCAAAACTGCAGCACACGGGTGTGGGTGACCAACAAATTTTGGGTTGTCCGTGCCAGTGGAGGTACTGGAGACTGCTCGTGGCACACAGCTGGCCTTGCAGCTGGGGAGAACAGATGTCATTCCTGTCCCCAGGAAGGTGAAACACGTGTGGTTGGTGTGCAGGCTTGACCGGCTCTGAAACAAAGCTGCCACCAGCATCTCCTGGAGCAGTTGCCCATCTGCCACCACTGCTTCAAATGGTTTATAGTGGGAGACCAAGACCTTGCCTTTTTTATCGCAGAGAGGTGCCCCGCAGTCTCCTCTTCAGTGATGGAAATATTAAATGCTTCCAACCCCTATTTCCACTATTTCTGTGCATATTACAGCCTCGTTTGTAGCCCAGGTTCAGTTCTTTGCCCTTTCAGGCTGCAATTACATGTGTATTTTCCACCTCTTCAAGCAAAAAATGGCTCAAAGCTCAGAAGAAGCTGGAGCTCAGGCAGCCCAACTGCAGTTCCAGGATGAAGACGGGGCAGGGTGGTGGGCAGGTTGCTGAGGAACATCATCAGAAGGAAGGGCCCGGCACAGCCTCCACTCTCAGGACACGTGGAGGCGGGGGTTGGCAAACTCAGGCTGGGCAGAAAAACTGTTTTATTTGACCATGGCTTTTGTAAAGGCTTTTGTAAAGCAGCTCGTTGCAGTCCAAATGTCCCTGCCTGGGTGTGCAGTGGTAGAGTCAGTATTTTTTAGAGAAAGATGAAAGCATGGGCTCAGGAGCTGGACTCGGTTACCTGACTGGTTTTCTTGGCTTCCATGAATGTGTCCAGAAGCTGGTGAGTTTGGAAAGGAATATTTTTGTGCTTACGAAAGGCAGTTTTTAAATGTCAAAGTTGAAAGTACTTTTCCTTCACAAAAAAAAAAAAAAAATCACCACCAAGCCATCCAGAACTGGCTGGGCATGCAACATCTGAGCAGCTGGGCTCACTCCGTGGCATTTTGTAGGAGATTTTTAGGGCTTTAAAAGCATCCCCGTCTTGATGGTGTACCTCCTAGCCAGGAGCCCACGCTGAACAACACACAACAGCCTTTGAGCTGTTTGTGTCAGAATTGTTTGCTTACTTAATTTTCAAACGGCCATATCCACATAATCGGAGGGATTGCCACATCATGATGCTCTGAAAGTGTCCTTTGGCACTTGGTTTACAACAGCTAAATAGCAATGGGGTCAGTGGCCAGCTGGCCACCGAAGCAGGAAACTGAATGACAACGAGAATAAATAGCGTTTCATGGAGCTGGAGCGTCTGACGGGGCTAGAAGCTGGGAGAAGGGATCAGCCTCCAGAATATTAACTATGGAGAGGGCTCCCAATGGACTGCCAGGAGCAACGGCCATGGGAGCAAATGGCACATGGATTCATCGTGGCACACGCGTGCCCTTGTGAGAGCAGGAGCATCGTATTGCCCACTAAACCGGCCAGTTTTGCTGGGGACGGAAGGAATGATTGATAGACTTGTACAGAAACGGCGTCTCCGCAGGTTTCCAAAGAATGAGAAACAGCCATCCTTGGACAGATCTCTCGGAGAAGCAGCAGTGTTTGGGAATTCCCCAACCCCCCCGCCCCTTCCCCAATCCCGTAGCAGACGTGATTGATGCGAGCGGTGAAATTGCAGGATTGGTAAATGAGGAATAGCGGTTGGGCTGTCGGGCTGCCCGCGCTGCCAGGGGTGCTCATGATGAACGGCGTTGTCATTCCCTGTGTGCCAGGAGAGTGGCAGGCGCTCTGCAGACGTAAGGACTTGATCACGGACGCGGGAAGAGAGCTCAGGCCAAGAGGAGTGGGAAGGAGGGGCTGTGGCATGCTTCGTGTTCATTAGATTCCACCAGGAATGTTGCTTCCAGACTTTTTCGGTAGTAGAGGAGGTTTTGAATGCTTCTCCAGCAAAAGGGCCACCCCCACTACCCCACAGCCATTTGTCCAAGTTGACCTCAGTGGTTTCCTGCCAAAAATACCTGCAAACAATAATGACTTGTTAATGATTTATCCCTGTGTTCTCAAGTGCTGCACTGATTCCTCATACAAGCGAAGCCGTTGCGGCAGTGCTCTGCGGGCTTTAAGGTTTTGGCTCCAACGGCTTTTTTTTGTCCTTACGCAGCGTCAGTGATGCAGATTGCAGGAGGAAACCAAGGGCCTGGTGCGCTGGGCAGCGTAAATGCACGTGTTTTGGGGTAACGCTGGGGAGCACCTGAGGGAAAATCAACAGAATGGTAGCGGGGGAGAAATCCACTGAGCTGTAACGAAGGATTGTCCCTGCTGGAGTTTGCAGACAGCCGTGAACGGACACTTTGGCAGTTTCCCCGTGGTAACCGGACAGAAAGTTTGCTTTCTGCGGAGAGCTGCAAATTCACGTTGTGTGGAGCAGGCATGGCTCTGGAGATGGGAACCATGAGGACAAGCTCTCTCCTTCCTTGGGAGAAGGGCACCTGCCATTTTCACTGGCCACCAGGGCAGACGCATGGGAGTCTGAGGGCATGGAGGGATGAGACACAACACTCAAAACCTGCTCTCTTGCGCTTCCAGCATGGCTGTGTGATAAACCCTTGATCAGGCATCCTGCCTCGGTGAGGGGGAGCGCAGCAAGATGAAAAGCAGCAGATACAGAGGGAGAATCTGTGATTGCAACAACCTCCTCCACACTTCAGAACCAGGAGAAAAGGCAATCGAGCCCGGGAACTGGAGCCTGCATGAGTCAACTCAAGGTGTAGATGGCTGGTTTGACACAATGTAGTGTAGTTTTATCACTGAGCGGCCACATCAGAAGCTCTAGAGACTACTAGACTCTTTTTCACAGTGGTCTTTCTCTGGCAGGGACCGGTGGTGTTAAGAAAAAAGCAGGAAAAAAAAGCAGAATTGGCAGTTGTCGGGCTGGCAGCTCTCTCCGTGTCTCCTAATCTGCGGTAACCAGAGATGGGAGAGAGACTTCCCTCCTGCAAGCAGGAGGGCTTTTCTCCTTTCTGAACTTCTTTTAGTCCTAACTACTGGGACTCCAGATGTCCTCATTATCCTGGCACTTGTCCTCCTTCTGGATCTCTGTCCCCCCCTTGAGGAGGCGCGGGTTGATGCGAGTTGGACCCTCCAGTGGAGGTGATGTCGCAACTAACCTACTTTGACTGCCTCGCACAAATGGTCTGTGAGTGGCTCCCTTCCTGTTTTGCAGAGTGAAAAAAGCTGTTAAAGCTCAGTCAGTCTTTACCATTTTAAAGTAAATTTTTCTACTGGATCACATTCTGTTGAGCAGGGCAGTGATTTCACTTTCTGCCCCTTTTGTCCTTGATCCTGTGTGTTCACAGCTCCGTGCTGCTCTGAACGCTGCAGCAGAGGTGGCTGAAAACGGAAATTTCTTCACCTTTTTGGCCTCAGCCTCTTGAGTGCTGGGCCAAGAGCTGTGTCATCCTCATCCCTAAGAACCTCCGCGTGGAGACATGCCCTTTGGTGATGAATGCTGGAGTCTTCAGAGGCTCCCAACAGGCTGAAACGAAGGGGACGAGTTTTACGCTCACCTGCTTCGAGCTCCTTTCGGTGCGCCAGCCCGGCTCTGCGAACCTCTGTGATACCCTCAGTGCTGGCTTCCCCAGGGTGCAAGCTTGGGTACGCGCAGCAAGGGTGGTCATAGTCAAAGGTGCATCTGTGACTTAGCAGAGGTCGCTCTTGGAAGCCTCCTGTGAGAAGATCTTCGGTCAAAAAAAAAAAATGGTTATTGACTTAGCTGAAATCCTTTCTGGATTTGCACCTTTCTGGCACATTTGGAGAGGACGTTGTGGAAGAAAGTATAAATGGGCAAAAAGGGAGCAAGGCATGTTTGTGAAATCCTTCCGGCCATGACCCACTGTGCTCTGGGTACATCCCACAGTAGCCCCAGTAATGCTGGAAAGGTGTGAGAAGTGGAAGAGCTTCTTTGAGTGGTCTCTGCTGGCTTGTGAGAGACGGGTCACGGGGTGACGTCGGTTTTGGGGCTGACCACATGTGCCTGTGCTGAAATTCTCCATTCTGCTCAGCATCCGAAGATGTTGGGGAAAGAAATTTTCAAACAATTCCAACTTGGCTGTTTGAACTGGTGCAGCCTTTTGTGACCGGGTGTTGTGCGGCCTTAAAACGATCACGTGCGTGTACATTAGAAGGAGAAGGCTGTAAATGAGCCAGGACTGTGACCCAGACACCCCATCTTTCGTGCCTCCTGTAGCAGCCGATGAGCTCAGCATCCCCAGGAGCCCGGAGCTGCATTCTCGGCATTCCTGCAGCTCCTTAGATGTCAGTGATGTCATCAATAGCAGCCAGGGAATTGCGGATCCCAGAGGGCCTGAACTCATGTCTTAGCAAGTAAGCGTAGGAGGAACCAATTTTTGTAGTGTACTGCACTGTACTAGCAAGTTTTATTGAATCAAATCACAGCAAATATATTTGCATCTACATTTCTGTCTCCTGGCAATGCTACAACATCTAACAAGAGAGATACTTGTGTCCTTCAGCAGCCACTCTCTCGTCCCTATTTAAAAAAAACTCTACCTGAGCAATAAAACGATGGGAAGCCGGTATGGTATGTGATTAAAAAGCAATTCATTTATTCCTTTCGCTGTTCAATCTTTGCCCTCATGCCTGGGACCTACTGACATACATCATATTTCAAGCACACAATTGGCCCCGCGTGAAGGCATCAGCCCTTCTGTGGAAAGCAGCATCCCTTGGCAGCTCCATCTCGTGTCAGCCTGCGAAAGACAGGCTTTTTTTTTTTTTGTGTGCAGGACAAAATGTCTCGTTTTGGGAAAACGGGAGCAAAATTTTAGCATAAATGTCTGTACTTTAATTATCTGGCCTTTCCTCCAAAGAGCTTCTGGATGAGGGTAAACCTGCACTGCTGCAGCCTCCTGGTAGGCATGGGATGCCTCAGTTCGTGCTGCTGGTGTAGCTGGGAGTTTGAAACCCGGGGCTGGACCGAAGCAGGTGTTTACCCACAGTGGTCTGTGGATACCTTGAACCCTTGGTAGCTCAGTCTGCAGGTGGCCTAGTGGATGGAATTAAATAGCATTTTACAACCTGAAGTTCGGTGGTAAGGGGGACTGATGGTCCGTGAGGCACGTTTCTATCGGAAACGGAGGTTATTTTTTTCCTAGTTGTATTTAGGAAGTTGCCTCCGCGAGAAGCGTCCAGGAGCAATGCACGGCGCAGAGATCAGCCCCTGCCCTCGCTGAGCCCCCCCGGGTTTCCACAGCGCAGGACGGTTGGTAGGATGGAGCCGTCCTTCGCAGCTGCGGCATTTCCTGCCTCGGAAGCAGTTTGCTCCGCAGCCTCCGTGCTGCCTGAATGTGGCTCTGTGTTACTCAGCTGTAATTAGAGCAGCTTGCCAGTTCTTGATTTCATCCCTTCGTTTCAACGGGATTTCCAGTCTCGGTGCAGTTTGCTCCAGAGAGCTGGGGCTTGTTTTCTAACCCTAACCTAGCCAGACCTTATACCTACACCTGCATTTTTCCAGCTACAAATAACAATGGAAGTGATTTTATCTAATCTCCCACCACCTGGTTTGTTCTTGTCCACACTCTTAGGCATGAGGGTGTTGAAAACACTTTTGGCAGGAGTCGCTTGAAGCTGTGTAACCACCAACATTAACACAACCGCCCAGGCTGTGTGTAAAGAACGAGGTAGGGACAGCAGCGACCTCGCGCAGGGAGGGAAACCTGAGCAGCCGGAGCTCGTGGGCTGTGTGCTGTCCTCTGATCCGATCTGGAAGCCAGCAGAGGCAAAGCCCCAGGTGACGTCCTGCAGGGAAGAGCCCACCCCACATGGACCCACGGGGCACGAGCGGCTTTAGGAACCTCTGGGGTGTTCCCCTGTCTCTGCGCGACTCGGCGGCTGGTCCCCAGGACACCTCGCCAGAGCAGATCTGTGACTTTCGAGCTTGGGTTTCGTGATCGAGCGCCGAAGGCCCCTCCTCTACACCGGCATTTCGGCGCTGCGCTTTGGAAGGACTCCAGGCCAGCAGTGAAGGGCTCTTTGATAATATCTGACGGGCGGGTAAGAATTTTGGGCAGCAGCCAAAGTACACATTGCCTGTAATCGTTAACTCGGTCTGTAAACAGTTCAAACGGCACTGAAGAGGCCGTCAGTTATTACATTAGAAAAAAGCCTTTCATCTCCCCGCGCAGAAGCCAGCCGTACAGTGCCGGCCCCTGCCGAGCCGACTGTAGCTGCAGGTCTGCAGGCAGGGCAGGCAGCGCCGGCAGTGCTTGGTCATACAATGAGCGCCGCGCTGAATGGCTGACCTTCAAACCTTCGGCGCTGAAGCAATAACTAAATCATTAGTTTCCTTTTGTTCTGCACCTGGCTGAGGCTGTGGAGCCCAGGGATATTCGAGGGGGAGGGGATCCGGCAACGTTCCTGCCGGGGTGCAGCATCAGCCGGGAGGGCTCAGCAGGGGTGACTCCTCCAGCCCATGCCCGTCTCCTGCTGGCAGCCTTTCCCTGGTGAGCACAGGTTCATGTGCAGATGTGACAAATGCCCGTGTTTCACTCATTACCCTGGACCATTGCTGGTTTCTCCAGAAATGGCCACAGTGGTCATTCCATGGTGGTCAGCCTGGTGGTTCAGGTCCGTGGCAGCGGCCCGCAATCTCCGAGCAATGGTGGAGGCAACACTGCTGCTGAGCTTCATCTTCAGAAGAGTCCTAGAGGATTCCCCAGTCCACATCAACCTCAGGAGAGCCCTTTGGTCTCCTTCCAGGAGCAGTTCAGCCCTCCTGGAGATATGTGATGCTTCAGAAGAAATTATGGCATAATCTGCCCCAAGGAGAATTTCCTTGTCAGTCTTTGCTCTTCTAGATCTGTTATCTCCTTTCTTAGAAGACCGAGAATGCTCTTTCTGGCATCTGCTTTCAAGGCTTTAACTTTGAAACCCACTGTAGAAATGTGCTGGTTGAAGAAACAACACTCCAGTCTCTGTGGTAAACTGATCTGGGTTTGGGTGAGTCTTTGTGCCCGGCCCACCACTGCAGAATTGCTTTTAGGGTCAGGACTCCTATAAAGGTGCTGGGCGTATCACTTGTGGAAGACCTCGTATGTCTGTGCCACCCCTAAGCTGGTCGCAAGTGACAATACAGCTTTGTTCTCTGCGTGGTAGGAAGGATGCCACTGGGCTGCCAGGCTGGCTGCACAGCTTGGGTTCTGCCAGTGCTTAGAGCTGTCGCTGAGGGCCAAGACTTGTGCGAGCTTCGTGGAATAGTTTGAACCTCCAAACCACCGTCAGCGTGGTGCAGAAGGTCATTGTGTAACAGGACCTTGAAGGACGGGGATTGCCAATGGCATTGTCCCCCAGAGTGGGGGTATATGAGGTGAGCAGGTCAACACGGGTTGGATGCCGTTCATTGGGTTTTGAATCCAGAGTGCTTGCAGCGCGCTTGGAGGCAGCAGGAGCGTGAGCTGTTCTCCCGTGACTTGGGCCAGCTTGCCTGTACTTTCATTTAGCGGCGTGAGTCAGGGCTGACCAGACAACCTCCCTTTGCCTTTGATATTCCAAAATGGATGTGCGGACCAGAAAGAGAGAGAGAAAACCAGATGTTGTGATGAAACTTTGCCAAAAATGTCCATGTTCACCCATACTAGCATCATGGTGGCTGTGAGAGAAATGGCACTTGCTTGCCCTGTGTTGGACCTCTCTGTCCACAGGACAGCAAGCTTCAGCAGAGCCGTCAGTGGGACAGTGAGGTGTGTATCCAGAGTTTTCTCCAACGCCATGGCCATGCTTGTGCAATTAGACGGAAAAGATCCAAACGTAGTGACTCACCTAAACCATCAAATCCTGCGCATGTGATAAATAAATGGCCCTTTTGGTGTTCAGCACTTCTCCGTTGCTCACCAGCTTTGTAATTAAGAGGCGAAGGAGATTGAGTTATTGATTAGGGACTGATTTGTTGTATCGAACCCTCAGGCACTGCTGACCCTTGAGATGGGCCAAAGATAGCGAAGCTCACGAGCACACGTGAGGGAACAAGCACAGGAGTGTTTCCTTGGCAGCTTGGAGATCCTTTGTCTCCTCTCCCACCTCTTGCCACTCCTTCAGGGGACTGGGATGGTTGTCTGAGCTACTCACAGGTTGAGGTAGGACCTGAGTCTCTCTAAGAATAATGCGTTTGTTATCAGTGGATGTGTTTGTCTGTGACTCACATGTGGGTAAGGTGTGTTTGCTGTTATAACAGCTCTTGAAACTTTATGCAGGTAAATTAAAAAGCCCCATATCCTCATGGCTAAGCTTCATGCCCAGGAGTCATGGAAGCTGCAATTTTTCCTCAGGCCCCTTGAAACACTCTGCCATTCTCTTCCTTTTCCAACCAGCCATTTCCATCTTCTTCGCCGTTAACATCCACTTCATCTCCCCGCCTCATCCCTCCTCGTTCTCCGATGTCCTGCCAGCAGCATCCTGCAGCACTTCTCAGCTCCGCTGCAGCTGCGTACCGGCCTCCTGGCAGCATCTCCTGTACCTTTGGTAGTGTCCCCTCATTCCTGCTGCTGTGTCTGTGAGTAGAGTGACAGCTACGTGGTGGAGTCATCTTGGTGGAAGAGGGGCTTCTGTTGAGCTGCTAGAACGGAAGGGTTAAGATAAACTGGGAAGAGCCTCTCAAATACAGGAATAAAGATGTTGATGCAGTGTGAGTGCTGAGGGAGACTGGGGGAGGAGGATCTGATGACTGGGGTGTCCCAGCACGTCCCAGCACGTCCCCCAAACCAGAGAAGCACACGTGCCCTCTTCCACCCCAGCCATGCAGAGGTCCCTGGAGGTTTTCCCTGGTGCCAGCAGGTGTGACAGCGTCCGTGCTCTGACACCTCTGGGAGATGCACCATGCACGTGCATATCTGGCTTTCAGAGCCAGTACACCTGCCCTGCTCCATCCTGCGGTGATCCTGTTGCAGGTTCCCTGTCTCCATCTCCTGATAGACCCCAGCAGAGGATCTTGCCCAGTAATTCTCACAGCAAGGTCAGTGTTGGCAGCAAGGATGGGGAAGAGGGTAGTAGAGCAGTTCCACCTGCTCTTTTTGAAGCCTGTGAAGGAATAGAAACCTATGAAGGAATAGAGATTATTTAGCTCAGAGCCTCACCGACAGACTTTCAGCTAGGAGGAGGGTGTGTTGAGCCAGACACTGACAGCCACAAATATGGGAATGTCTCTGTTGAGCTGCCCTCATGAGCTCCCGCTCTGTGACAGTGACACGGCACAGCTGGGTGAAGCCAGCAGGTCAGCGGGGAGCAGACATCTCGGAACGACGGGCAGACACGGCACGGCGATGCCCGAGATGCCGCGTATCCACAGAAAGCTGCTGTGCCTTCAGCTCCTTGCTTGCCTCCTGGCTGCTGCCGGGCTCCTTTCTGTTTTGCGGTGTCGCTCCCCTGCGGGGGAGCTTTTCCAATGAGGCATTTCCATTGCAGGCTGCGGCACCAGCGGCGCGTGCAAAATGGTGCTGGCATGAGCTGCAGCGGTGGGAGGGCTTGCTGACCTGAGCACAACCATCACACGCTTCTCCCGGTGCTGCCCGCTGGAGCATCCCCTCGCAGCCTCGTGTGGGATTCCAGCTGCCGGCACGCCTGCAGGAGGGAGGGCAGGAGGAGCTGGGTAGCAGAAGTCCCAGCTGTCCCCCGCCGGAGAGGCAGCACTGGCTCTGCTCACGCTCTGCAGGACCCACGGAGTGGAAGAAGCTCTCCCGGCTCCCTGGCACTGACCACGAATCTCAGCTTTATTCTAATATTTGGTTTCTCACCCAAATATTTGTGGCAAGAGCCTTCCAGCGGGGAGGAGAGCGTGCAGCCCGTGGCTCTGCGTGGCAGTGCCCGTGTGGGTGCACCAGAGCCGAGGCAGAGTTCCCATGTCCGCAGTTCCCCTCTGCAGCCCCAAAATGGGCAGGGGATGGGCGAATGCCAAGTGATGCTCCTCCGCAGTTCCCCGGCAGCCGGCAGGCTGTGCTTGGAGACAGCGGTCTCACATCTTTGCACTTATCGGGTCTTTGTGGTCTTTTGTCCCATGAATTCTCCATATTTTTAATGATTTTATGTAGCTCTAACGTATCCCGTCTGTACTCAGATGAAGAATTCTTGTTCACTTCATCTCTTCTGGTACAGAAATAGTGCCCCCTGTTTAAGATGGAGTGAGCCGGACTTCTCGTAATATTCAAGACGTTGACACACTGCAGCTTTATCTAGTAGATTTTCTTCTTTTTAATTTATTTTTTTTTACAGTGACGCCTAACGGTCTATTTGCCTTTTGGTTGCTTTGAGTGATTCAACAACTGTTTCCATAAAACTCCCCGCAATGACTCCAAGATCTTTCCTGGTCATTAACAGCCAGCCTAGAGCTCACCCCTGCATAAAATAGCCAGACAGGTTTTTTCATGTTTGTACTTTTTAACATCTTTTATCAGTCCATCATGCAGTATCGCGAGACCCCTTTGCAGCCCGTTTTAATACTTTCCAACTTGAATATTTCTGTATTAGGGCAAAACTCGGCCACTTCACCATCCTTCTCGTTTTTCCAAGTGCTTTGTGAATAGCTGGACAGCACAGTTTACTTCTGGGACTGTCCTGGTATTACTTTACTCCATTGTAAAGGCTGACCTGCTGTTTTCTCCTCTTAGACCTGGAGATGATGCTGGGCAGTTCTGCAGGATATTCTGTCGTCTTCCGTAGCCTTGACCTTGTAGGACAATAGTAGAGGAGATACCAGTGTAGGGCATTGAGTGAACTACCTTTATTCCCACACTTGCTGACCACTTGGATCTGCGAAGCATCACTTTCCTTTTCCAAAGCGCTGTTAGTTCTTCCCTTCTCTTCATTTTGCTGGTTTTTTACCAGTTTTTGGCAGGGAAGTCAGGATTATTGACACACCGTTCCCTGCATCACTCAACTTCTTGAGACTGATATCCAGCACCTGCAATTTTTCTGGAATTGTGGCCAATTCAGTGATGAGCTCTATGTTGCTGTTGACAGTTCACCAGTTCGGTCCGTGATTTTTCTAGAGCCGTCTGGGGAACACTCTGTTGTCCTGTTCTCTTCCTCTCTTTTCCATGCCAACCTTCCTGGTGGGTTTTAAAATTTTTACTGCCACTTCAAATCGAATCAATCCTTTCAACTCATACCCCATGCAGGAAAGGTGTGAAGTACTCGGAGTTCCCTTAGAGAGAAAACCGAGCCTGTTGGGGACTTCTCCAAGTCCTTTTTCAGCCCTGGTCCCTAAAGACTCTTTTGTGAACAGAAAGGGGAACGTAATGTTTAAATATTTCTTGGGCGGGGG
>VZSF01004868.1:50399-96024 GCA_013398295.1 Chionis minor
GGGGGGGTGGGGAGTGAATAATCTGTTTTCCATGGGCATAGTTCATTCAGTGAGAATTATTAGGCTTAGATTGCAGCAAAACCAATTCAGATGAGGCGTTAGAAAATATTTTCCGTTGTGGAGGAGAAGGCAGCCCTGGAGCGGGTGAGGAGTCTCCCTTTTCTGAGGTCTCAAAAACAGGTCGAGCGAGTGTCTCTGAGGAATGTTTTAGGTCTGGCTGATCCTGCCTTGGGGCAGCAGAGTGGGCTTGGTGACCTCTCAGGGTCATCTTTTTTTTTTTTTTTCCTACTGTTTTATAAACGAAGCCCCCAAGTGCGAAGGGAGCACCTCTCTAGGCTGCCTTTCCTCGGGACCTTTCCCCCTGCCCTGCGGTTCTTGGGGGGAGCTCCTGGTTGCTCCCCACAACCCACGAGTGATGCTGGCACAGTAGGAGGGACAGGTTGGTGTGAAGACAGTGGGTCTAGTGGGAATGAAGTGGGAAGGATGGCAAGGACAAGTTAGAAAAAGGGAATCTGGTATTTTAGGAGAGGTGATGTGGACGGAAAAGGTAAAAAAAAGGAGATGCCGTAGGGTAAGGAAACCGGGGGGGGAAAAAGGGTATTTGCAAGCACATAGGGATGGGGAGGAGCTCTGGATCCTTTTGAAGGGGTGACATGAGGGATGTGGTGATGGGGAGAGATGGAGTGACAAAGCCGGGGGGCTCACAGGTCTGGCTGACAGTGTCTTCCAAGCAGTGCCAGGGCCAGGGTATGGGCAGAGCTGGCAGCACTGGATTCCCTGACACCGGTTCCAAACCCTGTTGGGGAATGAGCTGACCCCAACCCCCCTCTGGGGTCCCAGCAGCACAGGGCTCGCCCTGGGAGCAAGGTCTGGAAGAGCATGGGTGGAACTTGGAACAGGGACGCCCCAGCTGGAGCAGCCCTGCGGGACAGCCGATAACACCCGTGGAGGTCCTTCAGCTGGCCGCGAGCGGGGAGTGCTGGTTCAGGACCCTGGTAGGATTTAGGCAACGTGCACAAGACCGTTTTAATTTTGGATATGAACATACCTCCTCTCCCCAGTGACTGGGTTTTGCCTGAGCTTTCTCTGCTCGATCAGAGAGGCTTTTTGTAGGAAGAAATGGCTTCTTGGTCGTGGCAGTCGGTGTCACAGAGGTGTCCAGCCCAGCAGAGTGGGGGACACTCTGCCGGCAGAAATCCTTCGCTCCTGCCATCAATGAGCCCGTCTGCAGCCATGTACCACGGGTCTGGATTCAGAGGGAGTGAGGGATCCTGACTCTTCAGCCGGGGCCACCTCTTGGGGCGTGAGTCCTCTGCACTGAGGAATCTCATGACATTTGGTTTTCTGCATTATCTTTAGATTATTTTTTGAGTCTACTTTTGTCCTGTGAGAACGATGTGCAGCCATGACGGCTCACTCATGATCATAGAATCATAGAAGGTTTAGGTTGGAAGGGACCTTGCAGATCATCGAGTTCCAACTCCCCTGCCACAGGCAGGGACACCTCCCACTAGACCAGGTTGCCCAAGGCCACATCCAGCCTGGCCTTAAACACCTCCAGGGATGGGGCCTCAACAACCTCTCTGGGCAACCTGTTCCAGCGCCTCACCACCCTCAAAGGAAAAAATTTCTTCCTCATGTTTAATCTAAACCTGCCCTCTTCCAGTTTAAAGCCATGATGGCAGTGGATGTGCCAAGAAACGCGGTTGTAGGATGCAGACAAGTAGGACGCAGGTCTGGCTGCTTTGCTGCTGCTTGAGGAGGACCAAGTGGGAGGAGAAGATGGTGGGAAGAGAGGGAAGGGGTGGAGTGGAACAGGTTGCTTGGGTGGATGACATGTGTGTCCCTTGAACGAAGAAGAATCCTCCCGAGCTGCCCCCTGGTCATCTTGTACGGAGGGCTGAGGGCGGCACCTGGACTCAGTCTCTAGAGGTGATGAGTCCCTGATGAGGGACTTGTCCCAGAATAATGAGGGGGCCACTAGTCTGCTTCAGCCCACGCAAGGAAGGGTCTGGGCTGGCCGGGCTCCTGGCTCTCCTGGCGCTGTCTTGGCTGCCCACTGTGCCCTTGGTGGGTGCCATTGTGCCCTGGCAGGAGTGAGTGAGGCAAAGGACCCGTGCTTGGCCAGGGAGGGTGGGTGTCCCAGAGGGAAAGAGAAAAAGGCTACAGTGCCCAGGCTTAATAGAAAACCAAAGGGAAGGTTTTGGTGCGCTCATCAGCAGGTCTTCTCCAAATTTACCAGCTGCGTCCCCCTCCAGCACATCTGCTGGCATTTTATATACACTCCCCACGCTCGTTTGGAGCTGCGGAAGTTTAGCTCATTGCTCTTGCTCACAGAATGGTTTGGGTTGGAAGGGACCTTAAAGCTCATCCAGTCCCACCCTCCTGCCCTGGGCAGGGACACCTCCCACCACACCAGGTTGCTCCAAGCCCCATCCAACCTGGCCTTGAACCTCCAGGGATGGGGCAGCCACAGCTTCTCTGGGCAACACTGGTCAGGGGCTCCCCACCCTCACAGCCGGGAATTTCTTCCTCATGTATGTAAATCTCCCCTCTTCCAGCTGAAAACCATTATCCTCATCCTACTGCTCCACTCCCTCATCCAGAGTCCCTCCCCAGCTTTCCTGGAGCCCCTTTAGGGACTTGGAAGGGGCTCTAAGGTCTCCCTGGAGCCTTCTCTTCTCCAGGCTGAACCCCCCCCAGCTCTCCCAGCCTGTCCTCCCAGCAGAGGGGCTCCAGAGCACGTTATTCCCAGTGTTTATCATTAATGCTGTGATCAGGCCCAGCGATCCTCATCGCAGAGTGGCTGCTCCACGCTCAGGGCACAGGACTGTCCCTCGCCCCGTAGCGTCACTGCCCCAGGAATGTCACAGCACCCCGGGCCGTTCCCCCTCAGGGTCGGACACGGCTCCAGGCAGCACCAAAGGTGCGACGTCTTCCCCAGCTCCGGCGGCCTGGGCTCCTCCGGGAGCAAGGTGGTGACGGCTCAGTAACGCCGGCAGGAGGGTTATCGCCGAGTTATTAGACCTATCACGAGACACTCTCTTTGCATTTCCTGTTTTGTGTTTTTCTGCCATTATTGACACAATCTATTAACCAAAAGCAGGAGAACTCCCAGTCAAGCAAACAGAGTATAAAAGTCGTGACGTCGCTTGGTAGAAGCCAGCAGGATCCCGGGCGCTGCGGTGCCGTGTTGGTCTTGGTGGGGGCAGCGCCTGCCCTTACCCGGGTGAAGCGCGAGGTTATTTGGGAGCCTGCCCTGAGCGCTCCCAAGCCATAACAGATTGGATTGCTTCCGGAATCCGATTCAGGTTCCGGAAACCTGAATTTCTAGAGTTTATGGTGCTCAGCTTGGTACAATTGCACTCTCTCTAGCGTCTTTAGGTCTGAAGGCTGAATTACGTAGCATTTTGACACTTTCCGTCTCATATCGCTATGGATTCGAAGGATAGACCCCAGGAGAAAGACGGATGAGGGACTGCCAAAGGCGGGCGGTGGTTCATCGGTGCCGAGCTGCCCTGAGCAGTAATTTAAAGGGCAGCAGGTTACGTCTGAGCTCATACGTCTCTCACACCTCCGTCTCCGAGCTGCTGAGGGTTGGGAGGGAGTCTGGGCTTTGATTTCTTTATGCCCCCCGTGGCTGTAGACGTTACCTACCTCGAAATCGAGGCGATTTGCAAACGCCTGTGGTTGTGAGTTTTGCTGTGGTTTGATTTCTTTTAATCCTCACCATTTTAACTCGCGTTCATGGCTTCGTAAGGCCTCTTCTCCTTTTCTAGCCCAAAGACTCGGAGCTACAAAACGCAGGGCTGGGATTTCGCAACGCCTCCCGATTTTGCGGCGCGGGGCTGCTTGTGCATTCGGAATTTGGTGCCGGGTTGTATCGCAGCACGGGCTGCACAAATCCCACCCCCCTCCCACTGCCCCGGTGAGTCCCAGCAGCCTGCCTCGGGCTTTTCCAACGGGAATAAGGATGGGATGCCGCGGCCGATCTCGGCAAAGCACCCTCCCGGGGACACCCCGGGGCTGGGGCTCAGCCTGGAGCTGGGCCGGGAGGGGCAGGATCCGGCCAAGAGCCCCACCAAGCGGTGGCAGGTCCTGCTGCAGCCCCGGGGGCTTTGCCGGAGCTGGGGGGGTGAAGACAACCGGCATCTCTTGGCCCCCGGGATGGTGGGCTCCGAGCTCCGGGATGCTCCAACCTGCCCCTGGACCAGCGCCGAGCACGCAGCCCCGGCCAATTCCAGAGAGGGAGCCAAGAGCCGAATTGCACTTTTCCTTTGCCCTCCCACCATCCAGCACACGACCATCATCCCTCCACAGCTAGACTGGAAAATCAGAGGCAATGACACATTTTCCAGGCAGGGATCAGGGCAGTGGATGTCATCATGGTGGTGAATGCGGAGGAATGAAGCCCAGCAGAACGGGCTCACCTCCATGGGGCTTCACCCCCAGAACAGGAAGCGAGCGCCTGGCAGGGGTGAGCCCCACAGCCTGTGTCCCCTCCCGTAGGACGCTCTGCAGAGGTCTGTGCCCAGCCCCGGCGCCTCAGCCCCGTTCCGTCTCAGCTCCCCGCTGCCGGTGGTTTGGCTCAAGCTGATGAACATCCTTCCAGGACTCACTGGGGATGTGGTTCCTGGGATCTTTTCCTCCCCTTCTCACTCCCGGTACTTCTCTACCTGCTTTCAGGTTGTTTTTTTTTTTCACTCCTTGCTTTGGCTTCTCCTCTGCAAATTTATCATAAAGTTGTTGAGTTTGGTGGCTGGGAAACAAGACGTGCTGAATCTTGGGAGGGCACTGGAAGTTTGGTTTTGCCGTGGTCCCTTCGCCTTGCCCGGAGCGCTGGCAGGGAGTCCTGCGGCCCGAGGGTGCCAGCAGTCCTTGCAGCACTGGGACCTGTGCTGCCGGGGTGCTCTGTCCCAGAAGAGGAGGGCTGTGGTCTTACAGCCTGCTCTGCCTTTGCATATCTGCGACTGGGACAAAGCCAGACCTGCGTGCAGCCACCAGAAAGGCAGAAACTCCACCTTCCTCTGGGACGTTTTCCAGGTGGACCAAAACTTTGCCAGTGATTTGCTTCTTGTGGCGTTCAAAGGCACAGTGGGAGTCGGACGGGGCGGTGGGTGGTAGCAGCGGTGGTGACGCCCGCTGCAGGGGTGTCCTGTACCCTCTGGGCAGGTCCGTACAGCGCAGCTGGCGGTGGGCTCGGGCCACCCTTCGCAGTGCTGAGCTCCAAGATCTGAGTTTCCCTTTGCTTTTGTCCTGCAGTCCCACCCGCTGTCCCTGTGCAACACCAGCGAGGATGAACACACCGAATCGGGATTCATCACTATTGTCAAGCTTGAACAGCCGGATCGTGATCCCAACCCCTGCCTGTCGCTGGCTAACAAGGTAGGTGCGAAAATGCCCCCCGTGGCACCAACTTGGGATGGTGCAGGAAAGACTTGAGAGCGGGAGGAGGCAGCAGGGTGGGAAAGAACTGTTGGAAGGTGGAGAAAAGGACAAGGATAGAGCAGTGTCCTTGGCAGAAGGGGTCCTTTGGGAGAGACACTGTGCCAGCCAAACCCAATGCCCATCCCTCCTTACTTTTTCGACTGCCTGGCGTTGTAAAAGGTGGGGAGTTTTCCCTAACCTGGCTGCTCTGGGACAGCTCAGACCTTTCCCCAGCATCCTGTACGCTTTACTGCCCGGCAGCATCATGCCCCTCCTGTTTTGCAGCCTCCTCTCACTTGCTGTCCTGTTGGGGGGATTTGCCTTTCTCTCTGTCTTCTGTCCTGTGGGAGAACGTGGACACAGGAAACATCTCCTGTGGTTCTGTCTTTAAAAATAATATTGCGATACTTCAGTGGATGAAGCAGGTGAAGAATTGGCGCGGAGCAATTCACACAAACACAAAGCAGAGGATCTAGCAGCGGGACATGACTCTAACAGTGCGGGCCCCCATCCGTCCTGCAAAGGGGTGGGAGATCTCAGGGGTCTTCAGATCAGGTCTCCTGTGGAAGAGATGCACAGGGAGGACAAGACATGCTCTATTGCTGCACTGTGGCCATCCTCACTAGCTGTGCTTCCTGCTGCAGAACCACTAACCCCCCCGAAGCAAATAAACCCCCCAGTTCATTGCCAGGCCCGTGGCTTGATGGAGCGACGGTTCACTGGCCTTCAGTCATCATTGCTTTGATACTGGAGCAGAATCCAACACTGGATTTTGAGATCCAGCTGGACATGACATCAGTTGCCATCCTGCCTGCTCCAAGATCTCACCCAGGGAGGGTCACAGCTCTTCTCACCCCAAACAGGACTGGTTTAGCTGTGAAATACAGGCAGGTGTAAGCCACATTCCCGGGCCCTGCCTTGTACCTCAGTTTCTCCATCCCCCTGCAATTGCTGTCTGGCTGCTCCTCCATCCTCCTGAAGCCTCTGCCAAGCTTCTTCCCTCCGACGTCATGCAGATCTCTTCCTGAAAACCCCTGGACAACGCTTCTCCTCGGGAGCAGGGAGGCAGCTGTGGGATGTGGCTGGTGCTCGCTGGAGCAGGAGCCTTGTTTTCCCGGCGTGTGTTTCTTGCGGTAGATCTTTGCATGTTGAATTGCAGCACTATATCAATGATGATAAAAATAGCCATGTGCAAAGTGTTATCATAACCTCTGCTTCAGCTGTCACCCAGCCAAGCAGCGCACACAGACAAGCCTGTCCTGCCCAGCACGAGAACTTCACCAGCCACCTGATGCACTTCTCTGCTTCTCTGCTCTTAAATTCTAGCACTGCCTCAGCATCCAAAGCTAAAACCAGTAGGGAAGGTGTTTGGTCTGCAAAGGGAGAGGAAGGCATGGAAAATAACCTCTGGAATCAATTCAAAGTGATTTATTTTTCTTGCTGATGCATCAGTTGTATAATTTTTGCTGCCTTTCTTTTTCCTGAGTGAACCAAGTCTGCTCGACAGACTGCTGAAACCACCTAAATCACCCTGTAAATACATACCAGAAGTCTTTCACTCCTCAAAGAGGGAGGGCGGCTGTGCCATGTAGTGTAAGAGATCCCATGCCAAGGCAGCAAGCACTCAGAAAATGATCGCAGCGAGTGGGTTGTGAACAGCTTGAACAGCAGTTGTGTCCTTTGCAACAACAGTGAGAAAGATGTGGGGAAGAGTCTCCTGTCCAGTCTCAGTTGTTCATTCCCCCATCATCGGTGTCTTTCACAGGACAAAATCTTTGTAGAGCTGTTCATTGTTGCTGCTTTGGCTTGACTGGCTTCAATGGGTGGAATTTACTACCTGAAAGTCCCGTTTCTTCTTTGGTGCTGGCAAACGCTGGGGCTCCTTTGATCCCGAGCCGGACCCCAGCCTCTGGTCCCTGCTCCGAGTGTCTGATTCCACTTTTCCTGCTTCTCCATCTGGCATACCAAACCCAAGAGCGCCAAATCCTATCAGCAACTCAGAAGCTTCAGCCCTGCCTCCGTGGTCTCCCTCTGCACCTCCAGTCACATCCTTGTCCCTGTCCCCAGACCCAGGCACCCACCTCCGGCACCCAGCTTCTCTCCAGCGAGGTGCATGGAGGCGACCAGCCCCTGCGAGCGAGGGACGGAGCCGAACCTGCTCCGCTGCTGCTTGCTGCGCTGGGAATGCCCCTTCCCTTCTCTCAGCCGGCGCCCCGCATTTGATATTGCAGCTGGGAAGCGGCAGCACTGACCTCTGGTCCCTGCGCTGGGGTTTGGCAAGGCAGTGGGTAAACTGCTGCGGCAGCTCCGGCAGCTCCCTGTTTGCACAGGCGCTCCGGGACGCGCAGATCAAAGGGCTCCGCATGAGTAACAGCAGCCCAGCCCTGCACTTTGTTCACGTTCCCGTCTCCCTTTCACAAGAGGCTGCCTCTGCCTGCCTGGAGGGCTCGAAGGGCTTGGTGGGAGGACGTAGGTGACCCCGTAAGGTCCTCCAGGCAGTGTGCTTTGACCTCACCAGGCTGGCACATACACTCATTTGGGTGGGTCTCAAAGCTGTCCTCCTCGGAGAGCAGCACCCGGTGGGCTGTGAAAAGCCATCCCACCAGACCTGCAGCCCCAGCATCGCCTGAACTTCTCCCTAAGGAACGTGGGGGACGGGGACCAGGGAGAGCAATGTGTGTGGGAGCCAGGCCCACAGCCAGCCCACGGCTGGTGCAGCCACCGTGAGAAGTGGGGACGTGCCGAGGTTTCTGCCGTGCTGGGGCGGGAGCGTTGCACAGGGGTCAGCAGGGCTGATGGGGCTGTGGATCCCTCCCCGGCTCCGAAGCGAAGGGGCAGGCGGCACAGACAGCTGGGGAATTCGGCGTTTAGGGTTATGGGTTGCTGTGACTGCACGCCCACTGACTGATTTGCCCCCACAACTATAGGGAGAAACTGCCCACGAACTGCAGAGCTCTCGCACGAGCCGGCACTGCAGCTCAACACGAGTCCAGAAACCAAACCATTTTCTCAATCTACGCAGCAGGTGCTTCTTTCTCCTGTGAAGAGCCAGGGAGGCAGATAGATGTCCAAGTGGTAGGTGTTGCTACCGATGCACAGTACAAAATGTCCACTGAAGCTTTGGTTCTTTTGGACAGGCAAAGCTGGCGGGGGAGCGTGGAGCCCGTGCGATCCTTTTTGACATTACCGACGATGAAAGTGCTGCCGATCAGGTACAAACCCCATTGATATTATCAGCCACACCACACTGCGCCTCTCCCACTCCAAAATGCGCCTGGGTCAGGACCCACCGGCCACCGAGACACAGGGGGAGGTCCCAGGAGGATACGGCAGGGTGGCCCTTTCCCAGCTCACCCGTGCCCACAGCCAGCGCTCGCGTCTGCTCGCTCCGTGGCGCGTCCAGGTCCCCACGCAGCACAAGCCACCAGCAGCGTGAGAACAGCACCTTGCTGCTCTCAAAGGACGTGGTCTGGGCAATTCGATCAAGCTTTTCTGCTGGGAGCTGGACGCTTCCTCTTGGGAAGTCACAGATTACCTGATCCCATCTAGTACAGACAGCCCTGGTGTACCTCAGGGGAAAGATGATTCATAGAATCATAGAATTATTTGAGTTTTCAAGCCAAAGTCACAGCCACCCTGCTATACAGGGGGTGTGTATATATATATATATATAAAAGGTGCTATATATACCTATAGCAGGTGATGCTCCTGCTGCAAGTGTAACTTTGGTTTAGAGACCTCCAGAGGCCTCTTCCACCAGCATTGCTGTCACCTCTAGGAAGGAATAGGTTCCCCATCAAAATAATCGAGGGATAATGGAAAGCATCCGGCATTAGATAAGAGGACAGATAGGGGAGCTGGTGCCTGAGCTTATCAAACTCCAGGCTGACTCCTGCTCGCTGGATCCATCCCTTCACGAAGTTCTTTCCTGCACTTACAACTTAATTTCTGATGCTGGAGAAATGCAGCAGCGAGTGCAGGTCCGTGAGGTGGTGCCGGGGAGGCTCAGCGGGGGTTTGGGAAGTGGTGAGAGGGTCGGGTGGCCACCCGGATTCAGGCCAGTCTGGAGGAGAGGGCAGGCTCAGGCACTCGCTGAGCCAACCTGTGCCGGGCTGCCCGGCCCATGGTGGATCAGAAACAAACAGAATGTCCTGCAGATCACAGGGGTGAACACTGATGGGTCTCACAGGAAGAGAAGAGGAAGCGTTTCTGTAGCGAAGGCGGCGCTCGGCAGCGTTGTTGGCTGTCACCAGGTGAAAAAGGAGAGACCAAGGGCACAGGGCCTTGAAAGAGGAGTACAAGAGACACTGAGCAGTGCCCAGGTGCGCGTGAGGAGGCACCATCAGAGGACATGAAGAAAGCCATGCTGAAGAGTTGGTAAAAGAGGAGTAGCTTCCATCTGATATCATCATACAGGGATAGTGCAAGTTTGGGGGAGCAGGCAGTCTCTAAAGTGTGCGCAAGAAGCATCAAGAGGAACCAGACGTGGATGGGGGGCCAGGATAGTCCTTGTTTGAGGCTGTTCTGGACCATCTCTCACTGTGTTTGTTTCTTTACAGCTGAGAAAGCCCAGAGGTCTGAGTCAGCCTGTGGTTCTGATCAGGGGCCACGACGCTGAGCTTCTCATGGGCGTCGTGAACAAGAACAGAGAGGCCCACGTGAAGATAGAGGTCAAGGAGCCACCAGCCTGGGTGAGAGACACACCATTCCCACTGCCTTCTGTATCCTCCCTTCCCTAGCTGCTGTGCCACGGAATAGGACTTTCCCAAAGATGCTGAGCGTTCCTCCCCAGGGATGGAAATCACAGCCCTTTGCAGGAGCCGCCTGTCTGCAGCATTCCGATGACGTGCTGCAAATAAAGGCTCAAAAGCACTTTCAGCTCATGTAGTTTCTTTTGCTTAAACATCATGAGTGAGGTGAGGGTCCTTCCCTGTCTCTTGAGCTGAGACCAAGCCTTGATTTTTCTCATCCTGTGCTATCTTAGACAGTGGCCTGTAGGGAGCTGAGATGCTGCAAGCCAGAGAAATTCCATTCCTGCTGGAATGTGCAGAAAAGACTGAACCCTTTTACTTTTACCTGTAAAGAGCAAGGAGGTAGAGCTTGGCCAAGGATCATGTATCCAAAGGCTGATGGTCAGGAAGAGATCGGGATTGCCCTGTCTTGCCTCTAATTCCCACCCTTCCCACACAAGAGTAATTTCTTTCCTGTTTTATCCAACAGCCAGACTACGACGTGTGGATTCTTCTCACAGTGGTCAGCACTGTGGTCGTCATCATTTTGATTTTTGTTGTCCGCACAAAGTGCCAGCTGAACAGGACTCAGGTAGGAATCTCACGGAGCGGACGTCTCGGAGCCAACAGAAACGCATGGAGGGCAGGAACGGACACAGTTTGGGAGGGGAAATCTGCCTCTGTGTCAACTGAAGATGTGGCCACATGAGGCAGGAGCGGCCCAGGGATCAGCGGAATGATCCCGAGACGGGCTGGCAGCATCCCTCCTGCGGTGGCCTTGCTCTCCTGCTGCTGCCCCACCAGCACGGCACCTTTCAGCGCTTGTCCCAGCACCCAAAGCTGATTTTAACCCAAAGCTCTTGATTTTAACAGTATTGTCTGTATTGGTAGAGAATAGAAGATTTAATGTTTTTAATAGAAACTAACAAATTAAATAATCGTCTTTCCAGAGTCAGATGTATTTCCAGATTTGAGAATACCCCATTTGGCCTATGGAAAGACAAGCCTTTGGGGCTCAAAAGCTCAGCACTGCTGAGTGATTTTGAATGTCTAGTGCCAGACATCTCCTGCTGGTGACAAAGCTAAGTCGGGTTAGACCAAAAAATCACCTGTGGAAATGAGTATCGCCCCCCAATTCCTGATAACCCCATTTTGAAAACGGAAGGGCAGGCAGCGGCGTGGCGATGTGAGGCTGAGCCTCCCCTCACAGCCTCCTCTCTCCCCGCAGGACTCCTTGCAGCAGCAGACCATGCAGGCCATCGGGCAGCTGGCCACACGCAAGTACCAGGCGAGGTGCCGGCAGGCGTCGCGGTGGGACTCCGCCAGCAGCTGCAGCTCGGCCCCGGTCTGCGCCATCTGCCTGGAGGAGTTCAGCGAGGGCCAGGTAGGCTGCGGGCACGGTCAGCCACGGCGCTGAGCTTTCCCAGCCGCAGTCCGGCGGGAGCTGCAGTGGGAGCTGAGCACGCTGGTGGGGGTGGGAGGCGCTTGGGATGTTTCCTTCAGCAACTCCGGAGGGCTGGGAAAGGACTGGCATCGACGGAGGTCTGCTTGCCCCTGGGCTGAAGAAGCCCTGCTCCCGCTGAAGCCACTTGCCTGCAGGTTCAGGTTTCCTGAAGACGGGTCTCCAGCTGTCCCTGTAGGGTAAAAGGTCCATAATACGTCCATGATGGAACAACAGTGCAACAGTGGGGTTTGCTTCTCCAAAGCACTCAGCCTGAAAACCCCTGTTCCCAAGGGCTAGCACCCCTCTGGATGTTCACCCCCAGAGCTGGACGCAGCGAGCAGAACCAGGCTGGCAGGCTACTGCACAGCCTCATCCAGGTAACACTGGGCTGCATGTCGCTTGCGTCAGACATCTTTCCATCCTACAAGGCTCGCTTCCATCAAGCAAGGCTCCTTTGCCCCTGTACTCAGCACTGCTGAGGCCGCAGCTCGAGTGCTGTGTTCAGTTTTGGGCACCGCAGTGTAGGAGGGACATTGAGGTGCTGGAGCGTGTCCAGAGAAGGGCAACGGAGCTGGTGAGGGGTCTGGAGAACAAGTCTCATGAGGAGCGGCTGAGGGAGTTGGGATTGTTCAGCCTGGAGAAGAGAAGGTTGAGGGGAGACCTTCTCACTCTCTGCAACTCCCTGAAAGGAGGTTACAGCCAGGTGGGGTCAATCTCTTCTCCCAAGGAACAAGCGACAGGACAAGAGGAAATGGCCTCAAGTTGTGCCGGGGGAGGTTTAGGTTGGATATTAGGAAAAACTTCTTTACCCAAAGGGTTATCGAGCATTGGAACAGGCTGCCCAGGGAGGGGGTGGAATTGCCGTCCCTGGAGGTATTTAAAAGCCGGGCAGACGTGGTGCTGAGGGACATGGGTTAGGGGTGGTTTTGGTAGTGTAGGTTATGGTTGGACTCGATGATCTTGAAGGTCTCTTCCAGCCTAAGTGATTCTGTGATTCTAAGAAGGACCCATCCAGGTCTTGGGACGTGGTTCTCCTTGCTCACGCTCCTCCTTTTCTCTCTACCTCTCTCTAGGAACTGCGGATCATCTCATGCTCCCATGAGTTTCACCGGGAGTGTGTTGACCCCTGGCTGCAGCAACACCACACGTGTCCACTGTGCATGTTCAATATTCTTGGTAGGGCTCAGACACAGCGTTTCGCAGCCAGGGATGGGGTTGGGTGCAGGGGTTGTGCCCAGGAGGTCCACGTGCCCTTGGGCGATGCACGCAGCGTGTGTCTCCGTGCACGTGAGTGCGTAGGGCGGTGTGTGCATGGAGAGGGGTCCCTGCGCATGTGAGCCCCCGCAATGTACAGCGAGGTGCGGGGCTCGGGCTGGGACCTGCACCACGATGAGGGCTTTCCAGTCCTGGGAGTGGTGGGGAAGGGAGGTGGGATCTGAGGGTCAGGCCCACAGGGAGGGTGCTGGACCACCAAGACGGTTTGGTGGTGGCAGTGAGGAGTTGTGGGGCGCAGGTGGGATGTGGGGCTGTAGCAGTGGAGGCTCAGTGGTGCTGGGGCTACTGCAGCTGGGCTGTGGGACCTGTGCTGGATGCTGTGTTCTCTCTCCACAGCCAGAGACTCGGTGGACCAGGCCACGGCCACTGGCTCCAGGCTAGCGCCTCGGGACATGGAGCCTGGACGGCGTCTCCACCTTTTCCGCCAGCACCCAGGACATGCCCTTTACCACCTCCCACACGCGTATCCTCAGAGGAACCTCAGGAGCTTTCCCCTGGAGCCAGCCCACGGCAACCCCTTCTTCCACTCTCCAGAGCTCTCCCAGCTGGATTTTGGCACCATCCACTACATGCCCTACAGGCCAGCCACCTCCCTGCTGGCCTGCAGCCACCCGTCCCCCCTGGCCCCAGGCTTGCTGGGCCAGCAGCATCCCAACCCCTCGGCGTGCGGGCAGGCGCTGCCACCCCACAGGACTTGTTCTCTGCAGCCCCAGCCCCCCTGCCTGGGGCTCAAGGCAGCCCTGGCACAGAAGCAGCACCGGGCACCCGCCCTGCGCCGGGGGGGCGGCCACGGGCACCAGCACAACAGCAGCGGCTCCGGGGAGAGCTATCTCACGGAGCACAGCGGGTACCTGGCAGACGGGCCAGGCAGCGACTCCAGCTCGGGGCCCTGCCACGGTTCCTCCAGCGACTCCATGCTGAACTGCACGGACGTCAGTCTGCAGGGCATCCACGGCAGCTGCTCCACCTTCCGCAGCTCCCTCAGCAGCGACTACGACCCCTTCGTGTACTGCAGCTCGGAGGGACCCGCCACGGACAACGGCCAGGAGCAGCCGCGGCCGCCCAGGGAGATGCGGCCCAGATCCTTGGACTTGATGGTGCCTGGGGGTGCTGCTCCGGCCAAGCCCCAGGTGCTCAGCCACGTTCACTACCACCACCACCAGCACCATCACTACAGACGGGACGCGGAGTGTCTGCCCGGGCGGGCTGGGCAGGGGCCTGGGCATCGCAAATCCCGGTACTCCGGGGCCAAGGTTGGCTTCCACAGTGCTCGGACACAAAAGAGGACTGAGAAGAGCCATCACTGTCAGCAGCCTCTGGAAAGCAGCGCTGTGCTACAGGAGGCGGCTCCGGCAGGACAGCCAGCCTGTCCCCAGCAAGGCCGGGAGCCCCCTCATGCCCGCTCCGCTTCTCCAAACAGGTTGGACTTCAGTGTAGATGCCAACAGACAATCGGGAGCAGCCGGCACGTCCCCTGTCCCCCTGCCCCCGCGACACAGCCTACACAGCCGTCACCACCGAAGGAAAAGAAAATGTCCCCTAGAGCCTGACCCCGTTCTCCTGCCCGAGGACTCAGCCTTGCCCAAAGCCTGCGATGCTCATGTTCCTCACGGCCATCCCGCCGGCTACCGCTGCTTGCCCGAAGTCCAGCCCCTGATCCCAAGCGCTCCCCCGCCCTGCAGCTCGGGCTCTCGGCCGCTCTGGAAGTGTTTAGTGCCGCAGTCCGGCTCGGAGCTGAAAAAGCAGGAGGAGGGGTTGTCAGGACGGGAGGGAAACCGCATGATTCCTGCTGATTTCTCAGGGATGGGCACCTCCAGACACAGTCTGAGTCTTCCCCTTCACTGCCCGTCTCGGCAGGGTGGTCAGGGTAAGTCTGGCGTTGGCCTCTCCTTGCAGCAAGCAGGTGAAGGAGGGTGGTTTGCCGGAGGTACGCTGGCTGCCGCTAGACCTGGTGCCTTCACGATGGGCTTTCCTACAGGACCACCACCAACAGAAGCGTTTCAGAGCTCACCTGTCTGGAGACGATGGCCTGAACGATTAGCAAGTCTGTTAATGAGCATGCCGAACCCTGCAGTCTCATCTTAAAATAATACAAATGAGAAATAAGGTGGCTGTTTTTAACTAAACATCTCTAGCGGCTGGAATATCTCCCCAAGGAGGAGGCGGGGCCCTGTTTCCCAGTGGCCTCACCTTGGTTGGGATGTCTTACTGGCAGAGTAGTTATCGTTAAGGCTTATTGGGCTCTAGTTGCTTTAGCCACCTCCAGCTAACCGGAATCAATAAGGAAGAAGGTGTGCGTGGCCAGTGGTAGTAGGAGAACAGACTAAATGAGTTTATGGATTTGCACATCCCTCATTTCTCACCTGCCTCTGTTGCGTGGGAGTTGCTTTTTAGTGTCTTTTGGAAATCAGTTGTAATTAAACTTTGGCCCGTTGCCTCGCTGCTGTACGGAGAGGGAAAACGCATTCGAGACAGGGCTGTTTGCAAGAACCTCACTGAGTTTAGCTCCCAAGTCTTGATCTCTCGGGCTTCTCTGAAAGCAGCGCCCTGCGAGTCAGCATGGGCATGTGCTGGCTCCGAGCACTCTGCCGCTGACTCATCGCAGGTCCTGGGGCAAATCGGTTTGATTTAGGTACCAAATACAGATCTAGCTGCCTAATTTCTGCTAAAATACTGGCCTTAAACTCGTGACTCACCATGCCCATTGTGCCGCCGAGATAATCACTTCCTCCCGCTCGTCTATCCAGCCCTCCACCACACCCAGGCTTCTGGTGGTGGAGCTCCTGCCGAGGAAGCAGCGGGAAGGGGGAGAGGTTGGATGGGGCACAGCGCTGGCTGCCTGCGGCGCTCCAGGCTCCCAGACTCCCAGGAACAGATTTTTTTTTTGATTTTTTTTTTTTTCCCCAGGCACAGAAGTGCCTGACGCTGCAGATGGGTGATATGGGAGGTTCTTCAAAGGGCCCCCAAGGGATGCTGCCGTTTCGGAGATACGGGGGCAGAAGAGCAGAGATGGCTCTCGGGTTTGAAGGCAGCTCTGAGCGCTGCTGTCCCCTCAGTTGCGGGCAGCGGTGTGGCCAGGACACAGCGCTCCCAGGATCACAGCAGGGACCTCCATGTGGAGGCAGCCCTCCTGGCGCGAGGGCAGGCTGCCCAGGAGTTGCTTTGAGCTCCCATTTCAAAATGAAGCTGTGAGGACTCCCCAGACACCGGAGCGGGAGTCTGTGCACCTAACGCGGGGCAGCGGGTGCTGCAGTGCCCAGGCATTGCAAGGGCCTGTGCTGCGATGCCTCTGTCTCTTTGGAGACGCTCCCAGATGGGTGCCCACCTCCTGGTGAAGGGAAGGCTTCCCTTTGCCAAGCGCATACAGCCTCCATTCCCTTTGCCAGGAACTAGAAGGACCAATGTGTTTGGAAGCAGCATGCCGGCTCCTGCACTTGGGTCACACCAAACCCAGGCAGCACTACAGGCTTGGGGAGGAGCGGCTGGAAACTGCCTGATGGAAAAGGATCTGGGGGTCCTGGTGGACAGTCGGCTGAACATGAGCCAGCATGTGCCCAGGTGGCCAAGAAGGCCAATGGCATCTTGGCCTGTATCAAGACTAGCGTGGCCAGCAGGAGCAGGGAAGTGATTGTGCCCTTGTACTCAGCACTGCTGAGGTCCCACCTGGACTCCTGTGTTCAGTTTGGGGCACCAGAGCGTAGGAGGGACATTGAGGGCTGGAGCGTGTCCAGAGAAGGGCAACGGAGCTGGTGAGGGGTCTGGAGAACAAGTCTCATGAGGAGCGGCTGAGGGAGTTGGGATTGTTCAGCCTGGAGAAGAGAAGGTTGAGGGGAGACCTTCTCACTCTCTGCATCCCCCTGAAAGGAGGTTATAGCCAGGTGGGGTCAATCTCTTCTCCCAAGGAACAAGTGACAGGACAAGAGGAAATGGCCTCAAGTTGTGCCAGGGGAGGTTTAGGTTGGATATGAGGAAAAACTTCTTTACCCAAAGGGTTCTCAAGCATTGGAACAGGCTGCCCAGGGAGGGGGTGGAATCGCCGTCCCTGGAGGTATTTAAAAGCCGGGCAGACGTGGTGCTGAGGGACATGGGTTAGGGGTGGTTTTGGCAGAGATTTATGGTTGGACTCAATCTTGAAGGTCTCTTCCAACCCAAGGGCTTCTGTGATTCTATCATTCTATGTCTATTTGATTGCAGTAGCTTCTGTGGATGCTTTGAGGACCAGTCAGAGAGTCAGAATCTCCTTGTAAGATCGAGAAAATACACAGAGAGGAAGGATTTAACTTTGTTAGGAATGGAGGACAGGGGAAGAGAGCAGGAGCTTATGCAGGGCTATGCTGAAAAGTTATCAAGCTGAAAACACAGTGGTTGACATAACACAACTTCCGAGTTATAATCACGTCGGTTCTTTATCTTAGAAAGGGACTGGACATAAATCAATAGAGAACAAGTAAAAAGTGCAAAGAGCAAGCTCAACAGTCCCATGTAAGCAGGACACAAAAAGTAAACAAGGACAGCAAGGAGAAATGCATATATGCCTCTAGATAAACATTGTAAGGCTAAAAATATAAGTGGATGAATTAGAAAGCCCAGCTTTAAATTAAAGTTTTGACCTAAACTTTTCAGAAACCCAGTTTAAAAAAAAAAACCAAACCACCAAACAGTGGGACCCTGTAATTCCCAGGTGAAATTACAGAGAGGAGAAGAGTGTGTCTCTTCTGGTGGCATGGGAGGGACACTCTGCATTAAGGAGACCGTAAAGTCCAATGACAAATAACACAAAAATCCCCGTTTGCGCCGAAGTAGGAGGAGTGTGGAATTAGGGTTATAATACCCAGCGTTAGCACAGGCTGCAAAAGAGGAGCCTATGTACGCATGAGGATCTCCTTAAATAATACTAAAAGAAGCAGTCAAAAGTATAAGATGCTTTTGGGCACAGGGATCATTTAAAGCCCCAGAAAAGGGCTGGCCAAGCAGCAGAGAGGGCAATTAGAAGCAAGAAGCCATTCTTCCAAAGCAAAGGTGTGGCTAGACAAGGAAATCAGAAAAGACTTGGATGCAAAGCTGAGTGCAGAGCCACGGCGAGGCAGGCCAGGAAAGGTTTCTATGAACAGCTTGTGAAAAACAGAGAGAGACTATTAACGCAAACATTTGCAACTCCAGTGGAAGGGAGAAGGCTGCCAGAGGCTCGGCAGGTCCAGGGAGTAACGCAGGTCTAAGAAGGATGTTCAAGGACTGTAACTGCGTAGCAGAAGAGTAAACTGAATTTATTGCATTAGTGATCAGCGTGGAAGTGCTGGAGGAGGTTCTCACCCTGGCACATCTCTGCTCAGGGCACGGAACAGAGGGGCCCTCATAAATCAAATCATCAGTTTGAGCCTTTCTGAAGGGCATCACTAAAGTGGATGGTAAGAAATTGCCAGGGCTACAGGTCACTCACTTGGGCATTGTGCTAAATCATGAACGAATTTAGCACAAAACTGCTAAATCATGGACGTGGACGGCAATTTGTTACCCATGCCCAGAGCCAGGAGGGAGAGCTGAGGGCGATGTCAGCTTGAAATAGCTGAAGCCACAGAACGATGAGCCTGACTTTCCTGCCAAGCAAATTGTTAAAAATTCAAATACAGGGTCTGACTTGTAGGCACACGGCTAAATGTGAAAACCAGGGGAGGAGGCAACACAGCTTTTGGAGAGCGAGATAACGCCTTACAGATCTTCTAGGGTAATGAAGCTCTCAAAGCATAAAAGGGAAGGTGCTCTCATACATAAATGACTTGTTAAAAAATAGGAGACAAAGTGCAGATCAGTCTTAATGGAGGAAGGTTACTCGAAGAAGGAGGAAATTGGAGTTCTCCAAGTGTCTGCACCTTTCAGCAAGCTCATAAATATCCTGGACAAGGAGAGGAGATGGCAAAGTTTATAAAAGACAGGATCCTTCAGGATTGTCAGCTTTAAAACTGGTCACAAAGCATTTACAGAAGGATCTCCCATTGCTGAGTTACCGGGCAATAAAGTGGTGGATGAAATCCCATGTCAGTAGCCTAAAATGCCACACACAAACAGAACCGCTTCTAAGTAAAAATCAAATTATTATTATTAGGAGCCAGTTGGGAACAAGTGGGGGACAAGCACAAAATGCCGTTAGGCATCGGCATAAGTCTGTGGTGCTTTCACAGCACCCGCCACTGATCACTGCTGCTCAAAAAAGGCTATAGCAGACTTGGGAGAAGCGCAGAAAGGGATCAAGTAAAATCACAGCGATAAGGTTCTTCTGAGAAAACAGAATATAGAGACTTTCACATGGGAAAAAGATCATTAGCAGAGGATATGAAATCAGGAGAGCAGGGGAGAAGGCAGATGAGAGACATTCACTGGTGCTTACGACAAAATAAGTGGTGGCATCAAATGGGAACCAGAAGCTTTAAAACACCCAGTAAGGAAACACATGATAGGTAATGAAACTGGTGCTCGTTGCCCAGAGGATGGAAGTGCCAGAAGTAAAATGAGTTCGAGAACCAGCATCAAGAGCTATCAAATGCAGAGATGCAAATACCCTCTCTGGCTCAGGAAGTCCCTAAACCAGGGATTCCGGAAGCTGACGGTGCCCCTGTGGGATGCAGCGCCCTCCGGGTGTGTGCTTCCCTTGCCCAGCTGCAAGCTGAGCCTGAACCTTGGTCTGCAGCCCCTGGAGAAATTCCACTGGTGCAGGCAGTGCCATGTGCTGGCATGGCAGGGAATAACGCTGCCCACAGCCATTGCCAGGGCACCACAGACGATCCCAGAGATGCCTGCATGATCTTGGAGTTTATTCTGCTGCCTTGAGCCACCTCCACCACCTTTTCTTGGCGGGGTTTGCACAAAGATACATCCCTGCCTCTCTCTTGCCTAGGAGACTGTGCCTGGGAGTTGTTTCACCGAAGGATCGATCCTCAAGCAATGCTGAATGGATCCTTTAAAGAGAAGTCAGACTGCTAGCAGTGAATTAATTACAGCTAGATGGCTTCCTAAGCCACCCCAGCACGCACGGATCTTGTCCCAGAACAGCCAGATTACGCCCAGCACAGGCTGGTGGAATCTTTTGATTTCCCTCTCTGGGAAACGTCACCTCCTGCAGCATGCTGCCACCATCCTCCCCGTCTCCTCCATCTCCTGCTCATCCTCTTAGCCATTCCCTTTCATGTCACGTCTTTGATCTTTATACTAGAGAGCAGGGAAAGGGATTAGAGGGCAGAAAAAGACCACCATTAAAACCTAATACCCAAAGAACAGGATTTCTGTTGTATCACCAAGGTGTGCTCCGACAGGTCACGGCCCCGCGTGGGTCTCCATGGCCAGGTCAGCAGCTGAGGCTCTGCCGCCTCTCCCAGTTCGAGATCCCTTTTGAACCTCCCGGACTCTTTGTGTAACAGGGGACGCTCACACAGGCACGGTTTGCAGGAAATATTTTAATAATGCTGTTTGAGACGTGGGGCAGCTGACTGATCACAGCGTGATGGGAGCTGTGTCTTGGGCATGGCACAGAAGCTGGTGGACATGAGAAGCCACTGGCAGTGGCTCATGCAATGCACCGGTGACACAAATCACAAATGCCAGGTACCCTCAAGCACTGCCTTCTGGTGCTTTGGCCATGCCTGCACACACCGGTGTATGTGTAAAACTGTGTCTGTGGGTGAATTTTCCCACATGGATGAGCTACATTTTCAAAGCAGGATCTCCTTTGTTTGTTTTCTTCCCATATATTTAATTCTCAGAGGTCCTGTTCCTACAGCTGGTGATTTATAACAAACGAGAATTTGCGGTGACTGTTCCGAGATGTTGTTTTGAAGTGTGAGCAATGGAGATTTGTTTCCTTTTGATCTCAGGAACATTCAGGAAAAGGGAAATGTGAAAAATAAGGCATGTATGCCTTTCCCGGGCTACGCTGACCCTGCGTGAGGGCTCTAGGCAGACTTGAGAGACAGCTGGGAAAGGGACTGTGGTGTCAAGACTCAGTCACTTGGAGAGAAAGGGACTACCTGAAGCAGCAGCTCCAGGTGCAGCACTTCCAGGCAGCCCTTAACGTTGAATGTTCCACAGGAAAACTACTCCACACTTGCCTGTCAGTAGTTCACCAGGCGGAAGGGGCTGGTGAAGGGCACAAGCTGCCGTCTTTGCTGGGTGTGAGGGGTCGGCACTTGTGGCCGACCACCACTCGTTGGGTTTGGCTTGTTTGGGGCTCAGAAGCAATTTGTGCAACCTCTTGAACACCGTGAAATGCATGTGCCATCTCCTTCTTGCACACACACACGTCACTTCCGTTCTGCTTTTGTTGTCCAGAGCTTGTGATGATTTTGTCCCTGTCCCTGGAAGGTGCTGCCGTGGCCCTGTGTGCCTTATTTTCTGTTGCTAATACTTTGTAAAACACCGGTACAGATTTCCCTCAAAGAGCAAACATCAAAAAGCCTCAAAAGCAAACATCTAGTAGTGATGTAAACCCTGTGGTGCACCATGCCCTTAGCCTGTACATGCTGAAATATTTAAAGAGTCGCTCGACATCTTACCTTTACATTTTATTGTGCTTTAACTTAGAGGAATAAACTGATGGGGGAGGTGGCCAGAAAAGTCCCTCCAAAATACTGGGAGCAACTTAGCGGCTTTCACTGCAGCATCTGTTCTCTGTATGGCAGGGTCCAGGCTCCAGCAGCTGCAGAATCCACAATTTTTCTGCTAGTTGTAGCTGATGTTTTTCTTTTTCCTTTTCTTTGAATGCAGGATCTGAAGAGGAGGTCCAGCATGTCCATGAACACTCAGTTTAATAAAACACTGGCCTGTTTGCTTTCTGGAGAGCCGGAGGGGACAAAGCTGTTCAGCGGACCCGCCGTAGAGGACCTCACGTCTTCTCTGCGCAGGCAACGCGTAGGAACCGGCCCTGACCTGCACAGCCCCCGCCGAGCTGCAGACTGCAAATAAGCAATGTGAGGCTTGTGGTCTCCTCACACATCCCCACGTTGCGGTGGTCACACGGACACAGAGCTGGGTCCCCTTCTCCTCTGAAGGCACGGGCAGCCCGTCTTCATCCTGTGGCATCTGTCTGCGTGGGCTGGCTCGCTCGGAGATCAGTCTTGGGAGTCACCAGCTGGAGAGCTCATGGAGTGAGTGCAAGCTGCTATTTTGGCATGTTCATGCCACAGAAGGTTTTGCTAAACACTTCAAAAATAAACAAGCCTTCGAGACCAAAAGCTGCAGAAATTACTTTCTGTGGCCTGGTAGCTCCTGACTTCATTTCCTCACTTAGGTCAAAAGCCAGACTTCTTCATTTAACTTTTCCCCTCTTATTTCAGACACAGGAACAAGCTATTCTCCATCTCGCCACTCACAGGTCTGCCCTGCGAGGTGCTGCTTCTGACTTCATTGGAAACCAACAGCTCTCACCACTTTTGATCACTTCATTGTCCCTCAGCTGACACCATCTCGGCCACGTGCGGCGTTTTGCCAGCAGCAGGAGAGGTGAAGATACAGGGACAATGCCAGCGTTTCTGGGAAGGAGCTGGGTCAGACTCTTGCCGTTGCAAAGAATCCACCCTCTCATCTGGCAATGTGAACAAGTCTCACACTCGTCCTCTAACTCCCCCATCTACCCTCAAAATAGGTGTGATGGCCAACCCTGTTATGAGCAACTCATTTGTGGAGCATATTTCAGACCTGAGATACCCCTGTCAGAAGAGTCATGGAAAACCCAAGGCTCCTGCTTTTCTCCTTCCTCCCTCATTGCCCCAAGACACAGCAAAAATTCCCAGCAAAAGCATCCATAATAAATGTAGAGCAGAGGTCCCACCCACCACCCAGCCTTATCTTCATTATTCTGAGACACCCGAAATCATCCTGCAAAGGAATTTTTCAAAATACCCTCCTGTCTTTTCTAACAATTTGATGACGGAGAGAGAAAACTCAAGAAATTGCTAGGTTCTCGGCTTATTGCTTTTTTTCCCCCCTCCCATTTGTGGGTTTTGTTTTTTTTTTTTGGAATGTCACTAGTTCTTATTTCCTGCATCTCATACTTTGGGGACATGCACGTAAAATAAAATCTGCCAAACTCAAATCATATAGAACCCAAACGGTTTTCATAGAGCAGGGAATTAGACTGTCAAGTTGATTGCCCTAAATGATGGTTCAGGCCAAAGAATTAGCCAGATTCCCACGTGGAGTGCACATTTATATGGCACCAAGCGTTTGCGGAGTTAATGCTAACGAAGTGTCAGTGAGGGTACAACACTGGAGCTGAAAGTACCTCCTGACGATTTGAAACCCGCCGTAGGGACTGGCTTCCCCCCTCTGCTCAGTGCTCAGCTCTGTGTCTTCCTTTGAAGCAGCAGCTGCTTCTCCAGTTCAAGAGCGTGCACGGGTTATGTAGTCCCAGTTCAGGATAATCCTGCCTCTGCCTTCCTTTTTATGGGGTTTGCTGCCCTTTGTCTTTGAAAAAGGCATCCTCGTCCCAGCTGCTGATCAGTCACTGACACTCGAGTGAGCCAGTAGCACTGTTTTAAAGCAAAACGTTATTCCCATGCTAGTTTTCATTTCTTATCTCCTGTGACTGAGCCACTGCAGGACCTTTCACTCTAGAGAAAAGCTGAATTTCTTTCATCAAAGAACCCAGCAGAATTATATTTTAACCTTCCCGAGCTCTCCTTGCCTGTCCTGCAGAGCAAGCAGAAGACACAAGCTCAGACATTTTCCCCTTTGCAGGGAAGTGAGTCTTTAACTAGAGGGAAAAAAACCAAACTAGAGGAAAAAAAAACAGGAGTGGGTCTAGATTACCCGTATTCAGCTTCTTGTGCACGTGGCTTGTCTCAACCAGCTCCCTACGCCCTTCACCATCCTGGAGGGCTCGGGTGACTTTACGGAGGGAAGGGTTATGAAGTCTGGGTGCTCCCACTGTTTCCTTTAGGAGTCCAGAAGGCTGAGAGCCTCCAGGGATGCATTTCACTTCCTCAAAGGAACAAGCGTCTAGTTTGCAGTGTAAGAGTCCTCCTCTCTTTCCCTCCTTGTCCTTAAAAACAAAAGGAGGGCTCTGAATCTGCGGCAAGCCCCAAGCTTCTTGGAGAAAGTGGTCAGCACTAACGCACCCTCTCCGCTCCCTACTGCAGTATTACCGGGCTGCGCCGGGCAACGCCTGCTTTAAAGTGTTTTCCTTTCCTGATGTTATGCTGCTGCTCCTTCTCATCTAGAAAACGGCCATCCTCCATGCCGGGGTCCCTCCCTGGGGCTCCTCAAGCTGAATGAGAACGTGCAGGTCTCAGGTGGGATGAGAGGGAGGAATTCTCCAGGAAGGTGGTTTATAAGATCCTCATCAGTAGACGGACTACGGGCTACCATCCTCAGCTGCCTGGAAGGGAAGAAGCAATGTCTGAGAAAAAGGGGAATGGCTCCTCTCGGTTCCTGCACCTCTCGCTTCTGGGCGATGCTTTTGAGCGCTCCGGACCTTCGGGCTCCGTCACTGGATTTCTTCAGCGTCACCACAATGAAGCGGAGCTCATTTTCCTTCTGAAAATTCAGCTGAAATCCGATGGAAGCCAGAGCATCTCTAACCGCCTCCCTCCGAATCCCAAGCCCCGGACCTTTCCCCAGGGACCGCCGTCTTCACCGGGATGGGAGCCTGGGCTGGGCTGGCTGGGCTTCTTCCCTTCCCGCACGGAACCTCCGCTCTCCCTTTTATAACGTTCAGATCCTTTTGAAATGTGAATATAGGTTCGGGGGTTTTTTGTTGTGGTTTTTTTTTTNGGACAGGTTAGCATCACAGTATTAAAAATTACTTATGAGATAATATATTTAAAATCTCAAACATTCCACTATTTATGAAAAAAAAAAAAAAGAAAAAAGAGAGGAAGAATACATTTTATATCTATACAAAACTGTGTATTTATGTCTGATAGAAACAAAAGATGTGTGAATATGATTATGTGCTCAGAAATATATTTATTTACTAATATATTTATCCACCGAACCCCGTCTGTCTGCTCGCCTCCTTTTTGTTCTAAAATACCGTGGAAATAAAATCCTTTGGAATCTCGGCCTTGGCCCCGGCCCCNCCGGCCCCGGCCACCGGGCCTGCCCGGCGCCGGGGCCGAGGCCGGGGCCGGTGGCCGGGGCCGGTGGCCGGTTCTGGAGCTCCGGGGCCGGTCCCCGACGTCTCTCTGCCGCCCTCCCCCGGTCACATAACGAGCCCCAACAAGGCCCAACTCCCGCCGCCGCCGCCATCACTGCTAGGCCGTGGCCCGCCCCATCCCCGTCGTGCGCCTGCGCGGCGGCGGCAAGATGGCGCTGGAGACCGTCCCTAAGGATCTCCGCCACCTCCGCGCCTGTTTGCTCTGTTCCCTCGTCAAGGTGCGACCGGCTCCCCGGCTCCTTCATCCTTCATCCTTCCCCCTTCTTAGGGCCTCTCCCGCGGGCTCATCCCGGGGTTCCCTCCGGGATCCCCGCAGGCCCGGCCCTTCCCACCCCATCCCGGCGCTGACGCTTCTGTGTCCGTCCCCTCCTTCCTCCTCAGACCATCGACCAGTTCGAGTACGATGGCTGCGACAACTGCGATGCCTACCTGCAGATGAAGGGCAACCGGGAGATGGTCTACGACTGCACCAGCTCCTCCTTCGACGGGTGAGTGGGGTCCGGACCCGGGGAGGCCGTGGTGGTACCTGGAAGTTGTCCCCTCGCTGCCATCCCTACGGCAGGGCTTGTCGTCCCACACCGGCGTCCTTGGGCCAGTGAGCGGAGTGGAGGTGTTGGTTTCCTGGGGGTGTGGGCAGAGATGGGCGCCGGGCGGTGACCCCCCCCAAAGCTGGCGCTCCTTTGGGGAAATAAGCCAAGTCTCATATACCAGATAATAACAAGGAAGAAAGCACAGCGGTGGGTGAGCCAGCCGTACCTAGGGAAGCAGGAATTTACCATTCGCTTGTCTTGAGACGCCTGTTGTCCTTGTTTGGGAGCAGTGTGGTGCTGTCAGGGTCTGGTGACCTGGGGACAAGCCCCTGTCCCCACCCATCCCCCATTCCTCAACTATACAAGTCCACCGGGTTCACAGAATCACTTGGGTTGGAAGAGACCTTCAAGATCATCGAGTCCAACCATAAACCTCTGCCAAAACCACCCCTAACCCATGTCCCTCAGCACCACGTCTGCCCGGCTTTTAAATACCTCCAGGGGCGGCGATTCCACCACCTCCCTGGGCAGCCTGTTCCAGTGCTTGAGAACCCTTTGGGTAAAGAAGTTTTCCCTAAGGTCCAACCTAAACCTCCCCTGGCACAACTTGAGGCCATTTCCTCTTGTCCTGTTGCTTGTTACTTGGGAGAAGAGATTGACCCCCACCTCGCTACCCCCTCCTTTCAGGTTGTTGTAGAGAGTGAGAAGGTCTCCCCTCAACCTTTGCAAACCTAGGTTGCAAAACCTAAAGTTTTTGTGACTGTTGAACCTTTTCTTTCCACAACAGGATCATCGCCATGATGAGCCCTGAGGACAGCTGGGTCTCCAAGTGGCAGCGAATCAGTGAGTGGGTTTTCCCCAGCCGGTTGAGGAGCTGGGGAGATCCTTTTCCTCCCGCAAACCCTTCTCTGGGGCAGCGGGAGTTGCTGTTCGAGCTGCCGAGGGGGTTTCTGCTCCCAATGGGGTCACCTGTGCGGGCGGAGGTGGGCAGGGGTGCTTCCCCACCCGTGCAGGGTAACTCCATGTTTTCTTTCCCCCAGGTAACTTCAAGCCGGGTGTCTACGCAGTGTCTGTGACCGGCCGCCTGCCCCAAGGTAACGCTACCGGCTTGTGCGATGGCCACTGGGGCAGGGCTCTGTATATTAGGCTGTATATGGGGCTGTCGCCGTTTCTCCGAGGTGACAGACTGGTACAGCATTGCACTGTGCCGGTGTGATAAATCGGGATTTGGGGATTCAGTGAACACTGTGTATGGTGAACAGAGCACGCAGCGTGCTGAACCGAAGGGATTAGCAAGGTGAGCACGGGAAGGAGATGCTGAACGGGAGGGTGGTCTCGGGGTTCTGCAGACAGGTTTTCTACCTGCGGTCGAATGACCAGCAGATTGAAGGTTGCCAGAGGTTGATACTGAAGATGCTGCTGACTAAAACCAGTGCTACCAGGCAGGCCATCGGGGGATAAAGTGTGCTTAAAGGGCGACTCCAGAAAGCGGGCGCTTTTCAAACTTCAGCTACATGGAAACAGAGAAATTTGTCCGTAGGAAAGAGTTTTGCAGGACGGGGTGCCGTTATGGCAGTCTTGGGGAGCAGACGTCCCTTTCCATCACGACGCTGCGCTGAGGGCTTATGCTAAGGTGGGGTTTCTGCCTTTATAAATGGAGCGGACGGTGTTGGCCGTATCTCTGTAACGCAGCAACTGCCTCATCCATCTAGCTGAGAGCCCTGTACAGCCCCCCAGAGCAGATTCCAGACCGGTGCTCCTTCAGTCCCGTATTCCTGGGGTGCAAGCTGTGCTGTGTCTGGAATCCCAGGCTCCTTACGTCTGACCTGAGCTCTGCCATCTGCATTGGGAAGGAGCTGGAACATCACGAGGCTTAAAGCCGAGGGCCACTGACACAGCTTTGGGCACATCCAGAATAACCAGAGTGGGGCAGCTGATGGTGTGTGCTCGATGCAGATGCCGGCAGGGAGCACAGGACAGCAGGCCGAGGGAGCGCAGGTGGGAGATGCTGTCCTTGGCCTCGCTCAGCCTATCCTTGCACCATGGGGAGAAGCATCATGAGGAGGAGCGAGGGCTGGGGAGCACGGTTGCCAGCCGGCTGCACTTGCGGGCCTCGCAAGCTGTCATTTGGCTGTCCCTTGGTGCCTGGCTGTCCCCTGGTGCCTGAACCCCATGGTCTCTTCTGCTCTGCCCATTCTTAAGGGGTTGCCAAGGAGGTGGGACATGCAGGCAGGTCACAGAAGTGACTGAAAGATTTAAGAAGTGCCCTTCAGAGCTTGAGCTGTTCAGTACAGTCATAATACCCAGATGTCTTCAGGTAGGAAATAGTGTAAATAAAATCTCTACCTGGGTCTTTTCCAAGGCAAAAGGAGAATTGATGTTTGGGAGCTCTGTCTAGGCATTTAAGCTAGAACCAGCGAGCGTTCCCTCTTCTGTTCGAAGAAATGAAGGAGATGATCGTCAAGTTCTTGATCTCTGCAATGAACGCTACGTGACAGAGCAACCGGATTTTTTCAGGGCCTCTCGTCCCTAGAGAGTACTGAAATGTGTTTGTCTCCTTGCTGTAGGGATCGTCCGAGAGCTGAAGAGCCGTGGCGTGGCTTACAAGTCCCGAGACACAGCTATAAAAACCTAAGGGGTCCTTGTGCTGCCTGGAGGATTCCCCGGTGCTGCGTTGGGAGAGGCAGCAGGCACCTGGGGCGCCGCTCCGAAACCTTTTAGCATGTGGGAGAGCGAGCCTGGACTGGGAGGGAGCTTGCTGGCTCGGCTCCTCTGGCCCAGTACCTCTGGACTCCGCCACGCTGTGGTCTGGCCACACAGACCGTGGAAAATTCCTGAGCCTTGACCGGGGGGAGGGTGGGAGCGGGTCTGGGGGAGCGGTGTGTAATGGTGACGCACAAGCTTTTTTTACAATCGGTGTGGAAGGGAGGAGAGCTGGGGTAAGGGGTAGCTGTGTAAATATTTCAATAAAACATGCTCCTTGGTCAGAGCCGAGTCCAGCTCGCGTGCTCGGTCACCAGTGTCACCCGCTGCAGGGAGCGGCTGGTGCGGCGAGGGGTTTTGCGCTCAGCCCCCAGCCTGCTGGGCTGTTGGGAGCCTACAATCGGCATCGCTTGCTGTGCTGTGGACCACGTTCCTGTCTCCAAAGGGCATCCTGCCCTGGCAGAATTGTGGTGCCCTTCATTGGAGGGAATAAGTAGATTAGCAATTTCGGCTTGCGGCTGGACGGGCCAGGGAAGACAATGTGAAGTATTTCACGTGGAGGTCACGGTGCCCTGGGCCTGCGGGGTCCCATACGAGGGACACGGAAACAGGCTGGAAGGACCTTCAGCTGGTGTGGTGGGGAAGCAGCACCGGCCTTGCAGAGGGGAGGGAAGGACAAGCAGAGATGGAAACGCCCATCCAGGCTCCTGTTTGTAGAGGAGCGGCTGTCACTGCGTGCATCCGGAGCATCGGCTTGGGTCATGTCTGCGTGGGCTCCCGACAGCCCTTGGCTGTCTCCTTAGCCGATGGCTCCTGCTTCATTTCTTTTGTTTCAGTTCAGCAGCAGCCACCAACCACAAAGGTGCCTTGTCCAAGGGAAGAGTCCTACATCAGTAGCCCTGGGAAATAAGCATTATTTTTTTTCCTGAGATAATCCTGTAGCTGGAAAGCCCAATTTTTGCTTTCATGAGGCAAATGGTGGGAAACGAGCCTGCGTTTGGTCTGGGGCGAAAGCCGCTGCAGAGACGGGAACGCATCGCTGCTGGGGAGTGATGCTGTCAGGAGCGCGGGGGCAACGTGCTCTCTGTCCTGCGCTGCTTTGTAGAGCTGGCCCTGGAAAAAAGTCCGAAGCGCTGCGGGTCAGCTGGAGCATGGCTTCCCACGGGGTTTTGGAGCAGATGTGCAGCTGGAGAAGGTTGTCGTGAGCACAGGGGAGCTGCGGTGTTGGTCGAGGTGAAACACTGGGGAGAAGGACGTCTTCAAGCATGTTCTTCTTGGGGACTCGCAGACATGATGCTGAAGTATTTGCTGGGTGCAGACCAGACCAAGTCAAGTTGGTGGTGGGCTCTGGGCTCCAGTAGATGCCTCCAGGTGCAGATCACCTTTTGTGGGAAGAGCTGAGAGCGCTCTGGCCCCTGGCCTGGAGGTTTCTAGAGCCTCCTCTTGGGAAGGTGGAGCAGCAGGTTCATGTCCTCGGGCAGAGGAGGGAGTTGGCCGTGGCTTTCACACATCCCTGGTGAACATCCAGAGCACTTGAGTTACCTGATCATTATCCTCCAGGCCTGCTTGGTTGCAGAGACGGGGCAGGAGCTGTACCTTGGAAATGGCCGGTAGGTCAGGTCTGTGGGTAAGGTGTGACTGTCCCGGCAGCCCGGGGTGTGACTCAGCAGGGTGCTCCAGTCTGGACATCTTGGGCATGGACCTGTGGGCCCCAGAGAGTGGTTTTGTCCTTGGTTGTGCTGTAAGACAAAGGGGTGAGCTGGGATCTCCCTGAAGTGCTTTTGTTCCCTAGGGAACACTCCTGGAAAGCTGCAGCCTGGGCGGCCGTGTGGGGTTGAGAAGAGCTGACAAAATTCAGATGGAAAGGGATGAGGGAGGATGAGCTGGGCAGTTCTTCCTCCAGCTGAAGGGAGCTGGGTCTGGGGAGTGAGGTTTTGGCTCCAGCCAGGTTGGAAGGATGGTGGGGAGGACAGAGGACAACCACCCTGAGCATGGCCAGCCCTGGAAGCCCCACCCTTCCAGTACCACGGGGTGGCAGCAGGGCTTTGTGGAGCGTGGCTGGAGCCTGGTGAAGCGCTGGGGTGAAGCTCCTGGAGAGGGACCTGAGCAAGAGAGACCCGAGGCACATCTCCATTTCCCGCTGCGTTTCACAGCGCCTTTCGCTCCCCTACCCGTTTCCCAGGTTGTGTCCTCCTTCCCTGGCTCCAGGGATGGGGGCGGCCACGCTGGAGCTGCTTTGAAGCTGGAGGCGTGCCAGGACCCCTTCCCCAGTCCCAGACCACCTTGTCCCACGGCCCCACGGTGCGGAGGAGGTGACAGGAAGGCTCCGTGCAGGGCCCTGGGCAGGGCTGGTTTGTTCGGCCAGCTCTGGGCGCGGGTCTGTGGGCACAGTGGCTCCCGTCACCCGCCCTGGGACGCTGCTGTCCTGCGGCTTCACAGTCACCCTCCAGAACTGGGGGCTTTGCTTAGGAGACTGTCCCTGGGGAGCAGCGTGCGTTGTCACTGTGCCCCTCAGGGAAAGTGGGGGGGCTCGTAAACCCCCCAGGGAGCTCACCCGTGGCTACGACGTGCAGCCGCTCCGGGTTACACAGTTAAGACCAGCTGCGGTGCGAGCGCGATAGAGGCAGAGCGGCCGGGCCGCCTGGCTGAGCACCGCTGGTCTTTGGGAGCGAGCTGCACCTCCTCTGCCTGCTGCAGCTCGCAGCGCTTCCAGGAACCCGGCGCCTCTCATCCGGCTGGCTCGGAGAGCCTCTTCCCTGCTCGCCTGCTCGCTCACCCACGCAGGCACCTCATCTCCCAGCCCACGCCGCCCCAGTGATTCATTGCTCCCCGGCTGCCGGAGCTGAGCGTTGGACCTCTGTAAAGCACCTGAAAGGAGCTAATTTCGGTTAGACTCCAGCCCTGGAGCTGCCAGGGTTTTGTAGTGGCAAAAAAAAGCGAACGGACGCGGAGCTTTATTTGCTGCGAAAAGTAGGTCAGGGAGCTCTCACGTTGGAAAAAAAATTGGAGGAAAAATGTGCGGCGGCGGTGGCGGCAGCCCAGGCTGTAATCGGGAGAGAAAGCGTCAAGCGGGCAGGGAGCTGTAGATCTGAGTCAATTTAAGATGGCTCCTCCCCCTGCACCAAATGACGCTAAAATATTTCAGCCGGGCCTGAAAATCCTGCAGGTTTGGCACCCGAAGCAGCCTGGCAGTGGGAGGGCAGCGGGGGGGTGGGGAGGGGGAATGGGGACGGGGACGGGCAGGAGCCACGGGCCAGTGGATTTCTTCATGCAGCTTTTGAGAAGCGATACCCCGGCCCTCCCTCCGGGCGAGAAAAGTGACTTTCCAAAACCACACGGTGCTTCTACATGAAGCAGCTGCCGGCGGCGCTGGGAAATGCCGGGCCGAGCCGTCCCCACCTGCGCGGGGGCCACAGCACGTGCCGCCCTGGGGACAGGGACCTGCCCACACGTGCTGATCCCCACAAGTAGCCCATGGTGGCCTTTTTGTCTTGGACAAGTTGGGATTCCGACGAAGGGGGGTGGGTGTAAGAGTGTGTTGGGCTCTGGACAAGGGGGGCTGTGGGCGAGGCGGAGTGAGCCCCCCCCAGTTTGGCTCCCACGGATGCTCTGTGCACGCCGTGGCGTCCTCCCCCGTTGTCACCTCTGCGCTGGCGTGAAGGGCAGCGGCCAGATGTGCCGCCCGGGGCCGGCTGCAGCAGCATCAGCCCAGCGTTGCCCTAAATCTGCTTTCACTTGCTGCCTCGCTGTCTTCCAGTGTGTGAACTTGGACTTCCCCAGCTGCCGCTCGGCCGTGCCCAGGGGCGCTGGGTTCCGCAGGGTTCTGGAGACCTGTGGTGGGAGGTGCTGGTGGGGAAAACCCAAAACAAAACCCTGCTTAAAACTCTTTTCCTTGGCAAGTGGCTGAGGAGACCTTGGCAGGGTGGAGGTGCCGGGGACCTGGGCTGTCCTTCGGTACCTGCGCTGCCTGCCCAGGGCCGGGGAGAGACACGGCTGGGGCCAGGATGGCAAAGCCATGGTGGCCCACCCTGCCCATCACCTCTGTGTCAGGGCCCGTGGCCAGAAGCCACCAAGGTGCCCGAGCGTGTCTGATGCGGTGGTGAGAGGAGGGGGCCCATGGCCAGCTTCCAGCAGCAGCTGCTTGGCCCGGGTGCAGGTTTTGGAGGTGCAGGCAGCTACAAAAGCTTTCGAAGCGTGGCAGAGAGGCGGCACGGCTGCCGCGTGCGCCGTCCCGAGGGGTTCCTGGTGCACTGGCGATGGAGGTGGGTGGGCGAGGAACTGGGACTTGTTCCCTGCTGAGGGGATCTGCAGGAGAAACGGGGAGCTTTGATGTATGGTTTGTCCCTCAAGAGCTGCCGTGGAAGGAGGAGGCTGTGCCCGGGGGAGGACAGGTGGGCTGGTGGGCCATCGGCTCCTGAAGAAGGCCCTGCAAGAGAAGGTGCTGCCACCTTTTGCGTGACCGGTGCTGTCTGCAAAGAGGCCACCGGCTGCTTCATAGTGGATCCCTCTAAACGCACTGGTCTGCTGACAGAGATGGCGTTTTGGTGGCTGGGGGGACACAAGAAGCCAGTGGAGGGTCCCAAATCTCCTCTGGGCTGAGACCTGTCACCTCCCTGGTAGCTCCTGCAGCTCTGCACCACAGGAAGGGGAGACACCAAGGGTTGACGGCACAGAGTGGGGTCTCACCCCAATGGTGGAGGTCTCTGGGGTGCTGAGGGCATGTTTCCTTAGGGCAAATGACAAAGCAAGACCACAGCTGAAGTCACAGGAAGGATTTGGGAACTTGGCAGTATGTACCCCATCCCCAGCTCTCCTGGACTTCCTGCTGCATCCCAGGTAGCACTTGTCCTTCCTCCTCCTGGGCAGATGTTCATCACCCAGGCTCTGCCCAGAGCACGTGCTGGGCTGGAAGGGGCTTTGTCCCCTCCAGGGGAAGGGTCCTCCCGCACGGGTGGCCATGGAGGAGCTGCCGAGCTCCCAGGCGGAGCCCTGGGGCATGCACCAGCCGAGGACATCACACCTGCTCCGCTGGCTCCACAAGGAGCCTGGGCGTGTGGTGGAGGGCAAGGTGTCAGCACGCCCTGGTGGCCACAGGATCTGGCCCCTCCGCCAGTCTGGGGGCTCTGATACGACTGTCCTGGCATCGGCTGGCCCGGACCGCTCCGGAAAGGTGCCATCGGTGCCAGGTTTGGGAGATGCTTCCTGGCAGCCCTGGGTGCATGTCCCCATCTCCTCGGGGTCTCTGGACCTCAGGGGGGCTCAGCTCTTCCCATGCCTTGTCCTGGGGGGGAACAGAGACCACTGGTGAAGCGGGGACTGTCACCACAGCGCTCAGCCCCGCATCTCCTGACCCTGTCCTCCCCCGGGGGGTCCACAGCCCCGCAGGGCGGCTTTCATCCCCCCTTCCCTGTATCGCTGCCCGGCTCCATCCTGGAGCATCCTCCATCCCAGATGGGCCTACTTTGGCGCTGAGCACCCCGGGAAATTGCGCAACCCTCAGATTAAGGCAGGAAAGGAGGAAAATGGGAGTCACCCATCTGGGCCACCACAGTGCAGCGCTGGGTGCCATGGGGGAGGGGGCCTCTCTGAGGGCGCCAGGGGCCCCTCGACCCATGGCCTCCCCTTCCCCCACCTGTGAGACCGGTTGCAGCAGGTGACATGGAAAATGACAGGGCACTTTGTGCCCCGCTGGCGCCAGCCCAACGGTCCCCCGCCCGTCATTGGCGCAGACGGGCCACGATTTGTCTATATATGGGCAAAGCGAAGCGCCCGTGTTAACCCGTGTGTTCCCCTGCGCCCGCGCCGGCGCGTCACTTCGGCTTTTTGAGGTTTCCCTTCGCGCTCTCATTTGCCTCCCGCTCGCCGCCTGTTTCACCCGGCAGTTTCTAGTTGACTCACTTTTAACGGCCTCGCTCCAAACCCGGCCCCGCCGGCAGCGGCGCTTCCCAGGGGAGCAGGCGGGGTGTGGGCAGCAGGGTCAGGCCGGGAGCCCATCCCGGTGTCCTGCCCGGCACTGGCATCCCGCGGGCACAGCAGCCCCTCTCTGTTGGGCGCAGAGGCGGGTGCTCGGCCGTGCCACAGCTGTTGCGGTTCTTCCTTGTGCGCAGCAGGACACTGGTGATCCTCTGCCCCTTCAAAAAGCTTTCGGGAGCTGGTTTTGGCACCCTGGATTTTTTTCGGTGCAGCAGCCGCCCTCCCTGTGCTCTCCCGGAGCATCGCCAGGTCGGAGCCCTCCGTCCCAAGGGTCTTTTTTGAGGCCACCCCCTTGTGCTGCAAAGCGAGCTGTGCCCGTCCCTGTGCCTCTGTCCCTGTTCTCAGAAGTGGCTTGTGATGGGAATGCAGTCATTAGGCTTCAGTGTCAACAGTGACACGACTGGGACGCAGTAACTCTGGTGGGGTCTGGCACAATGGTGGCGGAGAGATGCCACTGGCTGCCTGTGCCACGGGGGCTGCAGACCCAGTGGCTAGCAGACCCCCTTTCCCACTGGCCCCAGGGCAGCAGAGGGGGCTCAGGGTGAGACCACCCTCTTCCTCCCCCAGCACAGCTCTCGGGCCCCAGTGGTGCTGGATGGATGGGAGCCGTGCGGGCACGGTGCCTGCCCCCGGGGGGGCTCCAGCAGGAGTTTGTCCCCTTTAAGCAGGGCGCAGGCCGAAGGCAGCCGGCCTGGCCGCCACTTCCCCTGTGCGCAGCGAGCGCCGCGACCGCAGGCGAGGAGGGGAAGTTGCTGCAAGGCGCGATAAGAAATATCAGCGCTTTCGCAGCGCCCGGGCTGCGCCGCCCGACAAGGGCCCTTCCCCCTGCCCGTGGGCCGGCGGCGCTGCTGCCCCCCAAGCCCCCGGCTCCTGTTCCCCTGCACTGGCCGATACTGGGAGAGTTACTGGAAAAGCAACAGCCCGGGTCCTGGAGGGTGGCGGCGGCAACGCGCCCCCGGTGCTCAACGCGGAGCGAAGGCTGGGGGGCAGCACCCCTGGGCGCATGGGGATGCGGCGGGTGTCTGACCCGTAGCTGGGTGCCCCACGGCGAGGGGAGGGCAGGGCAGAGCCGGGGGAGCGGTGCCACCGTGGGAGATGGTTCGGGCTGGGGAGCTGCACCCCGGGGAGCAGCAGCAGCACCCAGCGCCCCGGGGGTCCATCGGCAAGTCCCTGCGGGTGTTCAGGGTGCGGAGAGGGGCCTCGGAGCGCTGGGGACCAGACACTCTCCCCCTGGGGAAGGAAATGCAGCGATTTCAGCCTCCCCCAACCCCAAAATGCCTCTGTGCTCTCAGCCCTTTGGGAGCTGTTTTATCCCGGCTGAGCGGAGCTGGGCCAGCGACCGGGGGCCAAGCGCCGGGGCAGAAATTCAAACAGCCCCGTTTGCTGGTCGGTAAAATAAGCCAGTGGCCGGGGGATGTGGTAAGTTCATCATCAGCTGGAGACTTTCAGACCTCCTCGTCTGAGCCCGAGGCACCAGATCTGCTGATTTCCTCCTTTCCGAAAGGCAGCACAGGCGGCGGGGGGCTGCCGACGGCAGAAGGAAACCAGCTCAGGACACTCAGAATGTCATGTCCCCCTGTCCGTGCTGGGCTGGGGAAAGAGGAAGCATCGCCTCCCCCACTTCCCTGCCGGGAAGGCGCCTGCGGCTCTCCCGCACGGCTCCTCGGCACCCGGCAGGCTGCAGGCAGCAGCACGGGCAGCGCTCTGCTGCAGAGCCCTGTTTTGGGAGGGCACAGCTCCGTCCCTGCTGCGGTGCCCGCAGCGTCCCCCGGCACCGGCCACGAGCTTCGCCCTCCCCCTGACACCTTTCCCTCCGCCAGCTCTGGCCACTGCCTCCTTTAGGAAACATATCTTCCTCTTGCTTTGCAACACAGTTAGGGTTAAACGGACCTTTTCTCCAAAACTTTGGGCAGTCTGTAAATTGCCAAGTGGGGCCAGCTTCTCACTGACACGCCCTGTCTCCGGGCGCTCTGTATTTAGCAGGGGCTGGCTTGTCATCAGAGCAAGGCCCGCTGCAAGGAACGTGGCCTCGACCTCGAAGCATGGGGAAAAGTCCCTCAGCAGCACCTCTGGGACCGAAGCTCTCACCAGCTGCCCCAAAAAAGGCTCCTCAGCTTCACCGTAAGGGAGCAGTTTGCCCTGCGCAACTCTGACCGCCCCCATGACGGCAGCCACCACTGCTGGGGACCGTCCCATGGCACCGAGGGGGCTGACAGCACTTGGCGCCGTCTCCAGGGGTGTCTTTGGGTCAGGCACAACCCACTCACGACATTTCAGGCGTCCCCAGGAGGGCTTATCCAGAGCGCCCAGGAGGCACCTAGCCCAGCCCAGCTCCACGTGGGACCAGCCGCGCACGTGGAGGCCGCCGGTGCCTTTGAGGAGCTGCTCAGCACATGGCTGTGGCGAGGCGGAGGGATGCTCCGCTGGGTCGGAGCTGTGTCAGCTGCCAAACGGACCCTGTGGAGACATCATCCACGGCTGCTTATGTTTCCTTGACAAACTTCTCACCAGTGCAGGGAGCGTGATGTCCCCAGCCCGGTGCCCACACAGGATGGAGATGGACACGGGACCAGCGAAGGGTGGGAGCCGGCGCAGCCCTCTGGGGGCGGGAGGCAAAGGGATGGGGCTGGCTGAGCAGGCAGACAGGCTCTCCACAGCTTTTTTTTTTATTTTGTTTTGTTTTGCCTTTTCTGGTGAAACTCTCTGAGCAGTTCAACCCCAGTTTGGAAAGAGTTTCCCAACCAACTCCCTCTCCGCCACAGCCCCTTCTGCCTGCTGTCACCAGCGCACATGCTGCCCCAGTCAAATCACTTCTGACCGTGCCACTGCTCACTTATTTTTGACTTTACTCCCCCCTGCCTTCTGCAAACCTCACCAGTATGTTGCTCTTTTTCTTTTTTTAGATTTCCGCCCAGATTATCAATGTAAAGAGTGAATCGTGTTGGCCTAAAAAAGAGACTTTTGCAGAACCGCATGAAAACCCTCACATGGGGCCATGGGGCCCCATTTACAATCACTTTTAGGGATTCAGCTCCTAGTTTTTAATCTAGTTTAACGGGCAGCTTCACCCAGCGCTGGGGCAGGGTGTGTTTCTGGCACACAGCACGGTGCTGGCCGTGCAAAATCACCCCCTCGGTGTCCCGTGGCTGCTCCAGCCCCGCTGTCATCAGGCAGGGATGGCCATGGTGACCCAGGACTGCAAACCCTGCAAACCCGGCTTTCGGTTTTCTTCCCAGGGGCCTCACGTCCCGGCCGGCAGTTACAGCTGCCCGGGGAAGTCTGGTGTTGCAGAGCACCCCGAGTGAGTGGGAGGCTCCAGGAGGTCTCTTGGGCAACACGTTTCCTAAAGAGCACATCTAGGGCTCGCAGCCCGCTGCCACCCGCCTCCCCGCCGGCTTTGTCCCAGCCACCGGGCAGCACCCTGAACCCTGCAGACCCCCACCGTGGCCTGCCAGCCCCTCCATAAGCTGTCTCCATGGTCAGGAACATCTCGCTCCTGTGCAGGTCCCACCAACAGGATGGGTGAGGGGACACGGTGGAGCTGTGCAGCCATCCTGGACCCCGCGCAGCCGTGGGGGCAGTGTGTGGTGGATTCGGTTACTGTCACCCTCTGCAAACAGCCTCTTTTTTCTTCTTTCTTTTCTTCTCTTTCTTTTTTTTTTTTTTTTATTTTTTTGCACAAACATGTTTGTCGCTCTCAGCAGCGAAGCCCAGGAGAGCGTAACCGGCTGCTCTGCAACGGCCCCCGGTGCTTCCGGTGCTCGGCGGCGGCCGCCCCTCGCCCCACGGCTGGGCCGGCTGCGGTTGGGCTGCGGGGTGGCGCTGGGTGGGACCGTGCACCGTTATCTCCTCGGCAGCTACGGCTCTTCCTGTGGTCGGGGCCACGTGGGCAGGATGGGGTTAAAAGCAGCCCCGCTCCCCACAGGAGCTCATTGCTCCCCGGCCACCACCATCACCCCATGCAGCACCCAGCACGCACCACCGGCACCCAGCATGGGACACCGGCACCTGGCACGCGCCACCGGCACCCAGCGTGGGTCATCACCACCCGGCACGGGCCGTCGGCACCCGGCGTGGGCCACCTGTGCCCCAACCCGGTAATGGGGGGGACCCATCCCGGGCACCCAAGTGCGCTCAAGGAGCAGCGTGGGGTCTCGCAGGGTGCCAGGGGCCGCAGCCCCAGTGCCGCCACGATGGGGGCAGTGGGTGCTGGGGCTGATGGCAGGTAAGGGGGTGCCCCACCACCCCGGGGAGCGGGGCGCCGCGGGGGCAGCATGGGGGGAGGAGGCGCTGAGCTGGCGGAGGGGCAGAGGCGGGAAGTGCCTGAAGCAGAAGTGCCACCCAGGGGGTTTTTGGTGGCAGCGAGGATGGGACCGGGTGGACGTGGAGGCTGGCGGGGCAGGTGAGGTGAGACCGCTGGGGCTGGGGTCTGCGTGGTCTTGGGCGTCGGGGTCTCTGGGTGAGCCCCACCACATGGCCCAACGGGCTACAGGGGCAAGGAAAGGGTCTCCATGGGGCTGGCGGATGGGGTGAGGTGGGGTCCCACGGGGAGCCCCAGGTCACGGAGCTCCCGTGGCCTCAGGGGCAGGAGGACAGGGCAGGGGGGTTGTCGGTAAAGGACGGGGGGATGAGGTGGGGTTCCCTCCTGGGAACATTTCAAGGGTGATGGGGAGGGGGTTTGCCGTAGGATCCCCACCATGGGGACAAGGCGAAAGAGTCCTCTGTGACAAGGCGAGGTCTCCACCATGGGGACAAGGCAATGCAAGGGGTCCCTGTCACATGGCTGGAGTTCGCCATAGGCTCTCCACCACGCGGACAAGGCAAAGGAGTCCTCTGTGACCAGCGTGCTGTTTAGGTGGAGTCCCCTCATGGGGACAAGGCAAGGGGGGGGCCCTCTGTGACGCAGATGGTATTTGAGGGACAATGATGGAATTTGAGGTGGGATCTCACCCTTGGGATTCAGGCCGGGGGGTCCTCCGAGACTGGGGTGGGGTTTGAAGGGCAACAATGGAGTTCAGTGGTGGGATCTCCCCCATGGGGACAAGACAAGGGGGTCCTCTGTGAACGGGGTGGGGTACGAGGTGGAGGTGTCCCCATGGGAGCCAAGCAAACACACCCTCTGTGCCCAGGACGAGGTCTAAGACGGGATGATGGGCTTTGAGGTGGGGACCCCACCGGCAGGGACAAGGCAATTGGATTCTCTGTGACTGGGATGGCGTTTGAGGTGGGGTCCCCTGCTGTGGAGACAAGTAAACGCTGCCTCCTATGACCAGGATGGGCTCTGAGGTGGGGTCGTTCTTCTGGGGACAAGTCAAAGCTGCCCCCTATGACATGGATGGGGTATTAGGTGGCTTCCCTGCTTTGGGGACAAGATCAGGATGTCCTTCCTGCCCAGGACAGGGCTCAAGGCGGGATGATGGTGTATGAGGTGGAGTCTCACCCATGCGGACAAGGTGAAGATGTCCCCTGTGCCCAAGACGGGGCTTTAGGGGAGACGCGGGAGAAGAAGGCAGGCTCACCCTCGGGGTGACGAGGATGTCCCCCACGCCTGGCATGGCTCCCCGAGGCGGGACGTGATGCTGGCAGAGACTTTCTGTCCCCGGGGCAAGACCAGTCTGGCAATTTGCGTCCCTGACCACGCTGATGCCGAAGGCGGCCCCATGGCGGGGCCACGTGGGGAGCGGAAGGTGGCCCCGCACGGGCAGAAGCAAGGCCTTCGCTGGAGGAGAGCGACCGCCGGACACCGACTGAGAGACAGTGCAGTCACCCATAAAGTAGAAAGCACTACTAAACAGCACTGCAGGGTGTAGTGTTTCCTACTTTATGGATGAGTGTACTGTGGGCTACGGAGAAGAGAGCGCCGCCACGACCCACGTGCCCGTCACGAGTTGCACACGGTCTGAAAGCTGGGGGGTGCCCGGCTCGCGGGAGGGTGCCCGCACTCGGCCGCTCACCCGAGGCACTGTCACCCTCCCCGGGCTGCGGATGCTCTGCTCATCCCCTCCGTCCCTCCGGCACCCGGCCACGTGGGGAAGAGGGGCCGCGTGGCTCGGTGCCCCCACGTGCGCGGTGGAGGGGCCCACGCTGGGAGGCCAGGTAGGTACCAAATCCTCCAATTCCCATTTGTTTTCCCTCCATCTTCATTTTCCACGTGGCGAAGCCCTGGGAAGAGCCGGGCGGTGGCGGCCACGTGCAATGGGGGGAGGCGTGGGAGGCGGGCAGGGGGGCTCTTGGGGGGCTTTGTGCTGCGGGGCCAGGGCTGCTAAATAAAACTCTTTTGGCACTGACTCACAGACATTTTTATTCTATTCCTGGGAAATGCAAAACTGGGGAAGAGACACTTGCAGCGCCCAGGGCCACGGGCAGCGAGGTTACCCCACAGTGGCACCACCAGCTTGCGGGATGGTGGACACCACGATCAAAGCCCTGGGGGAGTCTCCGTGGGACCACGGGTGGGGGTGGTGGAAATTGCTCCAGAGGAACTGGCAAATCTCAGCCCGCTGACACCAGACTCTCGCATTCGGCCCCCCAGGGCTCACGGGTGAAGCCGCTGCGTCCTGCGGCAGCCCTGGCCGTGGTCACAACGCCACGTGGAGCCAACAGACCCTCCTGTGGGCCCTCCAGCCACACACCCCCAGCCCGTCCTTCCTTTTGCGGGGGGGTCTAAAACCAACCCAGCTTCCAGGGATACAAGAGGAGGGTCCCTGTTCCCCAAACATCAGCTCCCGAACCCCTCCAGGCATCTTCACCCTTGGCTTTGACTCTGTATCTCCTGCCCGTGGGACAGGGCATCTAAAAATAGTAGAAAAAATATATTAAAACACACTTTTTTTTTTCCTTTTTTGAGCCCACATGTTAATGGAAAGTTTCCTCACTTTGTAAAAGTTCTTGTGTTGGTCTCGGGAGCATTTGTGGGTGTTTTTATTGAGTTTGGGGTATTTTTCTTTCACTTTTACCCCTCCCCGGGCTGGCCAGAAAGGCCTGGGGTGTTTTGTTTCTATTTGCTGTCCTGGCTTTCCCACATTCCCTGGCTTTGTGACTGTTCGAAGGGGATGTGGAAGGGGGAAAGAAAAAAAAAAATCAAATCAAAACTGTCGTCATGGTCACAAGGAGGCAAGTTTTTAAACAGTAAAAACAAAAAAGGGCTAAAAAACCCCCCCAAGCAGACAGCGCAAACCGCCCCATTTTGCAGCTTTCATTTTGCGGCGCCCTGGAAGGGAAAAGCAAGTCCAATTTTTTTAACACGCAAAAGTGTTGAAAGTCTACCTCCTAGTAATGAATATTCAAATATTAAGAAGGATAAATGCTGAATGGTTTTGATCGAGGACTATTGTGGTTACGAACATTACAGCCACTCAGCATTCGCTGCAGGGAGAGACGTTTGGAAACATGTTTCTTGCTGAGAGCAGCAAAACAGAAACTGGTACTTTTTTCTTTTTTTCTTTTTTAAAAAAAACACAAACAAGCTCCATTTTTGAGTGCCCTCCCTCTGTACTGAATGCATTTTGGCAGGTTCCTGTCAGGAAACGTGTCCTCTCCCTATTGGGGTGAGCTCCTGGTCTTTGAAGGACCTTGGCTTGTTCATCCTTGCCCCCACTGGCTGCCACAGAGGCAGGCAGGCGGCGCGGTCCCCGCTCCCTGTTGCTTTGCAGACCCAAAAACGCACCCAGCAGGGCAGGGGCTGGGGCTGGGACCCCTCTGGGTGCTGCGGAGGGTGCGGGTGCCCGTCCCAGCGCTGTCAGGGTGGCTCTGGGGCGGGCTACAGGCACCAACAGCCGCCCATCCAGGCTCTGCCGGTGCCCGGGGTAGGAGCCAGCCTCCCCCGCACCAGCCCCGGTGCACGTGGTGGTGTTTCTGCACCACGCTCTGCCGGGCCACCGTGTCTGGGGCTGCACCAAGACCCCCAGCAGGGCCAGCACAGCACGTCCCCTTTTCTGCTTGGGGTTCAGTCCCCGCGCTGCTCCACGGCATGGTCTCACCAGTGGCCACACGCTGCTGGGGGTGGCAGGATCAGGGAGAAGAGGGAGTGTGGGCAACACGGCCACTCACATCTCCTTGGAGCTGCACCAGGACATGCCAGAGCAAACCCTGGCCACAGGGTGGGTGCAGGGAGGTGGGAACTGATGGAGTCCCCTGGGAGAGCAGGTGGCTACTCATGTCACTGCATGTTCCTGCCGTCACCCTCATGCACAGAGGCAGGAGGGGCCATCTCGCTGATGACGCCCCCAGGGATCTGCTGGAAAGAAGGTGGACGTGGGTTGGTACCCACTGGTCACCTCAATCTGAAGGTGCCCGCAAGTGCTGATACGTGTCACTGGCCTCGCCCCCAGGGCTGGCATGGCCCCCCGGTGCTCACCCTCATGCTTCCTTCCCCAGCTGGGACTGCAGTCGAGCTGCCATGAACCCCTCCTGGTCCCTGCCAGATGACATCCCCAGAGCCAGAGGAGGAACTCAACAGGACCCAGCAGGCACTAATTGGTCTTAATTGCCCTGACCAGCCTCACCTGGGGCCCCACCTTGTCTTGGCCCTGCACCTTGAAAGGACCCCATGCCTATGCTGTACCCTCCTCCAGTGCTGGCTCTGTCTCCTCGTGCTCCTGGCTGGGGTCCCTGGTCCAGGTTCATCTTATCTTGTCTGGGGCTGCCAGGGGACCCTGTTATCAGTGTCCTGCTCAAAAGCTGTGGGATGGCTCCCTGGGTTTTGAGGACCCCGTGTGTGGTGGGGTGAGCTTGGCTTCTCATTTGTTGCCCACTGTGGAGCATCCCAATCCTTGCTGCTCCCTGACAGAGAGGGCAGGAGGCCTTGGGGGACCATGTACTGTACCGTTGTCCCTGCATCACCAGGCACAGGCCTGGCTCCTTCAAGGCTTTTGGAGAACAGCGGGTGTCGTTGGAGGGCTCTGCTGGGATCCTTTTTCATCTCCTCGGACTTGAGCTGTTGATCTTGAGCTCTCCACGATCACCCATGTTTCATGGGTTGCTGTGTATCATCACCTCTTTTCCCTGAGCCTGTGGTTTCCCCTGGCCTGGGAGAGCTTCGACAATCTCTCTAGGAAATGCTTTGGCCCATCTCCTCCACAGGGAGCACAGCCCCACAGCAGAACCTTGGGGGACCAGGGGGGACTGTAGCACCCCATCCCCATAGTTCTCATGAAGAATTGATTGACTTGCAGCTCAGCGAGCTCCTGAGTCTTTGTTTAACAGCCCAGATGAATTCCTCTTCTCTCCTTTCTAAGGACGGTCTGTAGCCATGAATTATCCCGCCGGCTAAATAGCTGTAGGCTGGCCAAGATGTGAAGGATCATCTCCAGCTTCTCAAGCTCAGGGCCCAGGAGATGTCTGCTCCCCAGGGTTGGTGGGTGGGAGTGGACATCCCAAGCTGGGCCTTCACCACACCGAACTGGGGCCTTCAGGCTGTGGGAGATCCAAAACTGAGCCTGGATTGGCCCAGGGGATTGTCCTTGGCCCCTCTTTCTCCAGGGCAGCAGGTCCTGGGAGCGCCATGGAGCTACGTCGGTCTGGCATCCGTGAGTGGGAGAAGCCGAAAGCTGCCCAGGGGCCCCGGTGGTGGCACGTCCCAGATGAGCAGAGACGGTGAGCAGCACACAGCGGTGGAAGCGCAAGACAAGACATGTCGGAGCAGGGTTTCCAAGGAGGCCGCGCTGAGAGCGGCGTGCACGCCACTCGCAACCGCACGATCTTATCAGTGGTGCATTTCCCTTCCCGCTGCTGGCTCTTGCCTCCTGCTAATTAAACCCACTTGTTCCGTCTTGTCAGCGAGCTGCGCGGCGCCTGCGCTTTGTTCCACGCTTGTGCAGCACCTGGAGGTCCTGCCTGGTGTCTCCCCGGCCGGGTGGAAACAGTCGTGGAGAGGGACTGGGGGGGGATCCCAGTAGTGGGAGGTGGTGGGACTCATCCTGAGCTGTTCCTGGAGGGGAAGGAGACACTTAGAGCTGGTGTTTTGAAGGTACAGAAGTACCAGAAAATGCAGGAAGGTGGGATGAGTTGTCTGGAATCTTCCCTCCGGTCTGCTGGCTGCATTCGCTGCTCATCACCAGCTCGGTGCTTCTCCCCACCGTGCACACCTTTTTTTAAGGAAAAAACGGGCGTCTGGGAGACCTGGGCTTTGGGCGGGATGGCAGGCTCTGTCACGCTGCGAGATGTGAGACCGTCAGACCTGGTGGCAGCTCCCCACAGCGCGGGGCTCCATCTAAGTGGGTCATCTGCGCCCTTCGCAGTCGGCGGTGAGAAATAAGCGTCTCGGCGGCGATTCGCCTGCGCTGCCTCTGCTCGAGCAGAGATGACACACAGCCAGGGGCATCCGTTTCAAGAGCTGACACATCTGCACTCTACACATCTGGACGCGCTGACGCAGGTCTTGAAGGAGGCGCTCACAAAGTGGTGTCTGAGGGGTTCCTGAAGACCCCCAGCGCCGTCCCTCTGCCGGAGCAGGAGGCCCACAGCTGGCTCTCCTGGAGCAGGAGCCACGGCTGAGAAGGAGCAACGCGATGGGAAAAGCCAAACGCCGTCCCCACCCCGCGGCGGGGAGGCACCGGGGACTGGGAATTGCTGCTACACACAAGGATGGGGAGGGGACACACACAGGACCTGGCCCCAGCTGCTGCGCGGTGGTGTGAGGTCTGTGCCCCCCCCCGCTCTGGGTTTTGGGCTCATCAAACCTTGCTCTGCAGCGGGTCAAGCTTCGACCAGGGCTGGGGAGCGAGGGCAGACAGCTGTCCCCCAGGGTGGCCTGGTGGCTTTTTCCCTGAGCGCCGTTAATGCCGTGCGGCCTGATCAGAGAATCACAGAATCACTTGGGTTGGAAGAGACCTTCAAGATCATCGAGTCCAACCATAAACCTCTGCCAAAACCACCCCTAACCCATGTCCCTCAGCACCACGAGGGACGGACGAGGTGGTCTTCATCAAAGAGACAGGGAGTGGGCAGAGAGACGAGCACGCCTCGGCCTGCTCCGTGTGCGCTCCGAGGTGGCAGAGCCCTGCTCCGCCATCGCGCTCTCCTGCTACCCCCCGCCATCTCCCCGCAGCGCGGTTTGGGCAGCCTGGTCCGGCGGAGGGTGTCCCTGCCCCTGGAATGAGGTGACCTTCAGGGTCCCTTGGGACCCCAACCCTGCGGTGCCTCCGCGTCGCCCTCCCTGCGCTCCCACCACCCTCTCGCCCACCGCAGCCCCCGCCCCGGCCTGGCTTTTGGGCAGCGGGTTGTTTCCAGCGGCCATGTCGGGGTGTGTGTGTGTGTGGGGACACCGTGGTGTTGGGGGTTTTTGGGGGGGAAGGTGAGCGAGGGACATCCCCGAGGGGCCGCAGGGCCGAGCTGCCCACCCGAGCGGGAGGGAAGGGGGGGAAAATCCCGCTGGCTTTCCCGGGAGCGGCCCCAACCCGCCC